>ML685765.1:12505931-12624619 GCA_007922175.1 Pelusios castaneus | reverse complement strand
CTCTCTCTCTCTGGCTGGCATCTCTCTGTCTCTCTCTGTCTCTCTCTCTCTGGCTGGCATCTCTCTGTCTCTCTCTCTCTCTCTCTGGCTGGCATCTCAGTCTCTGTCTCTCTCTGGCTGGCATCTCTGTCTCTCTCTCTGGCTGGCATCTCTCTCTCTCTCTGTCTCTCTGGCTGGCATCTCTCTGTCTCTCTGTCTCTCTCTGGCTGGCATCTCTCTGTCTCTCTCTCTCTCTCTGGCTGGCATCTCTCTGTCTCTCTCTCTCTCTGGCTGGCATCTCTCTGTCTCTCTCTCTGGCTGGCATCTCTCTGTCTCTCTCTCTCTCTGGCTGGCATCTCTCTCTCTCTCTCTGTCTCTGTCTCTCTCTCTCTGGCTGGCATCTCTCTGTCTCTCTCTGTCTCTGTCTCTCTCTGGCTGGCATCTCTCTGTCTCTGTCTCTCTCTCTGGCTGGCATCTCTCTCTCTCTCTCTCGCTGGCTGGCTGGCTCCGGAAAGCCACATCCCAGCCCCGCACCCTGAGCCTAGCCGCCTGCTCGGAGGCGGCCCCGGCAACGAGGCACACGGTGGACGCAGCCACCCCCCTGCCCCAGCCGCACGCAGACCCTGCCTGTCCCACCCTGGGGGCGGGGATGGCCAGCCCCCAGGCCGGCTCTGCCGCGGCTTTACCGGGGCCCTCCACCCCTCTCCAGGCGGCAGCCAGTGTCCTCGTCCCCCCCACCCACTCTCCTCGTCCCCCCCCCTCTCCAGGCCTCCCCCCAGCCCCCTTACCTGGCTGGAGGCTCGCAGCTGCAGGGACGGCCAGCAGAGCTGCTTCTCTGCCAGGCCGCTCCCACCCTGAGCACGCTCTGTCTGTGCATGCTCAGGGCGGGAGATTTGATTCTCCCCAGCAGTCTGTATTTAAAGGGACCACGGCTCGCACCAGCAAGAGCCAAATTCAAGGGGCTAAAGAGCCGCTTGTGGCTCGCGAGCCGCGGTTTGCCGACCACTGTTCTAATGCAGTGGTTTTCAAGCTGAGGGTCGGGACCCAGTACTGGGTTGCGGACCCTCAGGCACTGGGTCGCAGTGCCCCCTGCTGCCGCCACCAAAAGACTGGAATGCATTGCTCAAAGATGTAACTGTTGGGTCGCAGGCATAAATGATTCTTTTCAACTGGGTCCTGAGAAAAAAGTTTGAAAACCACTGTTCTAATGTGCTCCACCTGCGTCCTTAGGCAGTGGCTCCTTATGCAGCCAGCAGGAGGGGAGTGGAGGGCCATTTTGAAAGCCCCCACTGGCCACGTGTTGGAACCATTGAAGTAGACCACTGATGAGTGACAGAGCAAGATGACTTCAGCAATGGTATCATGGGCTACTGGTGGAACCTGACCACTGCCAATCACCAGGAGGATATTATCAACCGACAAAACTAGTCAGCGCTATGTTGTATCTTGGACGAAAAATAAATGGATATCATCAAAATTGGAAGGTTAAAAAATGATTGATACCAGAGATCCCTTGCCCCAATTTTCTGTCTTTCCAAAAAAGAAAAAGAAAAAGTGTATCATAGTAGTGGCTTTCATCATGTTGACATCTGTGTACTAGGAACTAGACTGAGGTATAGTCAAGGTGCAAACTTCAGAGAAAATAATAAAAAAAAGCCCCACAACAATAAAGATAAGTAAATCAAAAGATTTTGAGTTCTGTTTGAAAGAGTTTGGCAGTCCAGATGTGGCCCATGGTCTGCCTATTGACTACTCCTCATATATACAGTCTTGTTTTTTAAATAAATTACAAATCTGTACACCTGTACATTACTATAATTAAGTTGGAATTTTGTGGCAAACAACTTATAAGGACTTTGGGACCATGGTTTTATAAATTAATAACTAGGCCAATCCAGGATGTGAAATTTGGTGTAATAATTACCATTTTGTACAAATAATTGAACTCTTCTCCTAAAATCTTTTGTGAAAAACAAAATGTACATTATTTCACAACTCAGTTTTACTGATTCACAGATTGATATGTAACCAGTCTTAATTAGCTTGCTGTATTTTACAACTACTCCAAAAGTTCAAATATATTACTTTACAAAAAACCCTCCAAATATTGAATATCTTTTCATAAGTGTGAAAATAGTTTTTAATAAGCCATAATTAATCTAAAATACTAAAGTTTTTAAAACATTTGTTTTTTAATTATAGTGGATTTTCCCCAATTTTACCCCTCCCTTTCTCCCCCTGAAAATACCCTTACTATTCAAATTCATTAATATAAGAATAATCCCCTCCACCCCCAGTATTTTGTACAAGTCCTTTGGTGGAATTATTTTTGAATGTTGACTGTACATTTATAAATATTGAGGCTTTATATCTTGAATAAATACACACATTTAAAGCCTGACAGCCCAACCTCCACATCTTGTTCAGTAAGTATACAACAGCTGCTATTTAAAAAATTACTTTCTACCATAAAAAAATTAACTGTATGCAAACACTAGTTGAAGTGTTTTCTCCCAATTACCTGAGAAATAACACAGCACAAGTATTATTTTATGTACTTGACTTTCAAGAGATGCAGCTGTTCCTCATATTTACCTTTCAAAAGTTGATGTTTCTGTTTTTCCTTCTGGCAAACTAGGTCTTGAATTTTTCTGTAACAATTAATTATTTTTAAAAATTTTATATCCATGAGCACTTGATTAAACTATAATGCAGCAGAAAGAATTTTACGCTTTTATTTCTCCAGATCTACAAGTTAGCTGGGATCCAGTGGATAGCTTAGTACAGACACTTGCAACCAGTCTTCCAAGTTAAGAAAAAGGAGATCAGATTTTAGCACACATTCTGGTGTCCCCTAGTCAAATAAACAGACCCACTGACATCTCCCTTGAGTAAGGTCAGCAGAACTGAGTCCCCACAGTTCTTCATTTGGAAGAAGAGTATCTGAAGGACTGAACTAAATGTAGATTTACTGACAGTTACTGGAACACAAAAGTGAGGTTGATACAATTTACATAGGACTTCCCGGACAGTACCTATTGGAGAACTGATGGACAGTACCTATTGGAGATGTATCCAATAAGGAAGACTGACAAATAAATTTGTCTCATATAAACACTGTAAGGCTCTGGTTTTAAGTATTTAGTGTGATAGTTTTATAGGAGAACAAAATTGTCCACTGTCATAACTTAATAGGTTAAGTGATTGTTCGGTGCTAGAAGGCATTACAAGAAGTAAGCAGCCTGCCCTCCCAGCTCCTCCTAGGCCCTGCCGGCGCTGTGGGGGCTGAGCGAGGTAGTAGGGGGGCTGGATCATGCATGGGCCAAAGGAGCTGGAGCCCTAAGCCCCCATTTAGGCTGGGGCCCAGGGCTTCATCCTCTATAGCCCTTGCATTGATTCAGCCCGGAGGACAAGGCTGGATTCTTCAAAACAAACGTGTCTCCTGAATACACTGACATTACACAACAGTACTTATATTATGTATGTAAATAGATGTAAATAGTATCTTCCTATTTGGTTAACCATTATAGATGTTAACAAAATATTTTTGTATGCATACATCTTTAAATTGTAAAAAAAAAAAGTTACCTCAGACTTTGAAATCTCGATCAGAGAGAGAGAAGTTGTCTTTAACCTAGTGAATAATGAATTAAGATTCAATGTTTTCATATTGTACTATTAATATTAAAATAGAGGTGAAAACAAGACAAATATTATACTTACAGTAAGAAAAATACCATACTAAGTTGCAATCAATTTTTATTGACTTTGCTTAAAATCTATTAAATATTTCCCAAGGACATTTCTTTATCTCAAAACATTTATTGTATACATGTAGCAAATTGTATATAAGCTTGTTTGTTATTACATTGATGGAAAAAAGGAAAGTAGAAATTAAGAATGGCCATACTGGGTCAGACCATTGGTCCATCTAACTCCGTATCCTGTCTTCAGACAGTAGCCAATTCCAGGTGCTTAAGAGGGAATGAACTGAATAATAATAATCTCACAAAAATTCAAGAAATACTTTTATGCTAATTATTCCTGGAAATATATTTGATGATAGGTAATGCATTTTTCCCCACAGTCAATCTCTCAAACTATTAACAAATAACTGTTTTAGCCAAATGAGTTCCTAAGATTTATATATAAAACTAGCTATACTTTACCAACTTAAAACATGCACACAACTTCTTGGAACTATTTCTCATATATAGCAACACAATGACATTAAGCAGAAACATTCCTACAACAGAATTTTTGCATACAACTTCCTTAAATTGTAGAATTGCATCCAATTGCTCAGAACAAAGGATTTTTTCAAATGGTGTAAAATGTTGAAACTGACCTTCAACTATGACTTAGAAGATATTCTTTCCCAAAATATCTTCACAAGCACAGTTTATACATTAGATAGCTATAAATTATTTACATTTATTGACTTCTAAAACCACACTAATTAAACAGCTTATCACAACATCACCATGATTGATTTCCTGTGTTTATAAAAGAAAATGCTACAGCACAGATAGCAAGAACTATGTGTCCTATAAAACCTTGATAAGTCATCAGTTTTAATATAAAATCTAACCTTTCAAAGGCTTTTTGTTTTAGAAATTGCTTGTGGCTGTATCTTCTTTGTTGATGCTTCATTAAAGTCAATTTTAATCGGGAGAAGTATGGTGCTGTTTCTATCAGAACTGAGTAGTAATGTTATTAATCATGAATTAAATTATTCATGATCTCAGTGAGGCTTAATGGCTACTTCTACAATATGCAATATACCTTTCATGAGAAACAGCTAATGATTTAAATTTTATGAAAAACAGATAACACTAAGATATGACTGATGTCATCTATTCTAAATGCTGTTCTATTATTGACTAATCCAAGAAAAAGTGTTTCAACAAGCTTATTGAAACACATTTTAACACTCTCTGTGGACACATTGTAAAGCTTATGCTTAACACCATCACCTTGGTAGGTATTAATAATGCTTTTGCTAATGCGAAGTAGACCCATTTGTGATTATTTATTACCTTCTGATTTATTATACAAAATGTGGCATATATATTCAAAATTCAAGGGGATCAAAGATCATACCTTTTTGTAACACTTAGCATTATAGTAATGTAAAACTAATTAACAGTAAGGAAAAAAGAGTAAATCAAAGGTTAAGATTGTGTACAATAAATGACACACTCAAACCATTCTTTTAGTCAGGGAATTAGAATACTCTGAAGTATTTAATCATGAGCAGGAACACAAATAAAAAATGAAGCAGCATCTCTCTATTACTTGGCTCAGCTTCATTGCTTTAATGATTTCTATGCAGAGAGTATAATAAATGTATTTCAATAATAATATATCTAAAGCACAGACACTAGTTAGAGAAATGTGGTCAAAATACTAAACAATTTAAATACCACAATGATATTGTTGTAGATCCTGTTCTGACTGGAGTCAGTGGAAGTTCTGCCTAATTTCAATGAAAAGAAGAATTGGGCATAGTATAGGTACAGTGTTTGTTTATCCGTACTAGATCAAACTCACGTGGACTTCAGTGGACTGTGTATGTCTATACCTTAATATGTTTGAATTTTTTTTAAATTTAATCTTAACTTTGAACTCTTGGGTTTTGTTTTGAGATGATTACAATATCCCTGTAATGTATTTTATTTTATATTAGCAACTAATATGTACTCTCAAACTTAAGTCTATTTTAATTTTGTTTTTCTTTGAGTATTTCCTTGCTTTACTTTATAATGTTAAAGATTTCATACAAGAACACTAAACAAGACATTTAAAGAGAATACTACTATGTGATGTTTCCAATGATTTGAAGAAATGTAGTATTAACCTTAAATCTTTTAGGGCCAAATTCATGAATATGTTCTGACAGCTTTGTGTCACTCTCCTGAAAAAGTCATGAAGAAGTGTTCTCTTCAAAATGATCAGCATCTCCCACTACTCTCAACTGGAGAGAAGTCCAACTCCCCCTTCATGAAAATGGTAGCTTTCTGTGCTGTTACAAGGTAAATAGGAGCACTGTGATGAGCAACTGAATGAAGGTACAGAGACCATTTTTATTAAGTCCTATGATTTGAGTCCCACTGAGAACAACAGGAAATAGTGGCTATTTTGAGATGATTGCTCTTTGTGGAATTCTCTGAAGATTAACACTGATTGAAGAATAAAAAGGAAATGTTCAGTTATGAATAACAGTTGCAAAGAGTGGCCACTAATCCTTAAAAAAATATTAAAATGAAGCGTATTCATGGGATTTCAGTGAGTTTTGGCTATACAGGAAACTGGAAGAGTCTGTATTATTCTTCTACTAAGATCATCAGGCGTTACCAAAATATTTTCCCACTGGTTGCTAAATTTCTTAAAGATCCCATTTTAAAATTAATTTTAACTCATACCACTTAATGGATTTATTTGTAAATTTTCAAAATTTGCTTTACTCAAGAAGTACTGTAATCTGTAGGAGGATGTGCTTTAATTTTCATGCATAACTAAAAAGATTGAATCCCTGCTCTAAGTGCAATACATGCTACAACCTTAAATGATGGTACTTTCACAACATACTTTAGATACTGAAATACACCCCTCTCTCTCTTATATATACACACACACATATTTATTGTGTTTATTTTAGAAACGGGGAACCAGCATCACCCCCTAGTTTCAACACCATATGTAAAGGAGTCAATTAATGTATGTTACACCTTTGGGCTACACTTACTACAATTTTTTTAAAAAAAAAATATAAATGTAGCCCACCTCCTGCAGGCTAAATTACAAAGCCAGAAACTTTGATCACAAAAGTGTCACATCACACACACTGATTCTGCAGACTAATGTCTACAATACTCAGAATGTCCAACTATTGGCCAGCTTCCCCAAGGCTTTAGCTTTAGCTAAAATTATGCAGCAGAGTTCATACATCTTAAACTTCATGCCATTACAGAACATGGCAGCATTTATATAAATAAGAACGTGTATTCCATTTAGAAGCAGCTGTGCCTTCACATCACACACACACTACACAAAGAGCTTTGCCAGTTCACTTGAAATAATTTCTCTCTTCTTCATGTTTACACTTTTAAAATATTTGGAAGCTTATTAAGAGGCAAGGAAAAATGAAGTCAGCTAGCTTCGTCAATTCCTCCTTTTGAGGTCAACGCCACTCCCTTTAACTTCTTAAATTTTCAAAATTTCTTTTTTTTTTAAAAATCATCTTTCTAGTAATGAGGTATGTCATTATCTTTCCAGTAATGAGGTATAAAGAACTAAATGAAATATTCCTGGGGAAGAATAGTGACTAGGGTGGGCCTGGGATTCAGATGACTTAGTCTCTGCTGGGTTACAGATTTCCTGCGTGACTTTGAGCACCCCATGATCTGTATGAATTTAGCCATTCTGTGCCTCAGTTTCCCATCTGTAAAATGAGAACAATGGTACTTCCATTTCTCGCACAGGTGTAAAGATAAATACATCAGAAGATTGTAAGGCATTCGGATACAACAGTAATTCTTGCCATTTAAGTAGCCATGACAGATGCATAAATATACTTACAGTAGGGCCACAGTCACTGGAGAGAGAAAGAGAGAGAGAGAGCGCGAGAGAGAGAGCTCAGAAGACATAGGTCATTTTGGCTGCCATATCCTGCTGCAAGCTCATGTTTTCATGACTGTGAACTCATGACTCACTAGAACTACCATCGGGGGGTGGGGGGGCGGGGGGAGAGAAGAGGGGAGGAAATAATGACCTATAAGGACTCTTTCTACATTACTGGTTTCTTCTTCCCACTGTATCTTCATTTCAGATATTTTTCCTCAAATGTATGTCTCATTTTATTTTTTACCTCTTGAATTGTTTAACATTTTCTCATCCTCAGGATTTGCAACTCCTCCAAATTTAGTAGCATTGCTAAATCACCTGACTTGGTGTCTAGCTCCTATTATTAATGATTAATATTAACTGCAACAGGATCCAACCCTTATTCTTTGAGTTGCCCATTAGACACTCCACCAAATAATCAGTTTGATTCAACAAACTGATAATCCTATTTAGCATCTTAGTTTCAACACTATATGTAAAGTAGACCATTAGTGGTGTTTCCCATTACACCTATGGACTACACTTGAGTCCCACTGGCCCTTACCTGCAACAACTGAGGACAGAAGCTTCTATATCAGATCAGGACAGTAATCTATCTAGTGTAGTTTCCATATAACTGCTACTACAAAGCACTTCAGAGAAAGGCGCAGGAAACCATGTAATAGAGCAGATGGATTAACTGGCCCATTTGGGACATTTCCTTCTAACAAACATCAAATAGTGGTTGACTTACAACCCCTAAGGCATGATGATTTATCTCCCTTCAGAAAAACCTTTGATCCTCTCTACCTTAACTGTTCTCATTATGAAATGGAAAACCTCAACCTTACTGCCAATGTATTAAAGGCTTGTGACCTCAGTGATGTGTTGTTTTGAGTTCCACACCAAGGGCATTTCCTTGAATCAGTTTTAAATTAGCTGTGAATATTTCCCCTTCAATTAAAGCCTGAGAAAGCTCACAATCCACATCCCTGCATCCTCTACCAATTCTACCAGCAAAATCATAGAGGTTACATACATGATATTTCTCATGTTAAAAAGCAAAACACTACCACAAAATTATATGCTCTCCTTGAAAATCTGCACAATAAGGAAAAAGGGAAAAAAGTAAACAATTTATTTTCTGTGCACATCACCTAAGGAAATAAATATGCAAAGCACACACACGTGTCACATAAATTACCTCAGCTTCATTTTAAATCTCATACAACTAAATCCTAATTTCTTTAGTTCAGATAAAAGCCAGTCTTCACTGTAATTCAACAAAAATATTAAAGATGCATTAAACAGAGTTAATATTAGAGATGGGTTGAAGCAGTGTCCAGATTCAGATTAGTTTAGACTTCAGTTCAGGATTAATCAGTGCCAAAATCTTTCAGATCATCTACCTAACAATTTGTGCCATAATGGACAAAAATCTTGGAAGAAGTAGGCCCTCTCCAGTTATTATAAAACCCAGAACTAAAACTAAATCTATACAGACAAGTATAGATCAAAGGCTATTGTCTATGCATCTCATATACGATAAAGTTTGAAAGTGCTCATATTCATAGTGTAACTTTTATTCATAACCAGTTTAATACAAATTAAGTTAACTGAATTTTAATAAATGTTAACAAAAAACTTACTCAGAAATGTCTTCAGCAGCTGGGCAACCTAGGGAAACGGGAATTAAAAATAAAAGATTAGTTCTATATTAAAAAATACACCTTGAAATATCATCATGAAATATCATCCGTTTCATCCTCACACAACAATTTTACATTCAACAACAAACACTTTGTCCAAGCCATGGGTACACCCCAATATGCCCACCTCTTCAAGGGCCATCTTGATGAAAAATTTCTAAACAAACACTTAACCAGTGATACATTTGAAATACATCAGTGATATTTTTATCCTCTAGATGACCTACTCTCCCTCACTGATTTCCACAATTTCAATAACCACCACTCATCCATTAAACTCTCTCTAGAACATTTCAACACTAGCATCAACTTCCTGGACACCATAATCAGTCTAAAGACTGGAACCTTACAGACAGTTTATAAAAGAAACCCACGGATAGCCACACCTATCTTCACAGATCCAGTAACCATCCAAAACACGCCAAGAAATCTGTCATCTACAGCCAGGCTCTCAAACCACAGAATATACTCAAAGAAGAAAGTATGGGATATACACTTGATCACATTTAACAATATCTTCACCAAAGAATGACACTCCACCAGAGAAGGAGATCACATCATGGAATGGGCCATCCTAATACTCCAAGAGAATCCACTTGAATACAGAAGTAAAACCTCCTCCAACTTTCACCCCTCATTGTCACTTACCACCCCTTCACTGAACCCATATGAGGTATCATTAAACAATTACAGCCCATACTCAATGGGGATGACATCCTGAAAGAAATCTTCCTTAACTCCCTGGTCTGGTCTTCAAACAACCCACCAACTTCTCCAAGCCAATCACGAGATGCAAGCTCCACAGAGGCAGGTCTCACCAACTCAAAGTGACACCAGGCTCTGCGAGAATAACAGATGCAAAATCTGTAGACATGTCTCAACTGCAAAAATCATCAATACTCCCAGAACACATCTTTCCAGATCTACATAAGCCTGTCACAACATGTGGTGTACTTCATCCAGTGCACTAAATGCCTCAACAACTATACTGGTGAAACCAGACTATCACTATATTCTCAAGTGAACTCACGCAGAAAAACGGTAAGACAAAAACACTATCACCTGTGAGTGAACACTTTTCACAAAATCCTCATCTGCAAAAGAAACCTGCACAATAACTTCAAAAAATGAACTTTGGAGCTTAAATTCATAACATCGTTAAACACTAAAAATCATGGACTGAAAAGATACACTGGCTTTATGGCTTATTACAACAATCTATAACCCACTACCTCTCCCTCCCCATTATTAGAAATATGTTAACAGGCCACTTCACCTTGAACAGTCCCTTGACTCTGTGTTAGCTTACACTAAACAATCTGTTCCACCTTGTATTTAGCTGTGACACTCTAAATATATATTCCAAACCTGAACAAAAGTTATGTGTAAGCTTGGAAGAGTGTCTCTCTCTACAGCAGAAGTGGGTCCAATAAAAAGTATCACCCCATCCACCTTATCATCAAAAATTAGCATTCATTTTGGAAGGTAACTGCACAAGAACTATCGATAATGTGGAAAACCAAAACATTGTATTATTAAGATTCAATGTATAAAAATAAAAGATACTACATGCACTTACCGTTCTCTATAATAACTTGACATGTGTGAGTATGTCTTTCACTCAAATGTGTGGCCATCTTATCTAAGCCAGAAACATCAGTTAGGAAATCACAATTAAGACACACTACAGTAAGACCCCTGGAAAAAAAAAATTAAAAAGAGTGAGTAGTACAAAGCTATGAAAACTTTACTTCTACATGTAGCATACAAAGTTTAAGACTATATATAGATCCAGTGAAAATACAATGTAAGTGTATGCATTTTTTACTTAAATCAGCAACACCATTTTTCTGTGCATTTAAGTATTTATTATTTGCACTGAGTATTTAGGAGTCCCAGTTACATACCAGGACCTTACTGTACCAAACACTGTACAAACATAACAAAAAGAAAGTCCAAAGTATTAAGCACTACTGGAACTTTTATTTGAGCATTCCAGGTGTTACAGATACAATGCATGAGAGAACATGTTCTCTTGAAAACTTAGCAGGGAGGGGGAGTATGATGCAAGAAACATGTAGATAGTTGCTTTATTTTTCTGAAGCTAAATTGAACATCATGAGATCTCCCACAAGCTACTTCATTTCCCTTGAATAAACATTTTCATCTCCATGCTGCTTCCAACTTGTGGTAACCAACAAGATCAAAAGTTTCAAACTTTGAACCACAAATACAGGCCTTATATCTAATATCAATTAAGTGACTGGATTGGTATAAGAATGTATATAAAAAAATAAAACAAAAGAATAATTTGCAACTGAAAATAAAAGTTACCTCAGTTCTTCTGAATGCTTCTTATAGATCCAAAATCTTCTACTTGGACGAGCACTATGAAAACTACAGAGAGGAAAATATAATTAACTCTTTTTCTATATAGAAGGCAAGTCTTTTTGAGTGAAATATTTACACAACTACACTCTAAATGGTGGCCTGTTTGCAAGACACGAAAAGAGAGGAATTTGTCTGTCCCCGTACTATTCTAAAGTAGTAAATATGGTACATAATTTAATGAGTTTACACGATCATGCATCTCATTTCCCATTCAAATCACTGACATACTATACCAACATCTTTATGGCATCACTAGTTGTTATATATTTTCAGGATTAGACTACCAGTTAAATAAATACATCTTTACCCTTGTTAAGGTATTTGTTTAATAAACTTTTAAGCACTTTCTGAGGAATGTGATTTTTGGACAAAAACATTTCAGTCATGATTAGCTGACATACTATGAAGTTTAATTTTCAGGATACAGTTACTATCATATTATGGCAGTAGCATAGCACTGTCTTTGAACAAACAGTTTGAATTTTTGTGTTTGCACATAAACAAGTAGTAGTAAGTCATTCGTGAAAATAGATAAGATAAAATGCATTCCCAACTTCTAAAGTTTAATTACATTCTGAAGTTTTAAAGTAATTACAATAAGCTAAATATCTGTTCTCATTATCAATATTCCAGTTTCCTCTGGCTCCATGATGGTTCCGAAACAACATGGTTTATGGACTATGCTCAATATGCTTATACAATAGCTTAATAAATGTGCATCTCTCTCTCTCATCTCTCTTAATACACAAGAGAAATTAAAGCCACAAGATAGCATACAGCTGCTGGGTGCTAGCATAGAAGATTCTTCCATTAACTAACCAGAAACCAATGAGTTTGTAACATGATAAATCGCTTCATCCAAAAACACAAATGTATGCTGACACCACAACATGTCAGGGTGGGCATGTGCACATATATATACATGAAATGGTGAAATGTGAAGGCTACAAAGTCAAGCACTCAGAAAATGCTAGAATTTAAGGTTGCTTTGGGAACTCTGATACCGTCCCATTGTGCATATATATTATAGAGTCCTTAATTACATGATCACTTTTTTTTTTTTACAGGATCCGTACCTCATTCTGTGCACTGAATGAACACTGCTCATTTAATAAACAGCTATTCAATATTTTGATTTACCCTCATTATGTGTGAGGCCCCATACCTTATTTACTGCACCACTATTCAAACACTGCACTAAATAAAGAATTATTAATTTCCTCATGGGTTTTTCTATGATGATCATTACTGCAGAATTTGAGTGCTTCACAAACATCAATTAATTTACCTTTATATCACCCCTACGAGATAAGGAAGTATTATTGTACTGATGTGGAATTGAGGCACAAACAGAATAGGTTAAAAAGGTATCTACTAATTTTGGGTGCCCAATTTGAGATACCTAGGGCCTGATTTTCCAGAGAACTTTTCAATATATAGCATACAGTATACGTTTAAGAAAAGTATTTTATAAGTGTGACTTTAATGTTTGAAGTTTGACTTTTGAAAATTTCTCACCTCATCATATGATTCACATAGGCTTTGCTACAACTAGTGTTGTATCTGCATAAGCTGCAATGGACATATGCTGGAAAGTGACTTGCAAAATCTTTTATTTCCGAGTAACATTCAATGCATTTATGAACTCCCAAACGATACCTAACAGTAATGCAAATGAAGCAAATACTGTCAGTGTTAATACAGTAAGAGGGCATACTTAATATACTTCATATAGTTAAATCATCTTATTTTAAAACCACAACACTGTTAAAAAGACCCTCTTTTCCTAATAAACCAATGTGTTGATTAACATGATTTTAACTAAGATAGTACCTAGCATCAACAGTTTAACACCTTTTAAAAACGTTAGCTGCTCACTGTAGAGCCTATGTACTAAGTACTGTTTAAATTCATAGAAGCTCATACTTATAAACACACACACGAACATATTTTTTCACCTAATTACAAAGCGTCATTCTAATCTTAAAACATACTCAAAGGTTATCTGCAAAGGATTTAAAAAAGGTATTTGCCTGCTTTTTGCTTCTCTAAGTTGTGTAGGAAAGACTAAGGATCTCCTCTGAGATGCCTTCCCAATCCATTCACCCCCCCAAATACTTCACAAACTTTACAGAAAAATTAAATGAACGCTAAATCTGGACTTTCTTAATTTTGCTAAAGGCCCTGTTAAATGTCTTGAAACATGTTTATTGTGAGGTTTAGTGCCTCAGTTGATGAAAGGGGCTTATTAATCTTCAAAAAACGCATTCTGTATCCAGAACATTATTCACTGAAATTAAATAGCTAGTTAAAAAAAGTTTTATACAATCAAACTAAAGATGCTCTCGTTTCTCAATAGCTTTGCTTTCAAGCTCTTGACTTTTTCTGGAACCATTTCATTAAGTGTTCAGTCATCAGAGTGCCTTATAGGACAGGCAAGACCTGAATTCCTAATTTTAAAAAATAAACCCCAAAGCATAAAAGAAAACTTTAAAAACCTTACAAACAAAATTACTTATTTGTAGCCCCGTAAAGAAGATAAAAGGGACACAAGCATGGTTGTATTTTCCTTTGCAAGTCATCTTTAATGTACACTGCCTGGAATATTTCAGCAATCTGATTTTGTACGGTGACCCAGTGAAAAGTTTAAATTTTATAGGAAATTAGTAGTTTCCACATCATCTGTTCTGCTCTTCCTCTGCCAGAAAGTCTGTTGCTAACAAAACAAAAATTAAATCATATGGGGAAGAATAAATATACGAATATCAAGATATTGGTATGCAAGTATCAAGACACTAACGTGTTTCTTATGAACCTACTCTTCCTGCCAAACTCAGTCAGGTCACAAAATCCCTTGTGTTCCAGCAAGTTTTATTTTCATGAACTCATCTTTAACTTCTTTTACTGTGTTCAAAATATACTTTAGAACATTATATATATATTTTAGAACATTATTAACTGAAAAACATTACCTTAGATTATGCAACACTGTATTGGTAACTTTTTTTTTTTTCCTACTGCTTATGCTGCTGCTGCTGTGCTTTTTCTGTATAGGTGATGATTTTAATTTTGCTTTATTTGCATTAGATTTGTTGTGATTTTTAGTGTTTGTATTTTTAGTTTTCGGAGATAACTGAAACGTAGAGGTGCTTGTGCTAAAAGATGTGGCAGATGTTTCGGATTGAAGAGGTCCAACAGAAGCACGAATAGTAACCTAGGAACATAAAATCATATGGGCACTTTATTTTTACAAGACTGTAAAAATTAAATTACACAAATTAGAGAGTTATATTTAAGTTTTTGAAATTCCTATTTCCATAACTCAGGCAAGTCTTTCACTTAGCCTTTATAATTGTTCATGTTGCTGTAGTATAAAACAAATAAAGCAATTTATTGTCAGGAAAATTTTGCTTCGCAAATATATAAAACCTTGCTTAAGAAATATGGTGAAAACCATGATTTACAACTGACACAGAACAGAAGCGCTATCTGACAGTCTATGGATTTTTTTTTCCTGAAAAAAGGGGCCATCCAATAGGTAATTGAGCAGAAAGTTCTAAAGAAGCAAGCAGAATGTTTATTACTGAATCTTAAACCCATGAAATCTTTGGATAATTCAGGCCACGTCTACACTGCCCAGCTGTTTTTGGCAGCAATTGAAGTGAAGCAAATTACCTAAAATAACTTGCGTATTGCCCTCCAACTTCCCTACACCTAGAACATCCACCATGTTGAGTCAAAGGGAGGGGGAGGGCCTTCCCTTTGACTCAGCACTATGCTACTTGCCGGGATGCTCTTCAGGGATCGACTTGGGACTTAACAGACCCAATCAGTCGATCAGGAAAGTTGATCTGACAGCGGCGATCTGCTGCAGTCAATGAAGACTAGCCCTAAGTGGATCTGGAAATCGCCTCAAATGGCCCTGCACAGTGAAGAAGCCACACTGATGGGGAGTTAGGAAGCTGATGGAAGTCATGCAAGCTACTCTGTATAGCTTGCATAACTCGTGCCAACTGCCACCAAACTTTCCCACCAGTGCAGACTGGGTGTGAGAGCGTTATCACAGAAGCTTGACCTGAGGGTTTACTGAAGAAAAAAAAAAGTATTTCATAGTTTGCAAAGCAGCTACCACAGTTCTCCTACAGGGACTGAAATGAGAGTATGGTCAAGCTGAAAGGCAACTGACAGACCAGCTACTTCACGGACATGCCAAGTACACAACTTTTCTTCACAGGATTATGCATCTCAAACCCTCTTAGGCCATGTACACACGATCACTTTATCGCGCGGTAAAAATAACAACAACAGCGTACACATGTGCAATAGAGCTGTTGCGCGGCAACAGTCCTATTGGAGCACAACAGAAAAACCACCTCGACGAGGGTGGTAGCAGTTAACACGGAACAGCTATTCTGCCTACCACACAATGATTGGCCTCCGGAAGTGTCCCAGCATTCCAAAGTCGTCCTCTCTGGTTTTCCCTCCACCCACCCCTGTGGCCGTGATGAAACAGTCCCCGCCCTGTTTCGAGTCCCGGGATTTTTAGCAGGGGGTTGGACTAGATGACCTCGTGAGGTCCCTTCCATCCCTATTATTCTATGATTTTTTAATTTCTCCTCTGTTGTCACTTCCTGTTCTCTTGCTCGTGGAGTGCAGCTCTGATCTTCACTAGCAATGGCGGCCCAACGTGGCAGACGTGCACCTGTTTGGAGCACAGCTGAGGTGCTGGACCTGGTCAGCATCTGGGGAGAGTCTGCTGTGCAGGCGCAGCTACATGGCAGCAGGTGAAATTTTGATACATATGGCATAATTTCTCAGGTTATGTCGGAGAGAGGCTATGATAGAGACATTGTGCAGTGCAGATCGAAGGTGAAGGAGTTAAGAATAAGCTGTCACAGACCAAAGGAGGCAAACTGCCGTTCGGGGATCTGCACCTGCTACATGCAGGTATTACAAGGAGATCGAAGCCATCCTCAGTGGGGACTCCACAAGCACTGCAAAGAGTCCTGTGGACACATCGGCGACCCCTCATTGAATGAATGCCAGAGCAGAGCAGGATGAGGACGTGATTGATGAGGAAGTGGAGATGGAGGATGACCTGGAGGAGACTGCAACAGCGTCTAGGCAGGAGCTCTTCTGCACCCCCCATGAGACATCCACCCAAGATATCAACTGCAGTGTGTCCTCTGAGGCGGCAGAGGGGGGTTCAGGTTAGTTTCTCTTTCGTGGAGCTATGGCTTCTGCTAAAATGAGGATCATTGTCCATTGCTGTATCGGTCCCCACTGTGCACGGTATTTAGTGTGCATTCATTAGAAGTGCATCAACACAAGCAGTAATTGTCAAAAAATCATCTGCATTTAGCTCTCTAAAGGTTTCCTCAGTGTACCTCCAGAGCCTCCTACACAGGTTAGATAGGAGAGCGGCTGTGTCTCCGCTCCCATAGAAGGATACTCGGCCTCACCAGCTGCAAAGCACAGCACTGGGAACCACGGCAGCACACAATCTTGCAGCGTACGGTACTGGCTTGCATCCGGTTGCATGTAGGATATGGATTCTAGCTGCCAGGGGCACTCTGAGGAGAGAGATATCAGGTTCCATCTCTGTGTCCTGTATGGAATGTTAGCCCACAGTTATGTTACTATTAGGACTGCACTGTATGAGTTTAGCCCTCCAGACAACCCTTACCCAGCTCCCTTTCAGAATGGGTGCCTTCATGGGACACATGGAAAACCTACGTACCTTGTCTCTTCAGTGAACCAGAGGATGTTGACTGCCCTGTACCTTCCGGTGGAATGTGCTACTGGAAGGTGACATTGGTTATCTACACAATGTGTTAACAAATTGCTTTATTCAATTTTTTTTTTAATTAGATGCAACTTTCACAAGGCTGGTGGCAACCCCAGCTGACCGCATGAGAAACATTCGGTGGCGTGCTCGAAGAAACAGGGAGGATATGTTCCAAGAGCTCATTAAATCAACAGAGGCAGCCGTGAGGGAGAATCGAGCATGGAGAGAGGAATCCCAGCAGAGGAGGCAGAAACAAAGGGATGAACTGATAAGCGTCATGAAGGAGCAAACAGAACTGCTTAAGAGCATGATTGCTTTGCAGACCCAGGCAATTAACGTACGGGCTCCCCTCCAGACATTTCAGCCGTGTCTGCCTCCCACACCCCGTAGTCCTCCCGCCCCCCTGGTATACTGCAACATCCAGTTCTTCACAGAGCTACTTTCTAGAGACCTGCAGTTACACACACCTGTAACACCTCCCACTAACCCACAACCGTCATGCTTTTTGATTCTGTACTCACACCCATTTAATCTCTTAATAAAACAGTAACAAAAATTGTGCAGAGTGGCTTTACTTGTACACAGTGAACATTTATGATCTTAGTCCCCTATGTTTCTTCATGTAAAGTAGCACAAATCAGGTCTTCAATCCTATCCATGCACTGCTGATTGAAAATCTCATAAGACGCACTTGATGCATCCTTGATGTGAACTATGGGAGGGCTTCATTGAAATGTTCCTTGAGTGCCTCCCTTATGCGAGCTGCTCCATGTTGGGCCCCCCTAATACTCCTAGTTGCTGGCTGTTCGTATGCTGCCTCGAGGCGCTCTGCCTCCATAGCCCACCCCAGGGAAAATTTTCTCCCCTATTTTCACAAAGGTTCTGAAGGACACAGCATGACGCAATCACAACAGGGATGTTGTCCTCGTCCAAGTCCAGCCTCCCATACCAACAGCGCCCGCGCCCTGTTAAACGGCCGAAGGCACATTCTACAGTCATTCTGCACCAGCTCAATCTGTAATTGAACCACTCCTTGCTGCAATCTAAGTTCCCAGTGTACGGCTTCATGAGCCATGGCATCAGTGGGTAGGCTGGCTCTCCTATGATCACTATGGGCATCTCCACATCCCCCAGAGTAATCTTTTGATCTGGGAAGAAGGTCCCCCCTTGCAGCTTCCGGTACAGACCTGTGTTCCTGAAAATGCGAGCATCATGCACCTTTCCCGACCACCCACCATTGATGTCCGTAAAACACCCCCTGTGATCCACGAGTGCTTGCAGCACCATGGAGAAGTAGCCCTTCCTGTTTATGTACTTGGTCGCGAGATGGTCTGGAGCCAAAATAGGGATATGTGTGCCATCTATTGCCCCCCTCTGCAGTTAGGGAATCCCATGGCAGCAAAGCTGTCAATAACCTCACAAACATTGCCCAAAGTCATTGTCCTCCGTAGCAGAACACGACTGATGGCTCGGCACACTTGTGAGAGGGCTAATCCGACGGTGGACCTGCCAACTCCAAACTGGTTTGCAACCGACCGGTAGCAGTCAGGAGTCGCCGTCTTCCAGACAGCTTCTCCACGGTTAAGGCAGACCTCATGTTGGTGTCCTTACGTCGCAGGGCAGGTGCCAACTCTGAACACAGTTCCAAAAAGGTTACTTTCCGCATTTGAAAGTTCTGTACCTACTGCTCATCATCCCACAGCTGCATAACAATGCAATCCCACCACTCAGTCCTCGTCTCTCATCACCAGAAACGGCGGTGCACCGTGTGCAGATGATCTGTGAAGGAGTTGAGCAATGCGGTGCTGTTGCTCTGCAGGGCATTCAGCAGCGCCTGCTCCTCAGCGTCCTCATCTGATTCGGAGCTCATTGCGTACTGAGCAATCAGCCAAGATGTATTTAGAATGCTGAAGGCGACAGTGGAGATTAGAGCAGGATCCATGCTGTCGCAATTGTGAGTGCTGGCAAGTAGTGCGGCACTGCACTGTTGAAAATAGGCACGAGTTGCTATTAGCAACGAGGAAGATGCAAGGGGAACACAGTGCACTATGGGAAACTGAGAGTTTACCCATGTTGCTTTGCGTTCCTTTCCTTCATCCCAGGATTCCAAGCGCCGATTCAGGGAAAATTGAACTATGGGATAGGTGCCCAGAATTCATTGCGCTACTCTGCAACATTGCAAAGAGCTGTGTTGCGTTACAAGGGGCGACGTGTGTACGCGCTCAACCGCAATAAAGGTCACGTGATTTTTAAAGCGCGATTGCCTTGTCATGCTGTAATCTTGTCGTGTGTACATAGCCTTAGAAGCCTGTAAGAAAAATACCATTTACATGGAAATTCTGTGCTGATTAGCTACTTTTCGTTCATTCTACTTTTTCTTCAGGAAGAGCAACCAGTTGAGATGCTCCACATGCTGATGAACAGAAATGTTCCCTCAGCATATATAGCAAGAGGAACTCTCTTCATCTCCCTTCAAACATGGGTCTGGAAATCTTTTAGAGCTCTCAGTGCTCTGGAGCAAGTGCTAACGATGGAGTACTAACTCTTGTCTCTTGCTGGCTGCTATTCTTTCCCAACACACCCACTTAAATTGAGAAAGATTCTCAACCACTCACACCTTTTTTACAGCCAATATGATGATGCCCCTGCTCTTCTCTAAAGGAAGTGAGGGGGAAAGAGAAGTGAAAAACAGGATCCTCAGTTCAGGAAAGCAGCAGAACAGGCTTCTGCTAAGAAGTGGTAGTGGAGCTATTATCAATTGCATATATTGGGGTGCAAAGAAATGTTCAGGGGAAATATGGTCCTGTATCAATTATAGGGATGGCAGGGAAAATTAAACAATTTGTTTTGAGGTGTGGTGTAAAATTGATTGCTTTAAGCAGGGAAGATTCTCTTTTCTCAACTCCTCAGTATCTCTCTCTAAAATCCTCTCCAAACAGGCTCATTACTAACATTTTCTTCTTTTCTCTTTTATTTTATATATGACGTACACTTACTTTAGTTCCAGGAGGCAATCCCTCTAGTTGCCTAGGTTTTCTGAATGTCCGGTGATGCTGAGTCTTGTGATCCATCTTTTCTTTGCATGTCAAAAATTGCAGTCTGCACTTAGTACAACGATATATTCCCTTTTTCTTTTAAAAATGGAAGACAATCTATAGTAAGTAGGAATCTCCTGATGAACCGAAACTGCCATCCTCACAGGTCTCAAGCAATAACAACCTAATCTTATTTTAACAAGCCATTCTATTAATAAACCTAGAAATCATAATACTGTATAACAAACCAGAAAGTGAACATTTTTGTAATGCTTTAAAATGCAAAGTAATGCATAACTATATTATGTAATAGTTGCATCCAGGTTACCAAGTCAATGAAATTATAAATAAAAGATAACTACTTTATAATCCTGCATCTGGTTCCATTAGTCAGTGGGTGGCTTTTTCATTCATTCCAAGAGGAGTAAGACTTCTCTGAATGACATTGCTAAGCAAAGAGATGACAAGTGTATTCTTTCATATGATGTGCAGAGATTTTTTTTTAATAGGTGTCTTCTTCTGTCATTGCTAATGCAAATTACTCAAAGAACTCAAATATCAATATACTGAAGAAATATACCAAAGGAATCCAATAATTTACTTAAAAGAATATAAAAGAAATGGCCGAAAACTTTATATAATAAATATTTTTCTTTATTAGTATATTTACTGCCTATATTTTAAAACATAATTCTTCTCTCCTTATCAACAGCCATACAATCAATTAAGCTATTTTTATGGGGGGAGATATCTATTAGAATATTACTAAACTTAGTTTTGCTTTTTGAGCACATTTCTACAGCATGAAGAGTTATAAATAGCTACTTACTTGATGCCTCATGTAATGATGCATGAATGGTGCTCCAATTTTAATAACTTTCAAACAAAACGGACAAAGCAAATGTTTTGTGTTTTCATGTACAGTTCTAAAATGGGTTTCAACATCTGAAAAAGCTGATGATCTGTAATTGCACACCTAGAAATAAAAATGTAATTTAACCTTATGAGACCTTATGTCAACTTTCTTGTTGAAAATCTTAAGAAAAAAAAAGGCGTTCTTAAAAAAAAAAAAAAGGTGTTCTAAATACAATATGAACACTCTGAGGTACCTGGCAAACATATGGCATTTCACCTGGCTTATGATTGTCCTTCATATGTTGCAAAAGAATTTGCTCTGTTTCAAAGGATAATTCACAGATTTTACAAATAGCTGAAAAAGAAAATAGTCAAAATGGATTCATTTGCAGGCAGAAATAATGTGTTGTGCATGTGTAAACTGCTATATACATAAATAAAACCATTTACACATATATGAGTATTAATTATTAAGATGACACAAACTGCAGATTTATTTTGTTTCTGAAACTGCTTCAAGACCTGTGCAGTAAGAATTTCCTGGTGTAATGCCCTTGACTTTTAAAATACAAGCAATCTGACACTGGAGAGCCCAATACTATTAATTTTTGTTGTTGATATTTTTGTTTTTATACCTGGACAGAAACAGTAATCTTTCAAACAACTAATCTGAATAAAAACTGGTAGCTAACCATGATAACTAAAAGCTGATAAACTGTCTGATCAACCACCCTCTAACCTCAGTATTTATTTTGTCCTTTTAAAAAAACAAACAAACCCAGTGGCTTCCTGTACCTTTATATGCAAATTACAACTCAGTAAATAAGTAAAATTATAAGAACAAAATGATTAAACATAAAGTGATCAAACTTACTAGATGACTCATAAGGGGTGTGTGTACTTTCTATGTGGCACTGCAGCTGGAAGGGTGTGGGAAACTGCCGATAACAGTGCTGGCAGGTGGTGTGGCTTTCCCAACTTTCACTGCTCTGCTTCTCAAGCTCTAAGTGGTGTTTCATGTGGTTCATAAACCTTTAAAATATAATGAACAGGTGTACAGGCTAAGTTTAAACAAAAACCATACTTGACAAATGAGACATGCAATATGTAAGGAGAAGCCTTGAAAAACACTGTTGAATATAAGCATTTTTTCAAGTGAATTGTAATGAGACGTATGGTTCCTATGATTTCTAAATTCTCAACCATTATATAAATGGAGGATACAAAAAAAATTTTCTCAATAGATTAACTGAAAAACATCCTAAACATTAAAGATAAAACACACTATCTCTAATGTACTCTACAGTATAAGGAATCTATAGTATTGTTATGTCATACTTGCTTATACTCATGCCAGTAATATTTCGGAGAGACAAGGTGGGTGAGATCTTTTGTTAGACTAACTTCATTGGTGAGAGAGAAGCTTTAGAGTTTACACAGAGCCTTTCTTCAGAACACTTTAAGATATTGGGGTCTGGAGGTGATCTGAAGGAGAGCTCTGTGTGAGCTCAAAAGCTTTTCTCTCTCCCAAGAGAAGTTGGTCAAATAAAAGATATTACTTTGCCCATTTTTGTCTCTCTAATAGTATAGGACCAACTTGGCTACAACAACGCATACAATATGTCAGATGTTTTCCAGCTTTCAAGACGGGACAGTCCCTGCTACAAAGAGTTTATAATCCAATGAAGGGAAAAAACAAATAAGCAATCTATAGACAAGTCAACTCTATTCACTCTACTGTAGGAGTCATGTCCCTGAATATGCTGCCACAGAGCCTTGTTGAATAATATGGGGGTCATGTGCATGCCCTTCAAAGCCCACATTCAACAAACTAGAATGTAAAAGTCATTCAACACAACCATCCCATCCGCATAGATTCCTCTCTACTTTCAGGAGCTGTCTTTAGATATCAGCTTTAACGTATGGGGAGAAGGGTTGGCCTGGTACTGTTTGTACATACCACCTTTTTCTTCTTTCATGAGCTTCCACAGAACACTACCGTATTTGACTTTTTACAGGAGGCATACTAAGGAGACCAGCTAGTGACTGGTGGTGAAGTGCGCAGATAACATAAAAACTAGTAGAGTGGTAAAAAAATGTCAAGAACAGGTCAGTTCTATAGAATGATCTAGATAGATTGGCAAGATGGCCTCACTTAAACAACCTGTGTTTTAATACAGCCAAATGCAAAGTCACAGCTATAACCAAAAATGTAGGTCACACTTAGGGGAAAAACAGAGTCTCTGAAAAGGTATCATGATGGATAAGCAACTGAAGATGACCTACCAGTGAGAGGTAGTTTTGAAGACCACTAAAAGATCCTTGAATGTATAAGCAAGGGAAATACTGAGTAGAAATAGAATGGTGGTATTGCTACTGTATAATATTTTCATGTGACCATTACTGTCCAGCTCCAGTCCACATTCAAAAATGGATGTGGACAGGACGGAAAGGGCTCAGAAAAGAGCTACAAGAATTATTCAAGGCCTAGAAAATCTGTGTTACAATAAGTGAACAAAGCTCAATGAATGTAGTTTATCTAAGAAAAGCTTAAGAAACGACTTGATTATAGTCTATACTGTGACAACATACATGGAGAGAAAACTTCTGACACTGGACTGCTCTTTAATTTACCAGACAAAGGCATAACAAGATCACATGACTGTAAATTTAAGATAGATAGTTTTGACTACATTTTAAGATGCAAATACTTATAATGAGGAAAATTAACCATTGGAACAGCTTGCCTATGGACATTCGATGATGGTACCAACTTGCTTTGAAATAGAGATTCCCTTTGCACCAATGGCTCATCCATCCAGTATAAAGGGGAAAACAATTCCAGAAAAAATTTCTCAAGCATCACTCCAACAGATCCTGTAGGAGCGTAGCTCGGGCACAACATTAATATCATCTGACATCACATCCACCAGAGTCTACAGAAGGTGCTTTAGCTATGTCACTCCAAGAAATTGGCTGCATTTTTTACAGAGTCAATGTCAAGGTAGTACATTACAGACTCTTTAGACCTGCACAATAGATATACATAATCTCCAAGATACAAACTTGACTGGTCAGAATGATGACGAGAAAGATTATAGAGGGGGCTGAAAACTGCCTATTAGCAGGCACAGCTACCAGTATCTGGAAAAACAAGAAATTTTGAGAGCTAAGGGAATTCCAGCTTGTTTCATGCTAGAAGCACAAGCATCAAGTGGAATCCACTGACTAGTGTATCTTTGGAAGAGATCCAGCATGATCACTTAAAAGAAAATAATGTATTAAAATATTTTGTTACCAATTTAGTTTATTGGTAAATCAAATATGTAAATCAACTAACAAATGCATCATTAGAGACTGTAAACTAACAAGTTTTTTTAAAAATTAGAATATTCTTTTATGTAATACTACTGCTTATGAACTATTTTTAAGATGATGTAAAAGAGAAGTTCTTATTTTATAGTAAAACTATTACGAACCGAAAAAGACAATCAGCTTTCTTCAACCCACATAAAATATTGTTTACAGTTTTTAAAGATAAATGAAAGGAAGGAAATGCCATAGCCAACAGCAACTATCAAATCATGAAAGCTAAGCCTTTGAAGGTCTGACAGCATACAATATTTTCCAGCTGCTTAAAAGACAAATTACTAGTAGTTCTATTTGTGGCTTAGTTTTTAAGTGTTTATAATAGCAATTTTAATGCCTGCAATTATAAGAACCTTTTGTTTTATTTAATTATATGGGCTTAATATTAGCACAAACCTGTTTATTTTAACTTGCAGACTCTGCCCTTCGAAGACCCAGTCCATTTTTTGTTTTACATTTTGCTACATCAGCTTCTCTTACAGGAGCCTTATAAAAAGGAATTACAACCTTAACTGCCAAAGCAATTGTGATATAAACTGGCCTATCTATTGAAACAGCTTATGAAAGCTTTTTGTTGCATTTGAAAGTAAAGTTATCCAAACAAAAGTACAGTTTTTACACTGTGTGCACAACCAACAATTACTCATTGAGGGCTCCTAAAGGGAATTATACTGAAATCTACAGTTAAGGTCATCAATCTGGATGGCAAAATGTAAAAAGGTAATAACGTGCTGCTCACAACACCACAACCAGACTCATTAAAACATACAATGCTCTTTTATCATGGAGGTATTTAAATTAACCATCCTAATTTGTACAAAATTTAAGTTCCAAGCATACACTTGAAAATGAAAAATGAATTTTTTTTTTACTTTACACTGAAGTAACCTTATAGCATTAGCTTTCAAGTTAAGCCATCTAGATAAAATGCATCTTTATATTCCAGAGACAATTATGACTGGATGATTTTTTTTTATTATTAATGTGTAGTATCTAGCAGTTACAGACGTGAATGTTTAGATACCTTATGTTATTTTTAAGAACTTTCAAACAACTGAAGCACTTAAAAGTTGTGTGAGTTTTCTGTTCCTGTTGTACCCGTTGGACATCACCTTCATGCTTTCCATAATAAAAGTCATTAACTAACATGATCAATTTTCCTCTCTCAGATTCAGCAGTCTTACTTGGTGTACTTGAACATTCTGTTTTGGCCATTCCCATAAAGAAGTTATTTACCATATCTGGACAACAATACTGAAAGAAAGACAAAATTTTAAGTTACCAAATTGCACTAAAAATTCTAGACTTTTTTTTTTTTTAAAATCATCTACAAACAAAAGCTACACTTGCATTTCTATTACTGTTATGTTAGACATATTCTGATATTCTGACCTAGCTCTTAAACCCATGCTTATTCTGGATGGTATCTGCTCTTGTGTTGTTGAAAACACAAAAATACATAATTTAGATCATTTAGAAAATTAAAGACTGGGAATTTTAAAAACTAACAAAGGGATTTTTCTTTTATGTTCATAAAAGAGAATCATAAATCTCAAAGTAGAATTCATATCTTGTTTTAAATGATGGGCAAAAGAAATTCTGAAATTTATAGCACAATTCAAATGTTCCCAATCTTCATTTTATTCACTAGGAACTATTCTCCCTCCTAACAAAGTTAAGCTGAGTAAAACACTTGCTTTATAAACAAGATATTTGTAAGCATGAGTTTGTTGACAATTATGAAAAAAGCTATATTGTTTTTAAATATGGTGTTTTATATATACAGATGTTTTAAAAAGACAATATGTTGAACTGATTAGAGCAGATAACTGATAGTAGAAATACCAGAGCTCTTTCCCAGCTCCATGAATGAATTTAGAATATGGACAGTGGTGTACGGCCCATGGCCTCCGCTTCCCTATCTAAAAATAGAGATAATGCTTATATACCTAACAGATGTATCGCAAAACAATGTTCAGTAAGCATGTTGAGTTCTTTATAGGTGTCCAGCAGTGAACAAAGTTGGAATGCTTCAGAGGACAACTCTGCCTTTTGCTATATAACATGCCTTGCTGCTTAGTATTAATTTTTCAAACCCTGGTTTGTGATAAACTCATTTCCTGTTGAAGGTGAAATGACAGCCTCTGGCATATTTATCCCAACTAGTTTAACTGATATATTTTATTTATAAAAAATTGTAAGTTAATAAAACCAAACAAATCCACTTTTTTCCACAGTCTCTTTCCACATTAAATTCTCCAAAAGAACATAACTTTTCTCTAATAAAATGACCATGAATGAATCAAAACTGAAAAGGTGTAGTTGAGTATCTATTCATTACATAATTATTTTGAGTTTTTACTGAGAGTATTTTTCTCTCTTTTGTAAAAAGATTTATTGACTGTTTCTGGCTCTTGAAGAAAGGCATATTTTTCCTGTATGGCTAGTAATTTGTAGGTATACAGGATTCAATTCTGCAACAGTCTAAACTTATGTTGCATGGTAGATGAGGATAATCAATGCTCCACAGGAGGTGCTAACCCTCTCATAGAACTGGGTTTACATATACGTAACAAGATTTTTTTTCTCCCCCAAACATGACGAAGCAAGTGTGCACCTTTCAAAAGGATCAGGAACAATGAAAAACAGGTGAAAATTACTCTCATTTTTCTAATTTCTTTTACATTACTCTTTGCTCATGGGTGTGAAAAACATCCAAATACCTGAGAAAATTGGGCACCTGGTGAAAATATCCAGAGAGCAAAATATCGGCAATCTGTAATAAAAATTTGGCCACTGTTTCAGAACTTTGCCTGATCCTACAAATGTCCGTAATTACTTTTCACAAGTAGAAAAATCTTTTACCTTCATGTGATTTTTTAAAGGATCCATAAGATTGAAATGAATATTGCATTTTGGACAAGCTCGTGGAAAAGGTGCTCCATTTTTAACATGGCTTGATGTAGTATTAATACCTGTAAAATGTGAGGTGTATATTAGAACTCCAAGTCAATCACTAGAGTAATTATGACAAAACTTCTTAGAAGTCCAACAAAACACATAGTTTAAAATGAAATCTATTACAGTTGAGGTGGCAGTAGTGGCTGTAATTAAAGATCAAATTCTAATCTCCATTTAATTCTACTCTTTTTCATATTCTTTTTTGGGACAACTTGCATACATTATTTATTATGTGTATTCCTTCAAGAACTGATGTTCTCAAAATGAAAAAAAAGAAAATCTAAATGCTGTCCCATGCCCACATTAATGGAGAGAGAAAATAAACATTGTTAAGATCAGGGCTTTTGTGCTGTTAAATATCACTGTGATAGTGCTGTATAAGGAACTTAGATAACAAGAAATAGATGATCTGCCTGTCTTTTCCATGCTTAGAGTATTATATATATAGAAAAATACTCTAAGCATGGAAAAGACAGGCAGATCATCTATTTCACGATATCCGCAGCCCCATTGTTGCCGATTGGCCATGGCTGCGGATTCGATTTTTATGAACAATCCCTGCAGCTGCTGCTATGATCTGCGTCATCACTTCAGCAGCACGGCAGCACACGGGAACAAGGAAGTGCTCTAGCCAATCCCAGCTGAGCTCTGATTGGTGGTCTGCCAGCCAATCAGAGTCTCAGCCACCACAGGCTAGGGCTTGGAGATACACCACTCACTGTCAATCAGTTAGCATTCTGGCCTTTGACTGGCTCATTCCCCATGCCTCTCTTCTTCATTTTCTTGTTTGAGGTTCGTATGCCATGCTGTCAATCACAAATTTCATTGGTGGCCAAGGAAATGTGATTGACAGCACAGCATGCAAATCACAAACAAGAAAAGGAAAAAATGGGTGGGACCCATATGGTGAATGAGCTAATCAAATGCTTAAATGCTGACTGTGATCCCAAATTCAGTTGCGGATGCCGTTCTTGATCCACATAAAACATGGCATGCGGATCGGATAAAGACTGACATTGGGCGGGCGCAGTCAGGTTCCGGATCCACATTTTTGTATCTGTGCAGGGCTCTACTGATGAGAATACTGTTCTGTCTGCCTGGGAGTTGGAACCTAGGGCTATTCAGCTGCATCATTTGTGCTGAACTAAGATGTCTTTGAGGCTCATGGAGATTTAATGGGTATCTCAGACACCTAAATCTCCATTCATGAGAGAATAGCGTTTCCTCTTATTAACATGAGTATCATTTGTCACCTGTTAATCAGTTTGTATTTAAACACTGGAATAGCTCATCTTTAATGACTATTGCTTACTTCTGGGTTTCCAGCCTCTTGAAGCTGCCAAAATCAGAGCCAGTTGCCTCTATAGATCAAGTTCTCTCTCTTGCATAAAGTCCAATGTAGGCAAGCAGTTTAGACAAATGGAAAAATAAACAGAGGAAGAGGCTCTCTCTTTTTTTTGTCCCCCACATATGAACTATTTGAGGCCAACTGTAATATGCTGAACAAACAAGGAGTACTGTGGCATTTTTAAAGGCTAACAAATTTATTTATCGCATGAGCTTTCGCGGGAGAACGTCCCACTTTGTCAGATACTTGAAGAAAGGGAACTTAGCTCCCATTCTGTAAGTTCCCCATCTTCAAGTGTCTGACAAAGTGGGACTTTCTCCCACGAAAGCTCATACGATAAAAAAATGTGCTAGCCTTTAAAAGTGCCACAGGACTTCTTGTTTGTTTTGTTGAACTGGACTAACACGGCTACCCATTTGGAATTTATAATCTGCTAGACTCTGAACAAAGGTCACAATCAATCCATCCAAATACGCCCACCTTATAAAAAGAACTGGGCAGAATATTTCAACTGAAACATATTTTGACCAATAGCAGGAAGAGGCATGAAAAATGAATACTTGGGTCAACTGAAAGATTTCATAAATTCATGTAGGTTTTACTGAATTGTTTCTATGAATATACTAATCTAAAATAGCCAGAAATCCTCTTCTATTGTGGGAGGGGAGAGGCCTCTCAAAGAGAGAGGGAAAAAAAAAGTCTATTTCAAACTAAATCAACAATATTGCTATAAAAGGAAATTTTTTTTCTTTGGAGGATGGGATATCAACAACAAATTCTGCACTCACAGAATCCTTGCTTTTTTGGTTAATAATCTTTGAAAAAGGTACTAATTTTTATTCTTTTTTAATATATAGATTAAGATAACATGATTAACTCTGGACCACTGAACTCTAAACATTCACATCTTCATAAATACTGAACCAGATAACTTTATTCTTGGCTTGCTTTTAGAGATCACTGAGACTTAAGCAAAGTCTGAAAACTAAATATACTGTAACATTTGTAAAATTCCAGCTTGCATTATATAAAGTATTAGAAAAATATCTTCATATATAAAAAGAGAACATCTTTTAAGGCATATTCAGCACAAGGGACAGGCAAAGCTGTTGAATTAACTCTGCCTTAATTTCTGAGGGCTGATTGTTTAAACTTCAGTATTGCATTAGTGCTAGCTTTCTCCATGGAACAGATACATGGATTTAACAGCTAGACTATTTAATCTACCCTACCTTTTGAAGATACATTTTGTGATGGTGCTACTGTTGGAGATTTAACTGAAGGTGATACAGTTGAATTGCTTCCAGCACCAACCTCATTAGGCTTGGCCTTTTTTGGAGTAACATTGTTGGCTTCAGAAGTAGCTGGACGCTTAGACACAAAAACACTTTCTTTCAGACCTATAGTGGTTTAAATTAAAAAGCCTCAGTTTTTTCATAGTATATTACCAACATTTTACTGGCAACTAACTTTTAATGGATAGATAAATCTAAACAAGAAATAGTCATTAAAAACTCCTCTACACAATAAGCCATTTAGAAGTTAGGAAAATTATGTCTGGTTGAATTGGCCATCAATACTCTGATGTCAATGTGGTGTAAAGAAGAAAATAGACTGCAGCCCCCTCATTTAACGCCTTTCATACATTTACTGCAGCCTAACTGAAGGGCCTGGTCTTTCTGATCCCTCTTCTACCACAAGCCTATTTTGCATACCTAATCACAGATTGCTACAGCCTTAGTCACTGCAATACATATCTTTAGAAGTGCCTTCTCATTCTTCTCTTCAGCAGTCTCTCTCTTATCCCATCTTTTCCTCCCTTTCCCATCTCTCTTTACTTAGCATTCAGTTTTAGTTTATGTATGTTACTTACTTCTGTAAAATGCCTGAGATTACAATTTGTATGCAAGATGTTATACAAAATGATATATAATTTCCAACTACCCAGAAAATGGTACTGCCTCGTCAAGAAAATCCTTACTTGCCCTTTGCAGAAAAATGAACTGCAATGGCTTCCAAAAGGTTAGAGAGGTATTAGAAGCAACAACATGCTCGTATGCTATAAAAATGCTAAATATTAAAAGGTCCTAGGAAAGCTGCGTGTCTTTTTTCCAGTGCTAAGTTGTCCTAAAGTCAGAGTGTCTGGCACTGGAAGATTCCCCCTGCATAGAAGAATCATCTGGTATCACTCCTTTCATTACATGGACATCAATATTATCAGTATTTGTAAAATAATAAAATATACATGTTCTGAAACCTCTATTAAAATTATAACTACACTGGTTTCCTGAGTTGTAAAACACTTGCTACTTTTACTTTTTAAAAAAGTAAATTAAAAAAAAGCTTTTACTAATATACATTTACACTCACCTTTCATGTTTACTGCTGGTCCACTCTGGTAATGTGGAACTCCTGAGCGCTCACTCAAGCCGAAGAGTATGCCTGAAGTGTTATTTGGTACAGCTTGTGGAGAACTCGCAATATAACCCTGATAAATCATTTTCAAAAGAGGGAAGGGAGGAGAAATTGGGACTTAATCTTTAAAAGGGAGTTTGAAATCTGCATGTGAAAAAATAAATCTACAAATGCAAGTAACAAAATCATAAGATTGTTTTTATCACTACAATTGGATGCAGGTTTTTTAAACAACTCTCATTCTGTAAAATACTGAAGTTATAATTACCATCTGTGAAAATAATATAAATTCTATATTATAAATAATAGCAATATTAATTTAATATATAAAAATATCAATTTTTTATAGTGAGCTATGTGGTAATTAAGTCAGTTTAAACTAGTCCAGAAAACCATCAGTTGTCAATTATTAATGAAAACCATGAAAATTTCCAGGTGACAACTCATGACACATAACTTTAGGGCTTTCTTGCAGTTTTATCCTATGTTCCAGACCTGAAGCTCTCATTTAAAGTATATGTCCTCCCTAGTACCAAATATAACCCTCAAAATAAAAACCAGTGTACTGTGTTTCTGGCTGCATATTCAACAACATAAAAGACTACACACTTATAATTCATTCCAATGGGTTATTTATGAAGCCCAACAATAATCATTGAAATTCTAAATGTCTTCTCTTTTATATGCCAGAAGCATCCACAAAATAAACTCGTTAAAACGTTCATGTGGCATCTATCATGTCAAAACTGCCAATTCATTCAAATGGCCATTCTACACAAAAACTCTATCTAGAACATGTGCTATTTCCAGAGGCAGTATAATCAGTTAAGAACAACCAGATAATAGAGCTGGGTTCATTTTTAGTTTTAACTTAATAACAGTATTAAAAAAGGCCAAAATCCAAACCTGTCCTCAAGTCCTCCTTTTCAAGAACTGCCCGATTTTTCCCCCTTTCTCAGCATACCAGTTTCATGTAGATACCTAGGCATATTTTTTCCCCTCGTACAGAGAGTATTTTTGAATAAGATAGTCCCTTTAAAAAAAAGAATTCAAAGGCTCAAAGGACTGAGTCCACAATCTTCTTAGCATTGAATTAAAATCGGGAGAAAATAAGGCAAAAAGGGAGCCTGGTTAAGGCGGGGCTTGAGAAAACCAAGGCGCCAGGTTGCCGTAGTGATCAGGGTTTGTAGGTTAGCTCCAAGCTCTGCTGCAGAAATACTATGGAGGAGTGCCTTCTGGTGACCAAAAATAAAACTGCTGGCACCTAGCTGGGAGCCAATTTTGTTGAGCCCTGGGCTAAGGAGGCTGGCCACAACAAGATCATCTTGGAAAATTCCATACGTCTTTCCTCTAGTGCCAGAAGATTTTAAGTGTGGTGAAGGTATCCACAAACAGGCTCTTAGATACTAACTATAAATTCTTAACAAACATTTCTCTCCTCTGATATTTTTTCTGTCATGAAAAAATGTGACCTCTTCACCCCCTCCTCCCAACCTCCATGATGAAACTGAAAACTTGACAACGATAACCCTCTTCTCCAAGTGACTTCACTATCCCTCAGATGAGGAATCAAAATATTTAATAGGGAAGACCAGATTTAAATACTGTATAAAGATCTTATGAAACATGTCCCATTCACATTTGTGCGTTTCTATTCACAAGACATATAACAACTATAGCAATTGTTATAATTTTACTACCAATTTATACCACCACATTGGTTAAATGGGCTGAAAGCAAGTCTAATTAACAGTGCTAAAAACAACGAGTGTGACAGCCTTGTCTAATTGAGGCCCCCACCACCAGTGTCAAGATAGATTTCAACAGAATGAGAGCACCCATCAGTGGGAATTCTCTTTTTCCAACTTCCTTCAATATAGCCCTTGAATGAGTCAAATGGACAAAAACCTCAAGTCTTCTTTTCCTCAAATGAACTTGTCACCCAATCTTACCAAACAGATTCAGAACTTTAACAGTAGTTCTGAAAAGATGCAAGTTATTCTGGTTGTGTTAAAAATATTACTAATAGTTAGGGATTGATTTTCAGAGCTCCTTGACCTGTTCATTATCAGCCTAAGCTTCAAAGAAGTGTGGAGGACCAAGCAAAATGCCTAGACTTGAAAAATGATGGGCCAATAGACACAATAGATCCAGTGATGTCTAGCTCTATGTCCTAATAAAAATAAATCATCTTAGTATAGCACTATGGCTTTATAGCCATGCTTCTGACATGTTATTGTACTAAGCATCATTATTTTGGAGAGAATTCAAGATGCTTTTGTTAGGCTGAATGGTAGCATATGTCTATTTCCTCACACACTGAAGTTATTTGGTCAGGGAGAATGTAGACAGAGGTAAGATGGAGATTTATAGAGACCATGATATCCTCTGAACTGTGTGGTAGAATGACAACCTACAAAAGTTCCATTTTCAAGTGTTCTTTTGCACAAACTGGTTCACTCATTTCATGAGCAGAATGTATCAATATCTTCCAATGGCCTGGAAGTCACAATTATTGGCTAAATACCTCAACGCATACTTTACACAACCAATTTACGATCTCAACGATCGGCCAAGTGCAAGCTGATATATGCTCCCACATCTGCAAACGGAAAGAACATCAAGAACCAGAGCTGAATACATGTTAATGTTTATTCTTATAATTCAGGTTTCTCATCTTGAGAATCTGTTTTCAGTTAGGATCCCTGCCCACAACTTCTTAAAGTAAGACAATTTCTACTCAGCAAAATAAGAGAACACACTGAGACAAGGTAGTCAGAACAAACCTTTGCCTTCTTACTGAGCCTGTTCTCTGACCTGCCCAAGAACTCTGAAAGACCTTACTAGACCCAAACTTCACTCTCATATCTTGACCACTGATACAGCAAGTCTCCCAAAACTAGTGTCCTATGACTGGCATCATGTCTTGATGAAGATTATCTTCCTAACAATGCTTAGAAGTTTGGTCCAGTATATCCAAAAAATCCCCAACTTTTCTGAAAGTTGGGATTACTATCAGTTTTAATTAGCTGTAGCCAATCCTTTTTATCAGATGTGCCCCGAAGGGGTCCCATGTTGAAAGCTAAGTTACTGACAAATTGCTGAAAATTGAAAATTTTGAGTCTGAATTCTTCCATAATGAATGTGCAAGGAATTCAATTACCTAACACATAAAAGCACACTAAATTGCATCCCTGTCTAAAAGAAGAATTTATCCTATATGGCTAAAAAAGAAGTTGGGTGTAGGCGACTGTAGATTTAGCAAATAATCTTAAGAAAGATACCAAATTTTCATATTTTAAAATTCCATGCTAGCTGCCTACACTCAAATACTTTAAGGAAGTACACAGATTCCCCATTTGACAGGCGAATCAGTCATTTATTACACTGAAAGCATAGTCTTCTCTCTCTCATTTCTAGCCATATGAGTCTATAGAAGCTGTGACAACCATGAATATCTGAACTTGCCTAGAACCTAGCAGCAGTATCCTTTATAATTTTCAGGATTTGGATTAGCATGCTTGCTGCCTAGAGTTTCCTCAGTAAAGTCCAATTTTAAAACGAGTACTACTTTAAGCACCACCCTGCCCACATGTCCCAAGTTCAATATATAGAAGGAAGGTTTTCACCATCACATAATTTTTCTAATTCAAGTGAGAATTTAACTTTCACTGCTCTATCTCACAATGTTCTGTAGTAATAAGAGAATAAGAGCACCCAATTGCAAATCTGTATGTCTATACGCACTAGTGGAACAAGGAACATAGTGTGGACATGCACATAACTTAGATGACATAACTTAGATCAACATAATTCTGTAGAGTAAACATACCCGTGGTATTCCCTTATTTGCAACTTTTTAAACTTGATATAAAATAAAGTAGAACCTCAACATTATGAAAATATTGGGAATGAAGGTTGTCCGTAATGCTGAAATGTTTGTAATCTGAACAAAATGTTAAGGTTGTTTTTTCAAAAGTTTATCATTGAACTTTGACTTAATATAGCTTTGAAACTTTACTATTCAGAAAAAAAAATGATGCCTTCCCCTTTTTTTAGCAGTTTACATTTAGCACAGTATTGTACTATACTTGGGCTTTTTTTTGTCTCTTCTGATGCCTGCTTGTGTACTTCTGGTTCCAAATAAGGTGGTGGTTCACTGCTTAGTTTGTAACGCTGGTGTTCAAAACTTTGAGGTTCTTACAGTAATTTGTGCAGTAAACTTTAGAATGCATACTGAAGTCTACTCCATATGTCCAATTTGTTCACTTAGGTTAGGTGCTCATTCCTCTACTTTTTTGTTCTAAAATAGTAGTATAAGAAATCCACTTCATTAAATTGCAGAATAATACTCAAAATGAAAGTTTAAAATCTCATCATTCTTGTAAAAATAAATTAAACAATGGAAAAACACTTCAAAGATTTTTTAAAAATAATTCACTAGTTTTATAATTACAACATACATCAAAATTTTACTAATGCCCAGATTCTGCAAGCACTTAGGCACATGCAGAACTTAGTACACACAAATAGTTCTATTGAAAGTAATGTAATTAATCCTGTGTAAGTTAACCAGCTGCCAAAGTCTTTGAAAAACTGAGGCCTTAAGTTTCAAACAAATCGAAGAGTTTCAAATACAATGTAGTAAAAAGCCAATTTCATACTAAAGTCCCTGAAAGGGAATCTGAGTGTCATAACATCAACAAACAACACTTGAGGCTCTTTAAAACTGAGATTTTAGTAAAATGATGTAAATGTACAGTAAAAAATGTACAGTATCTGCTTTTTTGTACTTCATTAATTTAAATGTAATTAAACCGTAAGCTTTGTAAGCTACTATAAGAATTTACCTGATTTAATGTTACAGGTTGTGCTGTTACTGTAGCCCCTGGCTTTGGTACAGGTTGAGCCATTACAGGAATTGTAATATTTCTTGATACTGGCTGTGTCGTTACTGGAACAGTTACAGGTCTACTAATAGGCTGTGAAACTCCAGAATTTGATTTTGGTATCTGCTGCACTGATAAACATCCAGCAACAGGCCTCTGTAGTGTCTGTGAAGTTCCTGAAACATTCACTGGTCTAGATAATGGTTGAACAGCTGCAGAGCTAGTTGTAGGTCTGGATACAGCCCCAGGACTGGATGGAGGAGTTGTATAGTGTTGACTGGCAGGCTTGAATGTGGTAATTGTACCTGTTACACAGAATTCCAGAATAGTCATTATACAGTATTATACTCAGATATTTCATTAAGATTTTTTTTTTAAATTACCATATTAGGACAGTGTAGTACCTCTACTAGGTGCACCATTCTGTATCCCCGTTCGTGATGAGCTGAGGTTGACTCTGTTCAATATATCTGTTAAAAGTTACATTTGTGTCTTAATTCCATTGATCAGTTACTAAAAACTGAAGTGAAGTTAAAATAAAAAGAAAAATTAAAAGCAGCATTCACATTTATTTGTGAAAGTACAAGCCAATAGATTTTTTTCAGTTACTCCAATGACATTTCTAAAATAAATGTCCAATAAAACAAACTATATTTTCATTCTATTTGTACAAATAAAGATCTTGAGATTATCGCTCCTAATTTTTCCCCTTGAGGAAGCTAATTCACCAAATTATGTAAAATTTTAGTTCGCTGGAAATGTAGACAAGAAAGAAAACTCTATACATGGAATCCATAACTGTTTAACAATGTTATGTAGACCATTAAACCAAAATTTAATGAAGACAATAGAAACAAATGAGAAGTGAATAAATCCATAAATTTCTTAGAAAAAGTTTCCTGAATTCTGAAAAAACATTCCAAAAAGAGGAAGCAAATTCTCCACTCCCGAACCAATTACTTCAGAGAGTAGATGAATAAAAGTGGGAATATGATAATAGTATAAACAATAATAAATGGTGTAGAAAAGCTAAATCAGGAACTTCTAATTCAATCTCACTTTTAACACAAGGAACAGTGAAAGGCGGCAAATTCAAAACAAAAAAAGAACTCTTTCCTCTACTTGTGCATTTTGTGTCAGTTTTACCATCAAGATGTCATTGTGGCCAAGAATTTATACAGATTTATAATAGCATTAATGTTTATATAATTAATAAGAATACTCACAATTAACAATAAATATCTAACTATTAAATATTTGGAAAGGTATACTTAAGGGCATAAGCCAACCTATAATTATTGGTAGTTAAAAGACATTTTCCTTGATTGGAATTATTCCTCAGCTGCTTACCACAGAAATTCATTCTCTGAAAGACCTGGTACTAGCTACAGTTAGAGACAGGTAGTAAACTAGATTGAGTATGGTTTGATCCAGTATAATAATTCATAAGTTTATGATACCAATGCTCATCAGGATGACATTATCTGCTTTAAAAAACACAAATGAAGAGAAAAGCCACTCAGTGAAAGGGGTTATATAGGCTTCTCCTGTCCTCAAAACCAGCACCACTTACTGTCCAGAACAAGGTTCGGGGGAGAGGCGGAGGGGAGAAATAGTTATTTACTTGCAATGTAATTGTTCGTTAAGACACTTCATATATGTATTCCACTCAGATAATCACTAGCCTCTCCTCACTGTAACTATTCTATCCCCTGGAAGAAGCGTCTGCCAATTGGAGAACCAACTGCATGGCTATCTTGGCCCTCAGGCAGCCTTCTTCCAAGAATGACAGTAACTCTTCCTTACCTCATCTGGCAGCTTGTCAATGAACCTGGACATTGCATCCCAGTTTACAAAATCATGTTTTCCTAACATTTCCTGCTGGTTTCCTACGCATATTTGGAGACAGAAAACAGCAGTAGCAGCAGATTCAATTGGCTATAGAATGTAGCTATACGGGTACATAGAATAGATTTCATCTTGAATGGTCCCTTGCAAGTGTTCTTCCTTCGGCAACTGTCCATATGGGAAGGTTTAGCCTTCCTTAAATCCTTCAAAATTGCATCTTCCAACCAGCCTTGTGCTCTACTGCCTTCAACAATAGATATATAAGCCTTCTATAAAAATCATACCTGCTTCTGCACAACGAATATTACCCCATCACTGCAGTCGTCTTGTTCCCAAGAGGTATAAAGCTACAACTAGCCAGGATTGTCTAAGTATTTCTTCATTTGTGAAGAAAGTTAAATGTGTTAATACACCAGGACTTTTGACCCTGAAAACTGATTTTTCCTCTCCTCAGCTGTTTTTAACAACTATGTTTCTGCTCCCTATAACAGACATGTAAAGACTAACATGCTGAACACTTGTATCTTAGTTTTAACAGATACTGCCAGTGAAAGAAGCTTTTGAGGATACTGAAATGCCACAGACTGATTCAATTGTGTAACTTCTTCAATAACAGAACCTCCAGCTATCAACCAGCTACCAAGATAGATAAAACTACTTACCCATTGAGTGTGATTACATGCAATGTCAGTAGGTCATTCATTTCTGTTTTATAAGAGCCATACCCAGCTTTAAATTTTATCACAATTCATATTAAGACCCACAGATTTTGCAGTTTTTTGCAGCACTTTTAGTATTAGCTGTAATTTGTTAATGGTCTCTCCAAATAAGACAATATCAGCCATGTAGTAAGATTCTCTAAAGATTAATCTTTAAATTTCACACCACCTTGTTTGGCCTCAACATAGGTTAGAGATGACATTTCTGGCATACTCTTGATTGTCCTGAAAGCCAGTCTATAATACAATCATTGACCCTCAAAGATCTAACTGTATTGCAACATGGCTTTTCCACCAGGCATGCTAAAGACTCAAGTACCCCATATTTGTAGCAATATCCATGTTGCTTATTGAAGTATCAAGTCAAAAGTGGCTGCAAAGTCTATAAACGCAGTATTAACTTCCCTTTGTTCCTGCAGTCATATTTCACTAGCATTCTGCACAGCATATATAGGACAGATTTAAGATCAACCGCTACAAAAAAATCACACTGGATGTCTCTCATTTTTAGGCTGAGACAGTATTTCAGTTGCTTCAGTAGTACAATCATAAACACATTCTCTGGGACTGAGAGCAGCCTTATTCCTCTATAGTTTGAATAAGCTGATTCCTCTCCTTTTTGAGGGATGATTCAGGCTTCTTCCAATTTTCTGGAATGTATCTGGTTTCCCAAACTTTTAAGACATCTCTATGAAGCCAGTGATCTAAATCCAAGGCCACCATCCTTTAGGAGTTCGGATGAAATAATATCAGGACCAGTTGCTTCTTCATTTGGTAAATATTTGACCATAGGCATCACTTCCTCTGCTCTCACATTCCTGGTTTCTGCTGGGTTCTTTTTTGGATGAAGTTGAATTTACAACTTGGTAAGGGTCTGTTCATTAAACTCATGAAAATCCTCACACCAATGCTTCAATTACATTTCAACATCCTGGCAGTATTCTCTAGAGAGAAAAGGAATAATTTTTTCTCCTCAGTTAGTCAAAACTCTTGGATTTTCTCTCTTTGGAAGTTGAGTTGAATCTCGCCTAATGCAATCTCTCATTGACAACACTGACCATGAGGGAGTTTGGGGCAGAGTGGGAAAAAAAGCACTCATTGGGACATGATATTATTTGTCCATATGCTTGGCTGTAGGTGCCAAGGAAGCTGGTATGTGCCATAAGGTCCTTGTGGGTTCCAAAAGAGACTAATTAATGAGTGAAGTTACCCTTCCAGTGGCTGCCTCCTAAAGAATGTACAAAAGTTTATGAGTGTTCTGTTGGATAAGCTCAGCTTGCAAGCTCAACACTGCAGCCACAGAGACAATAGAATCTGTGATGAGGTAGGATAATTCTTGCTTGAAGAGAGTCAAGGTCTGTTCCTATAAATACCAACTCCTGTACCGTACCAATGCTAATTTTTGTTTGTTGACTTGCAGGCTCAGACTTTGAAACAGGTCCAAAGCAACCTGAGAAACCCATAGAGCATCTAGGAATGCTTGCATCTTGAGGAGGCTTTGCTCTTTCTCCTAAATCCTTCGGGCTTCTGACAGTGTCTTGCCTTCTTACATACTGTGGTAGCTCAACTCCAACTCCAGCCCACACCCTTTCTCTGAAGGGGAGGCTTTTAACAAGTCCTGGCTGGAGCCTTCAAGTGTAGTAATTAATCTGGAGTAAAAATTGCATCTTGAGGAAGCAATTGTCCAGGTAAAGGCAAATCTCAGAGAGGCTATATTATGCTCAGTCATCCTTACAGAGGAGAACAACACTCGGGGAGAAGCAGTTCCCTAACCTTCCTATAGAAGGAAGTGCTTGACCCACTGAGGTAGAGAAAGAGCCTTGTTTCAATGGACAAAAATATTATGTTTCTGCATAAAGGGCACGGAATTATTGTTCTCATGCTTGTTCCCCAATTCCATCATTTTAGATGCAGTCAACTCCAAAGTCCACCCTTTATGACTGGGACTACAAATGGCTAGACTTATTTGGCAAAAAAAAGACTATTTGTCAGCTCCTTGCCAGTTCAGAGCGGCAAATTATCAGGCACTATGGACAAAATACAATTACCAAAATTAAATAGCTTTATTGATCAGTTTCTGGACTCACATAAAGAACAATTTACGATCCTAGTTAATGAGGGCCAGTTAGAGTTAAAGACATCACTTCTGTCAGCTCTGGATGCAGCTGACATAGTGACCTGTTGGATTTCAAGAGCAGTGATAAAGAGACGAGCCTTGTGGCTTCACCTCTCCAGCTTCCCCAGCAAGCTGCAAACAACCATGGAAGACCTCCCATTTGAAGGAGAGACCCTGTTCAGTTAGAAGACTGGTGAAGCCCTCCATGCTCTATAGGACTCAAAGGTCACTCTCAGATCTTTAGGAATATACACACACTTTAAAGAGGAAATACAACTCTCAATCATCATTCAAACGCAGGTCGTAGTACTCTTATTCATATTCAGCTCAATATTCAGCTCAACACTTCCAGAGGCCATAGGAGCTGCAACAAAAGAAATCCAGGATCCCAACAAACTTTCTTCTCAGCCCTCTAAATCAAAGAGACAATTTTGACAGGTTGATTGAGATGCTGATGGAACAGTCTCCCTGCTGCCATTCTAAGCTGGCACACACCTCCCATTCCTTTGGGAACCATCTTACTCCATGCCGTAGCATGTGGGAAAAGATAACCTCTGACAAGTGGGTGTTGAAGATTGTCCAGAAGGGATACTTCATCCATTTTTTCTCCCTCTCACCTTGCAAATGCCCTTCCCCATTCCTTTACATTGATCCTTCGCATGAGAACTTACTGCAACAGGAAATAGACTGCTTCCTCAACTTAGGAGCAATAGGGCCAGTGCCTATACCCTGAAGGAGCAAAGGCTTCTGCTCTCATTACTTGCTGACACCGAAGCAGAAAGTGGGTTAGAAGCCTATACTGGACCTCAGAGAGCTCAACAAATCAGTCAAAGCCTCTCTAAGATGGCTGCTCTCTGCTGGCTCCCAGTCCTGTCTTGGTTCTTGAAGGCCCTTGCTCCTTAACTGGGGCTGAATGGCCAGTCCCACCTTAACTCCGGGCCCTAACCCAGAAACCCTACAAGTGGCAGCCTCATGCTGCTGCTTCAGAAAAGCAGCTAGCTTCCCTGGGTTCCTTCCCTGTGTCCTCTTGACTAAATGTCTGTACCCGGCTAGGCCAGGGGCCCTTCCTGGCCTCCTCGCCAGGGGAGGCTCTTGACCTCTGACATTCCCACTGTGTGAGATCATGCTGCACCAAGTGCCCAGTTAAATCTTCCCCTTCTGGCAGGGACTTTTTTGCCCTCTGGTCTCCAGGCCTGGGAGAGTTTCTTTGTCCTCTTCAAGCAGGGATTTTTCCTCCCCCCGTCTTTGTACCTGCAGGGTTCTCCCTTACTAACATTTTGCTCCTTCTCCTAAATCCTTCTGGCTTCTGACAGCATCTTGCCTGCTCACACACTGTGGTAGCTCACCTCACTCCTACATCTCCAGCCTACACCCTTTCGCTGAAGAAGAGACATTTTACAAGTCCTGGCTGGAGCCTCAATTGGTTCATGAGTAGTAATTAACTTGGAGTAACCCTTGCTCAGATACCAGGGGAAAAGGGACTTGATCATCCTGGGGTTGATATATCAGCCTTCTAGAACTCTCCAATAGCCATCTGGTCTGACCCTGTCACATTGCCCTCTTGGACATTGGACAGATGGATGCTCCGGTATGCCATATTGATTAGCAGGGTCCAGTAGGGCCTCATTGACTGCCAGGGCCACTTTTGTAGCTTTGGATGGATGTAAGATGTCCACAAATTTATGATGGAACTCAGTCACTTCTTGCAAGGGTATTTGCAGAGGCTCTTACTGTGGAAGTTACGTCCAAGCGATTTCAATGCTGGGGTTAACAGCGGTGGGAAATTTAAAATGCCCCAGTAGCAGCAAAGAAGCAAGGCAGCAGAAGATGCCGATACACACCTGGAAGTTTTGCTGCAGCTAGGGCATTTTAAATTTCCCAGGCAGACGTTGGCTCGCCGCATTGCTCCTTCCTCCCTCTCCTTTCAGCCTCCCCATCCCCCCCAATGGGGAGGGATTGGTGTCAGTCACAGAACACTTCCACTACATCCATGGAGCACCAGTGTCCCGTGGAACACCAGTTGAGAAACACTGCTTTATGTTTATAGAACTGGACCCACTAGAGTCGGCATGATGAGAATTGGGAAATCGAGTCCTCTTGCTCACTTTCGGACTTTGTTGATGACATTGGCAGAATGAGGCATGAGGCTGCTGGTAAGCCTAAGGACGGCATGTGGGCTCCATACCAGTCTACTGCGTCTGACAGGGAAAAGTCTGTCACGCACCAAAATTCAGGCAGTCCAGGAGGCAATGGTACTGATACTGGCTGTCAGTGCTGTGAGGGTTGACTGACATCAGAGAGGTGAACCTAATGGTAGGGTACGCTGGTGCCTGCCGCAGTGTTGGCAGTACCAATACCGAGGACAGTACCAATAGAGTATTCCCTGGAGCAGATCTTTGCTTTTCATTCCCTTGTGGTTCTGAGTCTTCCTTGTCTGTGCCCAGTGGTTCTGCAGTTGCTCCAATTTGTTTTGTTGGTTCAGTCCTGTGCATGCTCTGGTTACCTGATTTAGGCAGTCTAGGTACTGTTGGTACAGATGTAGCTGACTGAGCAAGAGAGTTTTTGGCTAGATCAGGGCTTGCCATGGGAACTCACCGACCTTTTCTTACAGTCCTTTGTGGAGTGGCTTACAGGTAAGTGTCTGTCTGAACTCATCTCCCCTCGAAATGGACAGCTGTGGAGTGGGTTCTCACCACTGCTAAGGAGGTTGAAGGGCTGACTCCATTACTAGGAGTTTCAGTCTCAGCTCTATCTTTCCTTGACCTGGATTTCAGTTATTGACACAATCCCCAATTCTGTGGAATGTGCTTCTCTCAGACAGTGAAAACACTACAAATATCCATCAGTGACTAGGATCAATTCTTTACAGATGGTGTACCTTTTGAAACCAGAGGACTGGGCATACCCTGGTCCAGAGGGGTTGTCCTTCCTCCTCCCTCCCCCATTCTGTTCTTTATCATTTCTTCTTTTTTTAAAGTGTATTTATTTTATTATTTTATTTTGATGTTGCTAAAGTAAATGCAAACAAATAAAAAGAAAAAAGTACTTCAGAGAAGCTAATTCTGAAAGAATTAACAATCTGTAAACCAACAGCTATTAGCTCTGTCTCTAGATAGGGTGGTTCAGAAGGAACCGAGGAGGGAATGCCTGAGCACAATGTTAGTCTCGTCACTGATGTAGAGCAAATGGTATGCAGGTGGTTTGGACAGCTACAAAAAATCTTTGAGCAGCAGCACAGGGGAATAGACACACCTACAATGGAGCAGCCATAAAGCAGCTTGACAAACCCTGGTCGCCAAGTCACCACGGCGACCAGAATTTGTAGCCTGGTGCCTAGCTCTGCTTGGGAAATGCAGCAGAGGCACACCCTGTGGTGTCCAAAAATAAAACTGCAGGCACCATTACTACGCAATCGGTGGATTTGGCAGCTGGGAACTTTTCAGCAGCAGGGCAGTTAGCTGCCTGCCAATTTTGTCGACTCCTGCCATAGAGACACTACTCAAAGAAAAGCTTTAGCATTTCTTACACATTTCCTAAACAGGACTAATAGTTTTGTTTTTAAAAAAACAGTTCATTTTCATCTGCCAACAAAAGCATCTACATGACCACAAACAAATGTTAATCACAACCCCTCTTACTGAAAAGTATCTGAAGCACAGAGTTGTGTGATAAGGCCAGTGTTCCAAAGCAAACTCTCAGCCCCAGAAACTGAACCCAGATCTTTTGGTCCACAGTCTCACAGGCCAAGGACTAACTAACAGTAACCCCAGCACCTCCCAGGTTACTCATGCACAGTCTCTCAAATTTTCCTCATCTTTAAGAAAGGACCATAGGAATTGTCATACCTGCTCAAAGTAGTAGGTCATATATTCCAGTATCTTCTCTCAGATATTGGCCAGTATCAGACAGTTCAGAAGAAAGTACAAGAAACCCTATAATGAACAAGTATGGATCAACCTACCCTTAGATTATTTTTCTTAACTGTAGTCAGTTAAAGCCTGGTTTACGCCCTGAATTATAAGTGTTTATAGCACTTACAAAAAGAACATACGTATCCAACTACAGTAACTGTATAATAGTCTAATTTTCAATGTAAGTGCATTATTTTAAAAAAAACAAACAAACCCTGCTATAATAGCACTTAGCCATGATGTCCTGGGAAACAAGTTCCACAGTTAATTGCACATTACATAATTCAGTTTTCTTTCATTGGTTTCTAATTGTCATGCTTCATCTTCACTGAAAGTGTTCGTGTTTTTATATTATAAGTAAATAGGTAGGTCCAATTTACCTTCTCTATATATACTTTATGTCTATTTTTGTCCCCTTTTAGCTGGCCACTCCCTAAACAATCCTAATCTTTTCCTTTTTTTTCAGATGGAAGTGTTTCCATATATTTAGGTTTTTTAAAATCTTGACCTCTTCTATTTCTCCTAAATTTTTTAACAGAGTTATCAGAACAGAACACAGTATTCCAAGTGAGCATATATAAATGATTCATGTAATGGCTTTATAAAATAGTTTCACTTCTACAGTCTCTCTCATTCCTTATGCCTTCTAATGTTTTGTTTGCTTTTGTGGCCTCTAGTGCACAATTAACAGAAGTTTTCATTTACCTTTCCTCTGTGATTCCCAGGTTGTCACCATTTTTCTTTTTTAACCCCAACATGAGTTTAGAATTAACCAAGTACAAGTGGTTCAAAATATTCCCTCCAATGTGCAATACTTTGGATTTATCAACAAATAATTTAGTCAGCAATGCTATGCCCCTTCATTTGGTCCGGTCTTTCTAAAGTTCCAAACTCTTCTCTAGACTTGACTAAACTTAATAATTTAGTAACATTTTAAAATCTGGTAACTACAATTATTTCACCAACAAAACTTTTAATTTACTTTTCTAGATCATTAAAACATACAGTCACAATTTTTGAATACCCCCCTGTGAATCTTTTGCCCAGCTGCAAACTGACCCTATAGTTGACAAACCATCAGCTGCGGCTTGGACATACCGTCTCTGAATCTCTTGCCCCAGGGTCCCATACAGGAGCTCCCACCTATGGGCAATCTTACTGCTCCTGGCAGGAGTTTAAGTTACTTGCAGGGTCTTTTCAGAGTACAATTTACAGTCCTTTTGCCTCTAGCCACTGGAAGTGCTTTCCAGGTGCACTGTAGGTCACTGGCAGGAAAAAGCCCTTCAGGGCCTTTGCTCTCATATCAAGCTTATGGGACCAATCTCACCCAAATGGGGGGAGGGGAAAGAGAAGGATAGGACACCAGGGATTTGAAGGAAAAGGTCAACAACAGCTTCAGGCTGAGCTCCTCTTGCAACCAGAGCTCACTGGTAGTCCCTCCCTTGTGTGTCCAGTCCACTTCTCCAGGTGAAGTATGTTCTGCAGGTAGATCTAACTGTCGTTATCCGATATAGAAATGTTCACTGGCCTTTCCACCCGACGGATGAGAGGGGTGTCTCATTGCATACCCTCCCCCTGCCTTCTGCAAGACCAGAAAGGAAGGTTGCTCACCTTGGTGAAGTAACTGGAGTTCTCTGAGATGTGTGTCCCCGTGGGTGCTCCACTGTGGGTGTGCGCACCCGCGCGCACCACGGATCGGAGATATCCCTAGCTATACTCGCCAGGGTCACGCGACCGGGAGGGGACCGCCTGAGTGACAGTTTGGCGCCTTGCAACGGTCGCGCGACCCGAGGCTCCCTCAGTTTCCTCTCCAACCGCGAGCGATATAAGTAGCCTGAAGAAGAGAGGGGAGGAGGGAGGGTAGTGGAGCACCCACGGGGACACACATCTCGGAGAACTCCAGTTACTTCACCAAGGTGAGCCACCTTCCTTTCTCCTACGAGTAGTGTCCCCATGGGTGTTCCACTGTAGGTGACTCTCCTAGCTGTGGCCTAATTGGATGGAGGGCCTTCTGAGGAGGTGATTTGTATAGAGGAGAGAACTGACATGCCAACTGATGCATCTTGCTTTGTTGCAATGTCAATAGAGTAATGTTTTATAAAAGTATGGGGCGATGACCATATGGCGGCCTTGCATATCTCATCGATTGGAACATTATGAAGGAAGGCTGTGTTTGTGGACATTGCCCTTGTGGAATGAGCTGTAATGTGTTGTGGTAATGGTGTTTTCAAAAGTTGGTAGCATGTTCGAATGCAATTTACAATTATCGTTGAAATTCTCCGTTTGGAGATAGGTGAACCCTTATTTCTTTCTGCTATGGAGACAAAGAGTCTGTTTGTTTTTCTAAATGTTTTTGTTCTTTCTAGGTAAAAAGCTAGCGCTCGACGGACATCCAGGGTATGAAGGACGGCGTCTTCCAAACTCGAGTGGGGCTTTGGACGAAATACAGGTAAGTGTATTGTTTGATTGTTATGAAAGGGTGAGAATCTCTTTGGTAAGAACTTTGGGTGAGGTCGTAGGCAGACCTTATCTTTGTGAAAAATTGTGTACGGGGGGTCTGCCATTAGAGCTGCTATCTCACTCACTCGTCTGGCGGAGGTGATCGCTACCAAGAAGACCACTTTCATCGTCAGATGTCCTAGTGGTGTATTGGCTAGAGCTTCGAACGGTGGTTTTGTGAGGGACCTTAAGACCAGGGGGAGGTCCCATGCTGGGTTGGGGGGGGCCGATCTCAGAGTATAGGTTTTTGATTCCCGTTAAGAATCTCTTAATGGTGGGATGAGAAAATATTGAGGTATTTTGTATTTGGTTGTGGAAAGTGCCAATGGCTGCTACGTGTACCTTGATCGAGTTGAGTGTCAGGCCTGTACGTTTCAGGTGTAGGAGATAGTCCAGTATGACTTGGACCGGTGTGGAGTATGGAGGGGTTTGTGAAGCATCGCACCACCGGCAGAATCTATCCCATTTAAGCAAGTAACTCTTGCGGGTAGATGGTCTTCTGCTGTTTAATAGGATGTTCCTGACGGAGGCGGAACAAAGTGGCTCTTGACCTTGGAACCAGATATCTTCCAAGCTTTTAGGTTCAAACGTTCGGGATTCGGATGTAAGACTCTGCCGTTGTCCTGTGACAATAGTGCTGGATGAAGAGATAGGGTAATTGGAGTCGTGCATAGCATTTGTAGTAGTAGAGAGTACCATGGTTGTCTGGGCCATGCAGGGGCAATGAGAATCATCTTGGTTTGGTCCATTTTCACTTTGAGTAAGGTCTTGAAAATCAGTGGAATTGGTGGAAATGCATATGCGTAGATGTGGGTCCAGGGGATAAGAAACGCATCGCCTCTGGAGTTTTTCCCAATGCCAGCCCGGGAACAGTATATATGGCACTTGCGGGTCTGGTAGGTTGCAAAAAGGTCTATTGAAGGGTGACCCCATGCCCTGAAAATTCTGTTGATGACTGGAGGGAAGATCTCCCAGTCGTGGGCATCGGTGAAGCGTCTGCTGAGCGAGTCCGCTGTTATGTTTAGGACTCCGGGTAAGTATGCAGCCGAGATGGCTACATCGTTTTTGATGCACCATTGCCATAGTTTCGTGGCCTCTGCGCATAGGGAGTTGGATCTGGCCCTGCCCTGTCTGTTGATGTAAAACATGCAAGTGGTGTTGTCTGTCATGATTTTTGTATGGTTGTGTATCAGCTGGTCCTGGAATTGGGCACATGCTCTGCGCACTGCCCGGAGCTCCAGCAAATTTATGTGAAGGAAGGATTCTTGCTGGGTCCATCTTCTTTGTGTGGTGAGGTTTAGGGTTGGAACATGTGCTCCCCATCCCAACAAAGAGGCGTCTGTGCACATTAGGATTGTTGGGGGTTGTTGTATAAACGGAATGCCCCTGCAGAGATTGTGTGGTGTTATCCACCATTGTAGTGAGTGTTTGATCTGTAGAGGTATAGATATTTGTCGACTCGGGTTGTCTCTGTGAGGTTTGTATAATTTGCGGATATACATTTGAAGAGGTCTCATGTGTAGCCGTGAATAATGGACAACAGCTGTTGTGGATGCCATGTGGCCCAGCAGCTGAATGCATGATAGAATTGTTGTGGTCGGCGCTGTTTGAATAGTTTTCACTAAGTTCTCTATATTCTGAACCCTCTGTTGTGGCAAGAACGCCCGTCCTAGTGTGGAGTCTATGCGGGCGCCTATGAATTCTATGATTTGTGTGGGTGTGAAGGTGGACTTCTTTTCGGTGATCTGTAGACCCAGTCTCCTGAAAACTTGTATCGTGGTCTGTACTGCACACTGGGTTTGTTCCCTGGATGGGGACTTTATGAGGCAATCGTCGAGATATGGAAAAATTGTGACTCCTCGGGTGCGGAGGTAGGCAGTGACCACTGCTAATACCTTGGAAAAAACTCTGGGTGCCGTCGAAAGGCCAAATGGGAGAACTGCGTACTGGAAATGTTCGGTGCCTATGACGAACCTTAAGTATCTTCGATGTGCTGGGTTGATTGTAATATGGAAATAAGCGTCCTGAAGGTCGAGGTCTGCGAACCAGTCGTTTTTGTCCAATGCTGGTATTATGGTTGTGAGCGTTATCATTTTGAATTTTTGTTGCTTGACAAATTTGTTCAGCCTCCTTAAGTCTAGGATTGGTCTCCAACCTCCTGTTCTTTTCTCTGTGAGGAAGTACGGTGAATATACTCCCCTCCTCCTGTGCTTTGGTGGGACCCTTTCTATGGCTCCTATATTTAGGAGATGTAACGCTTCCTGGTAGAGGATTAGTTCGTGAGAGGTGTCCCTGAAAAGGGACGGGGAAGGGTAATGTGGTATGGGTTGTATCACGAAAGGGATGGTATATCCTATTTTGATGATTTGGAGGACCCATTTGTCTGATGTGATTGTGGTCCATTGTGGGTAGAAATTTCTGAGGCAGTTCTGGTAACGCTGAATTGTAGTCGGTAAGTGGGAAACGCTGGTTTGTTGCAGGCCCTCGACTTGAACATCAAAATTGTGGTTTGTTCATGGCCGATTGTGACGCTGGAGGCTGGTTTGATGGTTGTCTCCTGCGTTGGGGACGTTGGCGGTTCCTGAAAGTAAAGGGGTCCTGTCTTTTGTAATTTTGTCGATGCTGGAATTGGGCTTGATAATAAGACTGGTATCGTGGAGTATATGGCTGGTATCGTAGTGGTTTCCTCTTAGGTGGTTGTGGGTAGATACCAAACGTGCATAGGGTAGCACGGGAGTCTTTTGACGTGTGCATCATGTCGTCAGTAGTTTCTGCAAAGAGTTTCTTCCTGTCGAATGGCAGATCCTCTATTGCAGATTGTAAGGGCTTAGGTAGGTCTGCTGAGTGGAGCCAGGAGGCTCTGCGCATGACAATGCCCGTCGCCATGATTCGTGAGGAGGTGTCCGCAACATCTCGTGCTGTCTGGAGAGCTGTTCTGGAGATCAATTGTCCTTCTTTTATGATTGCATGGAATTGTGTTTGTTTTTCTTTTGGTATAAATTCGATAAAATCCGCAAGCTTTAGATAGTTATCGTAGTCATAGTTCGCTAATAAGGCTGAATAATTAGAGATCCTGAGTAGGAGAGTAGATGACGTGTATGTTTTCTTGCCGAGAAAGTCAAGTCTCTTGTCGTCTTTGTCATGAGGTGCTGTCTTATTAAAAGGCTGTTTGCCTCTTTGATTAGCGGCTTCCACTACCAGAGAATTCGGAGGGGGATGTGTGAACAGAAATTCTGAGGATTTGCCCTGTATATAATACTTTTTGTCTACCCTCCGTGAAGTCGGGGGAATTGATGCTGGCGTACGCCAGATATCGTCAGCTGGCTCCAGGATTCCTTCATCCATGGGGAGGGCCATTCGATTTGTTGGTTTGGTCTGCAGGATCCTCCAAAGCTTATGTTGTGAGTCAATGGATTCCTGTGTGCATATTTCTTGTGATTCGGCCACTCTCCTAAAAAGATCTTGAAAGTGCTTGAAGTCGTCATTTGATGCAGACGGTGAAGATGGTAAGGTGTCATCAGGAAGAGACGTGGGGTTCCCTTTGGGGGAATCCTGCACTGATTGGCAAGATCCCTCAGGTTCATGCGCAGGGTCACCGTGTTGGGAGTGGGTCGAACCTGTGGGTGATCTTGATCTGTGACTCATGCCCGAATATCTGGAGCAAGAATCCCATTGCGGTGGGTAATTATAAGGTGGGGCATACCACAGTGGTGGGTACCATGGGTAGTGTGGCATCCGATGAGAGTGGTCCTGTGTGTCGTGGCTGTAGTGGTATCCCACAGCACTAGACAGGGGAGGGCGATAATATTCTTCTCCCCTATCATAGTGGTAATGGGGGGGTCTGATGTCAGGTCTGGGGGAAGGTGCACGGTTACCTAAAGGTGATGGAGAAGGTGGAGCTTGAACTTCAATATGTCTTCTCTTCTCCTTTTGCTTCCTAGGCACCTGTGGAGCTGATTCCACCATGGAGACAGGGCCCGATTCTGAGGTGAGTGGTGCCGGTGTATTCGGCTGAATCGGGGCCGCTGTCAAAATCAGCTGTTGCAGCGCCGCGGCCGTTCCGGGGTTTGCTGCCGGCACCGTTGCCGGAGCTTGGTCGGAGTGTCTCGGCCCCGTCGTTTTTGTGGGTGCCGGTGTCTTCGGCGGTGCCGACGGTGCCGGGGTGTCTGTGCCGGTGGGGACCGGGTCCGGTGGACAGAACTGTTCCGTCCCTCTTTGAGGTGTGTTGAAGGGACCTTGAGCCTCCATTTGACACATTAATTTCCTTGATGGAGACGGCGTCCGGGATTTCTTTCGTTTTTGCAGCCCGGGCGGCGGGGTTAAATGTTGCCTTGACGGTGCTGCGCTTTTCTCCTGGCCGGGGTCTGAAGCCGGTCGCAGGGATCTCTCCATGAGCCAGAGCTTGAGATGGAGCTCGCGGTCGCGTCTCGCTCTGGAGCTCAGATTTCTGCAGTGGGAGCATTTTGCCATGATGTGCTCCTCACCCAGGCATTTTATGCATGTCGGGTGCCCGTCAGAGGCGGGCATGGCTTCCCAACAAGAACCACATCGTTTGAATCCCGGGGAGCCCGGCATGTTGCCGGCTCCCAGGTCGCGCGGTCTCCAGTCACAGGGTTTTTTTTTCTTTTTTTTTTCTTTCAATAAAGAACAGAATAAAAAGAGAATAAGTAGGGATAAAGAAGAAAAGAAGAAAGAAAAGTAAGGTATGGCGAGTGAGGGGAGAGTTCCCTAGCTACGTCCGTGGCCGCGAGCGATTGGAGAAAGACTGGGGGAGCCTCGGGTCGCGTGACCGTTGCAAGGTGCCAAACTGTCACTCAGGCGGTCCCCTCCCGGTCGCGCGACCCTGGCGAGTATAGCTAGGGACATCTCCGATCCGTGGTGCACGCGGGCGCGCATACCTACAGTGGAGCACGCACGGGGACACTACTCATAGGAGAAAGGTTTCTTACTTGAGCATCTTTGGAATGGCAAATGGTATAGTCTCCACTATGAGTATATCTATTCTGATGTGCTCTGTTCTAAAGACCCAATCACAACTATCCCTATTCTTTCAAATGGGATTTCCACTAATGGCATTCGGATCCTTAGTTGCCAAACATTAAAACTGAGGGCAGGAACATACCACTCTCTAACCTCATGGCACACCACTGGCCAGAAAAAGCAAACTAGTTATCATTCCATGGTTTTCTCTCACCTTAGATTCCATGAGCAGGGAATATTATAAGCCAGCAGCATTCCAGCTTGGTGGTACTTATGGGGTACCAGACGCTGAGTTCTTAATACCCTGGACTGAGGATTCTGCTCCACAGGACACAGCCAATCTTTTTCCATCACAAAGTGGGGGTGTTGTCCCTGGTACCTGAGGTCCACTGCTTCACCATTCATGGACCCAATCACAGGCACAGAGAAGTATCACTCTATTCTTGGATGAAGCTTCCCACCTCCCAGGCATTGAAATCCATGACAAATGCCTACTAACCCTAGTCTCCTGGACATTCCCTCCTGTGGATCTTAAGAGTCCTCCAAGCCCACAGATCCACAGGATGGGGCCTGCCATGGGACTCAGCCCTGGCATTTGTCAATTCATTAACAGTTTACTGAAAAAAGGACAAATCAGAGGGAGTTGAGGTTGGTCTTCTTTGAGCAGGGGGTTGTACTTTATGACCTTCTGAGGTCCCCTCCCCCAACTCTAATGTTCTATGATTCTATGAATTTATCAGCTAGCACTACTGTAATTAAATCACAGTCCCCATCAGTTCCAATCCCCTAATAAGGTAAAGCTTCACATTTCCATACATACACTGCAAGCAAATTTCCCCTCTGAGGTGATCATCTCACCTGTGATGATCGCTTGCATCACCACATGACCACATTACAAGTCTACCTGTCCCAGTACACTCTTTCCTTACATCAATACCAGGACCATCAACTCTGAGAGAGACCTGCTACGGGCCTTTACTTTTGCTGTCCAACCTTGGACGTTTCCTCACTGGGTACTCTTTCTTCATGTCTCTGTAGTCCACAGGAGTAGCTAGTTACCAAGCTCATTCCTGCAAACTCCTTTCTGGCAGAGAGTGGGTTTGAAACCCAATTGGGACCAAGCTCAAATTACTGACAGAAAGTGATGTCAGTACACAGATTTTTAGAAGATTACAAATACATTTATATTTTAAAATCTAAGTAACAAAGATCATGTTCTCTTTTACTTACCTGCCAAGGCCCAAGTACAGGTCAAACATGGAATTTTGATGACATCACAGTCACCTAACTCATTCCCTGCACTGCCTGCATTAGGAGAAAACTACACAACTGGATGAACATAAACTCTTAATTCACCTGAAATTCATGTCAGATCATTAATAGTAACATCTTATTTGACACAGGTGCCTTAAAGTGATTCTTTCTATAACACCTTCCCCTTCCCTGATTGTCTTTTGCAGGCAGGGAGACTGCCTCCCTCCTATCAGAAATGTCTCCAGACATTTAAATAGTCTCCCTGCCAATGCAATCAGCTCTATTTCAATTAGTTGTTCTTCTGTCTCTCTGCTTATGAAGACCACAATCTTCATTACCAAGACAACCATGTTAGGGACTTCAGTTATAACATTATTTCATTCTGTCATGTACACAGTACCTTAACTAAGCTCCTGAAGTATACTGAAGCCTTCAAGTGTCCTTGTCTTCACATATCTGTGGTCCCAGGAGACAATTGTATTTTTAGTGTATGGTTGACCAGGAAAGAAAAGTATTTAAAATACTGAAATAATTCATTAGCTCTTATCTTGACTGATGTTACAAAATCTAGCCTTTTAAAAGAAAGTGTAACCTTTTTAATTACTATTTCCTTTCTTCATCATACCAAGCATATGTCTTTAAAAGGTTTGTTTTATAATGTAGAAAATTCTATCTTACATGTACCAGCTGGTTTGGAGCTCGAAATCTCCCCAACGAAGATTGGCTCATCGTCATCATCATCCTCCTCAACTTCTTTCACCCTCTTTTGCCACGGTTCTAGCTCCTCCTCTTCACATTCCATAAACAGTTCTGCCATTTTGATACTAGATAATAAAAAATAATCTTACAAGTTTGTCATGGAAAGGGGGAGAGGGAATATCCAAACAAAAAACCTACTCCTTTCAATAATAAAATTATTGTGCTTGATGCAAATATGACAGACGACTCAAGAGTTGAATCCTTAATCCAGCATTAGTAAGGATATAATTTAGTCACAGAGATCACGGATTCTGTGACTTTCCAGGACCTCCATGACTTCCAGGGCAGGGCTGGAGCATCTGTCAGCCCAGCGTTGTGGCCACTACTGGCCATCTGACCGGCTGGCCAGCCCAAAGCACTCACTAGCTGATTGGCAGCCAGCCCACCAGAGTAGTTGGGCTGGAGCAGGTGCTAACCCTGGCAACTCTGTTTTCCTCCGTCACCCAGGTTATTTTTAGTAAAAGTCAGGAACATGTCGTGGTTTCTGTGAATTTTTGTTTATTTATCTGTGACTTGTTCCTGATTTTTACTAAAAAATACCCATGACAGAATCTTAACCTTAAGCATTAATCCCCAAATATGTTCAATTTAAAGGTTTACTTATTATTTCTGTAAATCATGAGGAAATTGATATTGCTTCTATAGATATCAGTGGAATCTGCAGAAGGGGTCCCAAAGTATAATATTTAAAATATTTTTTCCAACATTAAATATTTTAGGAGACCCATTAAACCCACCTCTGCTCATTCTCTTTGCTTTATCATTCCTTTTGCATCCTTCTTCACTCTTGCAATCACCTTATTCTTCTATTCCCAAATACTTTGTAAAATCCAGAACTAAATCCTTATTTCTATCCCTCCTTAACACCAGCTTCTGTCGTTTTCTATTACTGACACCCAGTTACAGAGCCGTAACTACAGTAAAGCTCTCGCTATTGCTTGACATGGTGCAACTGGCATTTTTATCCCCTTCATTTAGATTTGCCCCGAAAAAAGGCAAAACACTGTGGTGAAAATAATGGAGCCTTACCTATCTGTAGAGATTCCCCAGTTGTAAATTAAGTAAAAGCTCAGTGCAGACAGCCATGCTGTTCACTCCTCATCTCTCGCCCTAGTGCAGTCTTTACTAGAAGATGGAAATTTATGATTTCTCTACATATTTTGTTTTGCACTATTTTTGTTTTAACTCTTTTCAGACATTTTATCTGTTTCTTTTCTCTAACCTAATGATCTGTCTAATTTAGATGATCAATTCTTTAGAGAAGGGACCATTGTTTTTAATTTCTCTAATATGCCACATGAAGCAATTGGACTCAAAATTTCTTCAGTCCTAGCCTACATTTTATACTTAAAAGAACTATGAAATACTGTAAGACAGGAATACAATCTTTAAGCCACAAAACATCACTGAGCATCAGATCAAATAACTTTAACTGAACAAGTCAAAATAAGCTTTTATTACCACTCATTTAAAATCTGAATTGTGCCTGTGTCTTGTTTTTTGCCTTCACAACTTCATCTCTTTATTCCCATGATAATACAGGTCTAAAATTATTGAAACAGAGAAAGAATTTCCAAATATTAAAGACTCCTGATTCTTATTGAATTTTAAATAAGTTTTGCATTTTGAGAATTCAAAACTGTCCTAGAAATAGCATTTCACATGCTGCATCACCCACCCGGCACCATCAACCAGAGAAGGGGGGAAAAAAACCAAACACACTGCTAGATGCAACAATAAGAGGTAGCCACAAAATAGTGATTACAGCTCTTTGACCCTGAGACCTGGTATAAGCCAGCTCTGGCACTACCTGCACTAAACTACAACTAGTAATGTTTCCCCAAAGGGCCGTTATGCCAGTGTAGGATTGCCAGAGCACAGAATTATCTTCCCTAGCCAGGCACCCTGTGAGTGAGGGAGTAATCTACCTCAGAAATGAATTATTCTCCCACAACAGGAATCTTTAGCATGCTGGTTATGTCAGTTTTGCTCTCTCCAATTTGTGCTGTACGGTGCACAAAAGGGGCAGAGACCTTGCACTGGGCATATAGTTATCTAGCCCAAGTATTAAGCTTGCTTTATTATAGTAACAAACTGGGATGGGGAAAAATTATTAATAAATGGGAATTTGCTTAATAAAAGTGTCATGAATCCTGCTGAGATGAAATGCAAACCATGTTATGCAGGGAATTAGATTATAGGATCAGAGTGGTCTCTACTGGCCTTGGAATCTATAAAAGTGTTTAACATACCTTGCACCGTAATAATGGTGCATATACTACCACACCCTAGTTAAGGTTGTGTTCTACCTTGCATTTAATGGAAGAGTTCAGTGAGTTTTTTTGAAAAGCACAGAATCCCTGCCTCCAAGCTTTTGTCCTACAATCTGAGTAAAGCTTTAATTTTTTTAGTTTAAAAAAAAAACTGGCTAATTAAAAAATTGTCTAACGAAAGTTCACTTTCATTTTCTGAGTCTCGTAATTTTAGGCACTTCTATTTTGATAACTACATCCTCCAGATAGTGAAAAAATGTGTATATGGTTAAGAGTTTGGAACAACACGTTATGTAATTTTATTTTTTAAATTACCAAAACAAATTTTCCTTCATTGTAACTGTGTTTGTGCATCATGAAAACCAATGGAGAAACTTTTTCACATTGGCTATTATCTTTCTCCAGTATACCACAGTAAGACTCCTAAATAGCATAAGAAAACAGATAAAAACTGCTCTTTGTCATATGCTGCCAAAAACATTCCTACTATGTAAAATTGGAGGCTAATAGATTGGATGGGGAATGGATGTGGCTAGTCAAATGGTGTCTGCATTGTGTTAGAGATCTTCAACAAAATAATGGTTACTTTGCAGAACATCAGGATCTTTGTGTGAAACTATTCAGTTGGTTCAGGAGCATTGATTCGGTAAGCTGTTGCTTTGTCTGAAATCACAACCCGTCTCAAATTTGTCAGCCAGTTAAAGAGAGCTAACTGAACACCTTCACCACCATGATTACCACATATAACCAGTACAGGAGTTCCTTGAATTGAATAAGCAATTTATTTAAGAACAGGGTCTTCAGAAGACTATGCCAGAAAAAGAGCCTAGTCTGTGTGAAAGAAAATGTTACTAGGAAGATTTTTTGCTTTCTTAAATTATTCAGCTAGCTCAAAGGCTTCACTTCTGAGCCAGCTGATCAGCAGAGCTGATTGAAAAATTTTGTCAAACGACTTTTCTGAAAAAAGTTTTTGAAAACCATAATTGTGAACATTTTTGCATAAACAACCCAGCCATATTTGATTTGAAAAATTTCAACCAGCTCCACTATCTCATTTGATACATTCATCTGCAAATGTACTGTAATGGGGGTGATATCAGAACAATGTTGATTAACATGTTGCCCTACAGCACTAACAAATTATTCAACGTGTTTATCATTTTTTTCCTTTAGTATCCATATTTACTCCAGAAGTGCTTCTGGATTAGCTTTTGATTTCATGAAAACTGTGATTTTCTCCATGCATTCAGCTGGTCAGGTTTTGGTGACTGCGAATACACTTCTGTCATGGTTGCACCATTGCCACCTGCAATTCATCACACTGATTAATCATATGTGAAACCATTTTGGTCTCATGATGATTAATGGACTTAATTTTAATACTGAGTTCTGTATAAGGAGTATTTTACACCCAGAACCCAATAACAATCGTTTGATATGACAGAATGATTCCTTTTTCTGGAATATAGATAGTATGGTGTGTAAGCATATGTGATCAAGTGTCTAGATAGGCTCTCTTTATGTTGGTTTTATTGTCAAAAAGTTCCAGTTAGGAAGTTTTAAACACATTTAGCATCTGTTCGTTTCCTTTACGATTTGGATGTAGCACAACGACAGAACTGGTTTCATTAGCCGATACTCTCCTAGGAACAATGACCAGGCATCAAAGCCACTTTTTAAAATAAAACTTTATTAGAGTCAATCATCTGTTTGTGCACACAAACTGTGAAAAGAGCATGAGTCTTTTTTTTTTTTTTTTTTAACCAGTTCCTGAATAACAGATCCCTGAGGATGGTTTTGGGTACTTGAAGACTATTTTTGTCAACCCTTCATTCAGCAAGAGAAAGAGGAAGAACTCATATGGACTGGAGTTTCATTGCTCTGCAAGTGACAACAGACATTCTACCCTGCAAATGATCTGCCGTATTTCAATCAGACACACTTTTTTTCCAGCATTAGGCCAAGATTAAATCTTGAATAAGAGAGCTGTTTGAATTTTAACATGAGTAAATGTGCAGTGATGTAAGAAATTGGGGCAGGGATTGGAAGAGAAGGGGGGAAAAAGAAGAATCTGGAAAATACATCTGGGACTGCTTCTATTTCTATTAATGAGGGAGTAAATAAACCTTTTATTTGAAAAGTTCGACGTTTGGTGTGTTTGTGAATCCTTAGATGCTTCCACAATCTTAGGTGGCATTGTTGGCCCAAAGCACTTTGAAACAAATGAACACAAATGCCTAGATATATGCAAGTGTCAGACTCAGACCCCTCATCAGCTACCCTTAATTTTGTGACTGCCAGACTAGATTACAGCAAGGCACTTTTTTTTTTTTGCAGACCCTCTAGAAGCTTCAGGTAGTAATGTTGCCCCACCTCCTCCCCTCCCCTAAATCAATCACTTCTGGTCACAATTCAAGATGTTCACTTTGGTCTCTGAGGCTCTAATATATTGGATGAAAAGCTACATAACAAGAAAGCTGAGGCTGCAGGCACAAACTTTAGATTAAACATTGCCCACGCAGCCTTAATTCTGCTCCTTCATGTGTCCTTACCATAGACTGAATTAAGCAAGGATCTTGTGGGAATAAAAATTGCATGCGATCATGTAAATGAAGCCCATATCATAATGCCTATGCACAATGTGGCAAAATCAAAGTTGCACAGGCAACTATAAATGTCCTAACTCTGAGCACTTGTTCTTGGCCTCTTAAGAGCCCTCCTCTGAGAGCTTTTTCAAAGCAAGTTCCCAGGACAGCTTTTTGGGGAGGAGCTGCAGGGGGGGAGGGCATTTTTAAAGAAAAGGTTAAAAAAAATTAAAAGATGAGGCACCTTTGAGACTGATTTGCTTTCTTTTCTGTTAAGTTTCCCTTCTTCTTCAGTAGAAGTACCTTTTCTTAAATTCACTTCCTTTAATGACAAGTTCCAGAGAGGTAGGCATAGTAGTCTGTGTACAGCAAAAACGAGAGTCCTGTGGTACCTTAAAGACTAACAAATTTCATCAGGGCATAAGCTTTCGTGGGTTCCAACCCACTTTGTCAGATGCACAACAGATGCAAGATGCATCTGACGAAGTGGGTTGGAGCCCACAAAAGCATATGTCCCGAAGAAATTTGTTAGTCTTTAAGGTGCCACAGGACTCTCACTGTTTTTACTTCCTTTAAAGGTGCAGCGGCAGAATTCACTAACTTTTAAGGTAATGCGCAACATATATCACTTTTCTTAGGTTTCTACTAGGGTTAATATGAAAATTCACTGTGCATATTGGCCGCATTTTCAAGAATAACTGTTATTTGAGTTTTGTTTATAAAGCCACTTGTTGAATTAAAACTATACATTTGTAGCAAGAATGTGACTGAAAATATTTTATATAGGGAAAATAAAGATAGGCACAGCAATTCATATACCGCAATATAATTGTAACAAACACATGCAATAACAGCTATTTTTTAGTTAAAGTAAGCAGATGGCCTTTATCTTCCAGTTATTTGAAACATGAAGTCATATGTTGTTTAACACCTCATGTGAACCACTCCTTATCTAACTCTTTCAAACAGTTTCTTCCATCTTTTCTAGAAATATCCTTAAAATAAGAGACTGATCATTAAAGCTGTATGAAAGTTGTAAGTTCTTTGGTTCAAAAGCTGCTGTCAGTTCAAGTACCATAAAAAAAGTTATAAAAGAACTGAGTAGCATTACAATCTAGTTTACCAGATCACAATGTTACTGAAACTTGCAGTAACCATCCAAAGCTGCAGTATGTGTTCAACATTGCAGCAAAATCGCAACTCACAATTTTCTTACAGCCTTACTGACAGGTCATCAAGATTGCAGTCTGCTGTAGTGTCATCTCTGAATGGCAGATGAATCAGATCTTACTACATATGTGCATAATATTTATCACAGTACTGCTAGCTCATTTAGTACACAAATAGTCTTGTAAAATTTATCCATTTTAAATAGGTTAAAGAAGATAACATGGCATAAACCTAGCAATGGTTTCTCTCAGTGTTAATAGAACAATTATTCTTGATCCTAGAAAATAAAGTTTTAAAACTCTTGTCAATTTAGAATAAATTTAAAGCAAGCAGCAGATGACAGGTTTTCAATGTGGGGATTATGATAATGTGTGAGAGTCATGACCATGCTCTGCTTTCCATACTGCCAAATAGGAAGTAGGGTATTGGCATAGAAAACGTTGAGAACTAAAACCATCATTTACAATTAATTCACATGCATGATACTTTAGAATTGTGGAATAAATTTAATTTTCTTAGAAACATGAAAATTTTCGAAGTTTTAACTTTTGAAACAAGTTTCAAGTTTTCTTCATAGAATGACAAAACTTCTTGAAAGAAGATTGCTGAAAAAAATTAAAAATAAAAATGAGCAAGCTTGGAGGAAAAAAAGCTTCTTTCCTTTAAAGAAGATTCTGTGGCCAACGCTACTACATTTCTGACCAACAAAAACTAAGACTATTCACAAATGTTCATTATAGCAAGCACAACTGCATCAACTTTTAGGATGCTTTTACTCAGCTGTAATAATTAGATTGCTTGTGCCTAATTCAAGTCAAAGAATCAATTCCATATCTTACTGAGCAAAATCAAAATAAATAACTAAGTTCATGATGAAATATGAGTTTTTCCTTCTCTGCATAGTTATTGTATCTTTACTTTAATACTAACAGATGTACATTCAATACAGCTGTAATAGGTATACTAAATATAGATCCTTATTGTAGAGTGTTAGAAAAAGATATGTTTGAGTGCTTACATACTTAAAAGAAACTAAAATAAATAAAATGGCTATTTGGAAAATATGAAACAATAGGTGGGCAAGAATACAAGGGGACAAGAACTTTTGCAAAAGTATACCTTCAGATGTGTGGAAACTAAGGTTATGTCTACATTACAGCATATGCTGGCATAATTTATGTTGCCCAAGGGTGTGAATAAACAATTTTACTGAGTGACAGATTACACCACATAAGCGCTCATGTGCACAGCACTATGTTGGTGAGAGGGCTTCTCCCACTGACATAGCTTCCAGTATTTGCACAGACCGTTTTACTATGCCGAAGGAAGAGCTCTCTACCATCAGCATAGATCATCTTTACAAAACACACTGCATAGGACCAACTGCATCAGTACAGCTGTGCAACTGCAGTGCTGTAGGTGTGGACATGTCCTAAGGCTATAAAAATGTCATTGCTGTTTTTGACATGACAAACCACAAAAGTTTAAGAAGCTTCTGAAATCCCTCCGTGATTTATAGCTGATATGTTACCCTCAACATCCTGAGGAAATCTGAATATGGATAGTTTCCAAGGGCCTATAAATCCTAGTTCTGTTCTCCAAATGCATTGTATGAAATCAGGAGGTAACTATTCTTACAAAGAGAATGGAGACATCCATTTCACAACAGTAAAGCTTTACACATTGACCATGTCTGTCTGTCTGTTTGTCATGACAATCAATTATCTGTGTGATGTAATGACACTGACGGTTACACTTTAATAGCTGCACTTCAAAAGTCGCTTTAAAAAGCAAAGCTATATTTTACAACACCAGCCCCAAGCCAACTTAAATCATCCAGCCAGTGACCACCTTACAGATGGGCCACACAGTACTTCAGTTAGCATCGGTCTGAGTTAAATATGCCAACCTCCGACATCACACGGGCACCCTACTCTATCGTCACAGTTTGTGTGGTCTTGGGCTTGTTTGAGAGGTTGGCAAACAACGAGTGAGAGGAAATTGAAGCGTGATGCACATTTTAAAAACCCACGAAGCACCTATCGCAGTGGTGAAACCATCTCTCCGCCTCACTGCCGTGAGATGGTAGGTGCCGCCTAAAAGGGCAACGTTACTGTTTGTAAACAAATGAGAACTTCTCTCCCGGACTCAAGGGCTCGTGAGGTGAGGCGAGGCCACGGGAGGGCGCAGGGCCCCTGGGCAGCAGTGTGGCTTCCTCAGGAACTTGGCCTCCGCGATGCCAGAGGGGGGGGCTGGGTTTGGCACGGGAGGGCGGCGTGGGGCTCAGAGGTCTGCCTGAACAGCTAGAAGAACGGGGAGCGAGGGCCAGCAACGCCCCCTCACAGGAGCCGCCAAGAAAAGCGCGAGCAGCGCAGCGATCGCTCGGGGAGCTTCCATCTCCCGCCTCGGCGAACAGGCTCGCTCGAAAGCCCGTCGGTCTGGCGCGGGAGAGCGCTACAAGGCCACGCTCCGAGCCAAGATGGCGTCGGTCTCATAGGCGACAATCCCCCGCCGCTTAGCAGCAGCGGCGGCGGCGGCAGTAGCTCCCTCTGCACTGGCAGGCCCTGGGCAGGCCGTCCCTGCGGGGAGGGGCAGGAGCGGGCCGGCTTACCGTGCTGCGCGTGTGAAGAGGCCACGGCAGGCTCACTCGCGCCCTGACTGACTGGGGGATGGGAGGGGCAGGCTCCGGCGGAGGATCCTCACATCGCCCAGCCGCGGCACCCAACCTCAGCCTCTTGCTGCTGCAGCAGGCGCCGCTACCGGGAGGGGCGGGGGAGGGGGTTCGCTGAACCCGGCGCGCTGGCTGATGGGTAAAAGTGCAGGTCAGCCCCACAGAGGCGCCTTCTTTCCGGCAGCCACCGGAGAGGGGGCGGGGCAGGAGGCGCGCAGAGGGCAGCGCCATGTGCCCGGCCTCACACCCTCGGGCACTGCAGGCAGGCCTAGCCTGAGGGCTGTATTCCTGGGCCTCTCTCTTCCCAGGGCAACATATAAACTCTCCCACCATACCGTCCTTCTCTTCCCCACACAGGCGGGGCTAGCCCGCTCCACCTACTCTGCTGCTATCCAAGTGAGCCGGGCCTGTTGTGCACCACCACCACCCATGGGATAGGTACCACAGGAGGAGCTGCCCTCCACTTATCAAGGGGCTCAGGCCACAGTGTGAACCAAACCTGCACGCAACTCAAACCACAGAAAGACTGATGCTCTGCAGCAGTAGGCCCTGGTACCAGTTCTGTAGTGTAGTGGATGCTACAGAGGAATCCAAGTTCAGGTCACAGCACAGCCCACATGGCATCTGTGGCACCAGGCAAAAGCCATTGAGAAAGATTGGGACGTTGCTTTCCGCACACAATACAACAACCTGTTTTGCATACTTATATGATCAGACCATTACTCCACTGCAGGGAAAGTTGTACCCCCAGTAAATATAAAATGCAGCAATTTGCTAAGCATACTAAACCAATGGAGCGGTTAACACTACATGTACATTATACCATAGCAGTATACATGTTTTAACAGGTATCAAATGAGTGAAAATGGGAAAAATATTTAAATCTGACAGTCTCATTCATATATATATCTATAGATATAGATAGATATTCTTCGGGCATAAGCTTTTGTGGGCTCCAATCACTTTGTCAGATGCACGAAGTGGAACTGGAAACTACAGCTGAGAGGTATATATACACACGCGAAGATGAAGGAGGGCAAGGGTTAGCAAAGTCAGTTCAGTTAGGGTAGATGAGGCCCATTCACATCAGTTGATTAGAAGGTGAGAATGTGTGAACAGGGACAATTACTTTTTGTAATGTGTTAACCATTCCAAGTCCCTATTCAGACCCAATCTGATTGTGTCAAATTTGCAAAGCAGTTCCAGCTCTGCAGTTTCACATTGAAGTCTGCTTTTGACGTTTTTCTGTTGGAGCATGGCAACTTTCAAGTCTGCTACTGAGTGTCCAGGGAGTTTGAAGTGCTCTCCTACTGGTTTACGGCTGTTGCCATTTCTGATGTCCGATTTGTGTCCACTTATTCTTTGGCGTAAGGACAGTCCAGTTTGGCCAATGTACATGGCAGGGGAGCATTGCTGGCACATGACAGTATATATCACATTAGTGGATGTGCAGGTGAACGAGCTCCTGATGGTGTGGCTGATGTGGCTGGGACCTGTGATATATCACTGGAGTTGATGGGTAGGCAGAGTTGGCAACGGGGTTTGTTGCAAGGATAGGTTTCTGGGTGTCAGGGAATTTTAGGGGGGTCCTCCTGGTCAAGAGGACCTGAGTAGGCACCCCCACCCAAAGGCTCGTTCTCCAGCTGAGACCAAATAGACAGAGACCGAGGGCGTGTGATCAAGCTTTATTCACCTGAATGGCAGTCTGACACTCAGAGTAAAACTCCAAGGCAGAGCGCGCCAAATGCAGTTGCTTTACACTTTTTATAGTTTTCTAGTTACATTTACTTGTATAGACAGATAATAGTAAAAACAAAGTGAATCGAACAGACTCTTTGTTCTGTGTTAGAAAGACATATACATGTCAATTGATGACGGATATATGCAGGGTGTTCATTCTTAAAGATAACGTTTGTCTAAAAGTTGTTTTCACAATATGTTTCTAAATACTATGTTTCTAAACACTCCCTAGTATTATCACGATTTACGGTACTTAACGACCTTGGTGAACTTATCACACCAAAAGGGAGGGAACTTCACAAGAGAAAGAAACCATTCTACTTTCTTAACGATACTTAATGGGCATAGGGGAGACACTCAGTCTATCATTCCTAACATTCTAAAGGTGCCACTAGAAGGTCAAACAGAGAGACATTGGGCTAACATAAGAACATAGCCGACTCCATCTTGGATTTCCTTCTCATGGGTCAGTGTTTTTGTTGTATGGTGTTCAGTTGCTGGTGAGTATTTGCTTCAGGTTGGGGGGCTGTCTGTAAGCAAGGATAGGCCTGCCTCCCAAGGCTTGAGAGAGTGTGGGATCATCTTCTAGGATAGGTTGTAGATCTTTGATGGTGTGCTGGAGGGATTTTAGCTGGGGGTTGTAGGTGGTGGCCAGTGGTGTTCTGTTGTTTTCTTTGTCGGGTCTGTCCTGTAGCAGATGACTCCTGGGTACCCGTGTGGCTCTCGATCTGTTTTTTCGCTTCCCCAGGTGGATACTGTAGTTTTAGGAATATTTGGTAGAGATCTTGTACGTGTTTGTCTCTGTCTGAGGGATCAGAGCAGATCCAGTTGTATCTTAAGGCTTGGCTGTAGATGATGGATCGTGTAATGTATCCAGGGTGGAAGCTGGAGGCATGTAGGTATGTATTGTGGTCAGTTGGTTTTGGTATAGGATGGTGTTAATGTGTCCATCCCTTATTCGTACTGTAGCATCCAAGAAGTGGATTTCTTGTGTGGACTGGTCCAGGCTGAGATTGATGGTGGGGTAGAAATTGTTGAAATCCCGATGGAATTGTTCAAGGGACTCTTTCCCATGGGTCCAAATGCTGAAAATATCATCAGTGTAACATAGGTAAAGGGGAGGCACTTGGAGAAAGATCTGAGGATGCAATGTTCTAGGTTAGCCATAAGGATGTTGGCATACTGTGGGGCCATGCGGGTACCCATAGCTGTGCTGCTGACTTGAAGGTATAGATCATCTCCAAATCTGAAGTAGTTGTGGGTCAGGACAAAGTCACAAAATTCAGCTACCAGGTGCCCCATGTCATCAATAGGGAAACTATTCCTGATGGCTTGTAGTCCATCTTTGTGTGGAATGTTGGTGTAGAGGGCTTCTACATCCATAGTGGCTAGGATGGTGTTTTCTGAGAGATCACCGTTGGATTGTAGTTTTCTCAAGAAGTCAGTGTTATCATGAAGAGAGCTAGGAGCGCTGGTGGCATAGGGCCTGAGGAAAGAGTCCACATAGCCTGACAATCCTGTTGTGAGAGTGCCAATGCCGAAGAGGATGAGGCATCCAGGATTCCCAGGTTTGTAGATCTTGGGTAGTTGATAGAATAACCCTGGTCAGGGCTCTTGGGGTGTGTCTGTGTAGATCTGTTCTTGTGCTTCTTCAGGAAGTTTCTTAAGCAGATGTTGTAGCTTCTTTTGTTATTCCTCAGTGGGATCAGAAGGTAGCAACTTGTAGTTGTTCATGGCTCTGTACAAAAACTCAAATGTAATCAGGGAGAATTTACAATCTAAGCCTTGTCCAGCCGTCTGACATGCAGATGGATCCTTTCAGCCAAGTTGAGTTCCACTTAAATCAACAGGTCGCCACATAAACATAAAGGTTTCCCCACGTGGATCAAATATCAGGATGAGGATATAAGGGTCTTGTCTTGCAAACCTTCACTCAATTAGGTAACCTCATTTAATTTAGTGGCACTACTCATGTCCTGCAGGATCAGGACTTACACACACAAAAGCATGCTCAGGGAAGGACAGAATCTTCAGAGATTTTAGCAGCTAAAATGTAAATCCCTAATGAGTATCATGGATCCACAGGATTGGTGCTATGCCCCCAACTTTAGAACAGTATACAAGATCCCGAGAGGTCTCATTCTTCCTGCACAGGGCAAGCCTCCTGGCCTCATCCCCTCCTTAAACTGATGAACCTCCAGGGCTTCAACACTTCTGGTTCAGTGTGAGCTCTGTTCAATCAGTCAAAATGAAAGAGATTCCAGGCAGAGATTTGTACACTTCTTCGGGATTAATGCACCTCACCAAGCATTTACAGTGACACTCAAACAGCATTGTCAGAATGGTACAGTTTGTTAGTCAACTGGAACAGAGCATAGAAAGTCCTTAGGGTAGTGTAGAGAAAAGAAAGTTAAAGCACAGAGCATTGTGCTCAGCCCAGAAACCCAGTCAATGGAGTGAACACCATTGCTCAAGCTCTATATGTCTCTTAGGCCTTGTCTACACTACACTTTTGTTGACAAAAGTTAGCTTTCATTGACAAAATAGGGGAGGTATACACACTAAAATGTAGTCTTTAAAAGTGCCACAGAACTCCTTCTTTGTCTTGGATTTACACAGATGTCTCTTAGCCTGGTCTGAGAGCAAACAGTCCCTTTCTACTTACTGGGTAACATCACTACATATAGGGGAAACTGAAGCACACATGACAGGTTCCAGAAGGGTAACCGTGTTAATCTATTTCAGCAAACTAACAAGGAGTTCTGTAGCACTTGTAAAGACTAACAAATATATTTATCTCATGAGCTTTTGTGGGCACAAGCTCACTTCGTCAGAGGAATTAATTGGAAAATATAGCATGTAGGCTGCAAATACAGAGAAGAGTGGGTCACAAGGTTAATTCAATCAGATCTAAAGGAATAGAATGCTAGGCCTAACTTATTTACTTACCTTTCCCCTGCTGACCCTGGCTCCCAGCAGCCAGCCAGGGAAAAACAGGTGCTGGTACACTGTACCAGTGTGTACCGGCACAAAAAAGGCTTGGTTTTAACTCCAGGAATTTAACTCCCTCACACTGGAGAAACAATTATAACTCTAGATCAGTGAAACAAACGAGTCTGGTGGCACTATTAAAGACTGTAAGTTCCCCATCTTCAAGCATCTGATGAAGTGGGATTTTCTCCCATGAAAGCCCATGTGATATATAAATTTGTTAGTCTTTAAAAGTGTCACCAGACTCCTTGTTTGTTTTGCTGAACTAGACTAACACGGCTACCCCTTTGGAACTTCTAGATCAGTGGTTCCCAGTCCATGGCCCATGGGTGACCTGCGGCTCCCCTTCCACTTTCTAAGGACCCAGACAGAGCATGTTGCTGTGGGGCTACAGGACCAGTGCAGGCTCATTGTTTCAGCCAAGGAGACAGGAGATCAGTGCTGTCCTGGCTCCAGTAAAGAGCACAACAAAACGCTCTGCCTCGGTCCTTAGGTACTGGGGTCTCTGCTGGAGCCAGAGAGAGGGGAGCGTTAATCTTCTGTTCATTTGGCTGCAGAAGGAACCCACTGCCTAGGGATCCAGGTGCAGAGCACAAGGCTACAGGATGCATGCAGTTTCCCTGCTGCAGCCAAGGGGATGGGAGATCAGCAAGGAGCAGGGCCGTCCCTAAGGGGAGGTGGGGCCCGGGGCCAGTTGGCCTGTGAGGGCCCCCAGCTCCGTGGGGGCACATGCAGGCCAGCCTAGAGAAGCTGGGTCTCGCCTGAGCACACTAGTTAGTATTATAGTATTTAAGGCAAGAAGAAACCACTAAATCACCTTGTCTGATTTCTTGTATATCACAGGCCATGAACACCACCCAGCACCCATACACTAAACTCAACAACCAAAGTTAGACCAAAATATTATGGCTCACAGGAGACTAAATTATTTTGTCCCACAGGAAGAGAATGGTAGGGACTGAGGTGTACCAATGCCCTTGCAACATCTGGGAATTAATGAAATGAGATAAGCTTGGCAAATGACGCACACCCACATGCTATAGAGCAAGCGTGTCCAACCTTTGTGGGTGAGGGGCCACATTGCAATTCTTTTCTCACTCAGAAGGCTGATGAGCAAATTTTGCTAATTAAACCACATTTTGTGAAAATCTGAAAAAGGCTTACCATTTCTTTTTCAGGCTGTGTCAGTGAGTGCAGGGGGCAGGGAGGCATGGTAGGGTGAGGGAGTGCAGTGGTGGCCATGTAGGGTGGCAAGGGAAAGCATGGGAGCAGGGGCAGGATGGCAGGTGATTGTGGTGGGGGGCAGGGCAGGGATGGTGGCATAGGAGTTGGGCAGGGGTAGCAAGGGAGGGAAGTAGTAGGGTGGAATGGGAGCGGAGGAGTGCAGCAAGGTGGTGAGACTCCCCACTACCTCCCTTCTCCCCCCCCCCCCTTGCTGACTCCCCAAACCCTTCCTTTTTCACCATGCAGGCTCCCCTTCCCTTCCCTGGCTCTGCACTGCACATGCTCCCCTCCCAGCCTTCCTACAGGTTCCCTAGCCCCTTTCCCGTGCTGCAGGCTCTTCTTCCCCTCTGCCCTGCGAGTTCCCTGAGCCCTTCTCTGTACTATGGGCTCCTCTTCCCTCTTCCGCCCCCTCCCCTCCTTGGCGCCATGCTTTGTGGGCTCCTCTTTCCCCTCCCCTTTCCCTGCTCCTGCCCTGCGAGTTCCCCAGTCCATTCCCCACACCATGCAGGCTTCCCTCCACCACCCACCCCTTCCCCAGCTCTGCACCGCATGGACTCCTCTTCCCTCACCGCTCCCCAGCCCTGTGAGTCCGGCCCCTTCCCTACACTGTGGATTCCACTTCCCCCCTCCCCTTCCCTGAGAGTTCCCTGGCCTCTTCCCCATGCCAAGGGTCCCCGCGCCCAAACCACAGGAAGCCCCCAACCCCTGCCCTGGCCCTCTGACCCCTTCACCTCAGTAGGGTTGAATCCAGCCCCTGAGGTCAACTGCTCTCTGAATTGGTCACTCCCACCCTGCACACGTATCGGGTGGGAAATTTAAAAAGACTCCAGCCCAGTGGCAGCTTCCCAGCCTCCTGTGGCAGCTTAGGGCACTCTTCGGGCCGGATGAGAGCCCTTGGTAGGCTGGAGTCCAGCCTGTGGGCCACAGGTTGGACAAGTCAGCTATAGAGGAAGGCAAAAGTTCCTGAAGGTCACTGCTCCCATTTGACCCGAGGAAAAATTCCTTCCTATATATATGGTTATCAGTTAGATCTGAATGTGCAAGCACGAACTAACCAACTAACCATGTGACAGAAATAATTATTCATGCCACCCCAGACCACTGGCCCACCCTGTCCACTGTCCCACCTCCAACCATGGCTACCTCTTATGCTTCAGAGGAAAAGACAAAGAACAAAACCCAGAATATAATTGGGGGGGAGGGGGAGGGGGAATATCACTTTCGGACCTCTGAAGGTGGCTGGCTGAAATCTTGAAACATGAGCTTTAGGAACATATGACATAAACCAGAAATGAGCCCTGTTCTCCATCATCACAAGCAACCCCATCACACAATCCCACTCATAAATTTGTTCAGCTCTTTAAAAGCTAATTAAGATGTTTGTCCCCACAACTCCCACTAGGAGGCTGTTGCAGAACCTCACTCCTGTGATGGTTAGAGACCTATTTTCCAGCCTGAATTAGTTCATGGCCAGTTTGTACCTGTATTATTCTTGGGCCACCATTGTCCTTTAGCTTGAATAGCTCTCTGCCCTTCCCGGTGTTTATCCCCAGACGTATGTATTGAGAGTACTCATATCCCCACCTCAGCATTTTCTTTGCTAGGCTAAGAAGCCAATCTCTTCCAGTCTCCTCTCTTAAAACAGGCCCTCTAGTCCCTGATCATCCTGGTAGCTCATTAGAGTTAAGGACCAAAATTGTCAGACTCAGGAGCCAGAAATTAAGGTCCTCAAATACATATTCAGGTACCTAAAAAGAAGCATCCTGATTTGCTAAGATGCTGAGAACCTTTGTTATCAGTGGAATTTATTAGTGCCCAACATTTCTGAAAAGTCAGGCCACTTCTATTTAGGTATCTAAATATGGATTTCAGGACTGTAACTTCAGATACCCCGTTTTTAAAATTTTGGCTAAGGAGCCCAATTTCTGCTCTCACACTGGTGTAAATCAGGAGTAACTCAATAGAAGTCAGTGGTAGATACTAGAGTAAGTCAATGTCTATGCTTATGGTGACATGTAGAGTACAAAAATTATGTGTAAATATACACCATAGTGAAAGGCAGTCTGCATCCATACCTGTCACTGCAGTATGTAGCTACGTGCAGTAGGGAAAGGCTCTGCCAGTGGGGAGACAGCAAGACACTACACTGCCAAAAACAGTAGACAGACTGCTTCGGTGGGTAGAGAGCTATGTCGGGTATATTATATACCCACAGGGGTCAGGCGTATAATACCTCTGCTCTACTCTTCTCACCTAAGTCATGCGTCACTGTCAACACTACTGTTTATACCCATGCTATCTGGACGTGCAGTGTCTATACACTACATGCCACCATCAGTGTAGATGTATCTTAAGTGAGAGGAGAATCAGGCCTTCAGTGTTAGGGCTTGTCTGCACTGAATCCACTGCACTGGGTTCCATGGGTTGATGAAGTGGGATCAATTGAGCAGCCAGCGGAGACCCGCTCAGTTGATCCCGGAAATGCTGTCTGTTAGACCCAGTAGCTCCACCTCCCCAGAAAAGAGTGACGCTGTGTCAAACAGAGGGCATTTCCTATCTGTGCAGCCCATTGAAGATGCCTTGGTAAGAGAAGGGAAGTAAGTTGATAGGAGATATGCGTTCTATGGTATATAACTTGTGTATCTCCCGTCAACATGGCACGGCAGTGTAGACCAAGCCTTACCCATTTATGGGAGGGGAGAGCGAAAGAAATAGGAGACTATTTTGAACTAAAGGCAAGTCAGGCTTTAGACATTAATTAATCCATTTGTATTTGCAGTGCCACAAGAAGCACCCAGCTGCACACATACTTTTACGGGCTGGATTTCTCACTGCATTTCTCTCTGAGGCTATGTCTACACTAGAAAAGTTAAGTCGACTTTGTTAAGTCGACTTAATAAGGTCAACTTTAAGTTGACTTAAAGTCAACTTAACTTTTCTAGTGTAGACATAGCCCCTTGTCGACCTTATTAAGTCAACTTAATGCTTTAAGTTGACTTAATAAGGTTGACTTAGGCACTAATCCCTGACCACACTGGCTTTAAGTTGACTTAAGGAGTTGATTTAAGGCTTAAGTCGACCTAAAACCAGGTGTTATTAAGTCGACTTAAGCTTTCCTTAAGTCGACTTAAGGAAATGCTTAAACTGACTTAATAAAAATCCATTGTGGACGTGGCTTTGTTTAGGTCGACTTAAGCCTCCTTAAATCGACCTAAGTTGCCAGTGTAGATGCACCCTTAGTTCTCTCCTTTTTTGCTCTGCCTCATTCTCTTGGTTTCTTCTAATCTTTCCGCAACCCCGTTAACCACGGTTCTCATTAAACAGTTTACACTATTTCCTGCAAACCTCCTTCTCTGCCTGGTCTGATTCATTCCTTCTCAAAAGGTTGCTGATGTCACTGCCTTTTCTCTAGTTTCCTCCTCTTCTCTCCAACTGTCATGGAACCTTGCACACCCAACATTCCATCCCTCCTTCCCATGAAGGAACAAAACATTCTGTTTTCTATGGTGAGATCCCCCCATATGCAGAGGAGAACACAAACACTCCTAAGTACCATTTACACCTTTAAAGGGTTTGTGCAGGTGTAACCTTCAGGTGGGCTAAATTCATTTAATTGCCCTTCTCCAGTACCCCACAGAAATCAATCCCAATCCCTGTGAGGAAGCAGCTGGAGATCCAGGATCCAGGATCCAGTCTGTACAGGACTCACAGCGAAGCTTGCTCAGAGCTATACTCCCACATTAAAATACTACTACAATAAACATAACAATGAACTTTATTAACTACTAACTAAATGAACCTTATCCTAAGAAAACAAAATACAATTAACCAAGAACAATCCCTCTAGAAAACCCCGCAGGAAAGATACCCAAAAGTCCCAAAGTCTGTGTGGAGTTCACCCAACTCTCAGCTACAGTCTTTGTTGGAATGTAGAGGCTTGAGTGGCAAGAAATAGCTGTCCTCTTCTTCCTTTGCTGGAATCCTCTGTAGCATTCCATGCAGGCTTTTTCTTCTCCTTTGCAACCAGCCCTCAGTCCCACATGCATGTCTGCAAGGTCTGTTGCAAATGACTCCATTACAGGGAGAAAACATCTTGTTCACTCCTGGCTCAGCTCACCTCCAGAAAACTGAGCACATGGTCTCCTTTCAAGGCAGCTCTAGCCTGCTGTCCGCACAGACTGCTGCTCTCATGTCATCTGACTGACAACATCACATCACACCAGCAGGTTACACTGTGGAGCATGCTCAAAATGCTACCACTCCCTGCTTCTGGAAGTTTCTAGTTATGGGTAGCTAATCTGCCCAGCAACAGTAACCCACCCTCAGCAGGTCTCCCAGAGATAGCCTTTTCAGGCATATGGGTTACACAGGATCCCCACACAGCATTAAATTGCATCCTGTTTAAATAGAGAATTGTGGAGAATCAGTTTCTTAAAGGCCAATTTTAAAGTTAATTTTAACTCAAAAACTATAACAGATTCAGTAGAAAATGCCTCACAGATCAGGTGCTGTAACTTTGAGGAAGACAAATTATATTCTTCATGCAAAACAGAGGTCCAATCCCTGCTGTGAATTTAAAAACCAAACCCAATCTTTTTAATTTGCAATATTTATAAAATAAGTCTTTACCATACCATTTTTGGTATGAGTGCTCAAGTGTGCAGTCTTAAAATTTGCTTTATAGGGACAGGTTTGAAGGAAAAACTTGATTACTACAGTCTCTATGGAAATGAACACAAGGGGGTTGAATTCAGTGAAGCAAAATCACTTTTAAATTTGAGTGAATACTCATAGAAAATTCTCTAGAATGTTTGCCCAGTGCTACCTTTATGGGGTGTACCAGCCCTCCCACCAGAGAGGGAGCCTTCAGCTTCCTCAGTGGCGTGGAAGGCTCCTCCCCATCACACAAGTTGCACACTCCCTGCAGGAAGCAGAGGTTAAAAGCTCAGCAAAGGGTAAGGCCTCAGCAGGGCATGGGACAATAGAGGAGAGAGATTCATTCCCAGAGCCCTCCAGGAGGATTGCTGGGCATTGATGGTTGATGATCCCTAACACAGCCAGAGGGTCTTTGGGGTTGCAGTGAGCCTTTTTGAGCCCTGCTATGCCCAGAAGACGTTCAGGACTACTTCGCGGCTCAGCACTGCTGAGTGTTGAGCTCTGCCATGCCCAGCAGGGTTTTAGGACTGCTTGGCTGCTTGTTGAGCCATGCAATGCCCAGAGAGGCTCCAGAACTGTGTTACTGCCCAGGATGACAGTCCAGGGCCTGCACTGAATGGGAGCAGTATCAAAACATCTCCCTTTTGGGAGAGCCCCCAGACACTCTTGTCACAGTACCCCATTTGCAGACTAGGGCCCAGTAGGAGTGGTTTAAGATTAAACAAAGTATAGAGCAGTAGTCCACAAACATCTTACCCTGCAGTCCTCTCTTATCCCTGTCTGCCTCTGTCTGTCAGTGTGGGCTGAACAGACCAAAGGGAAAGAACCTTGGGAGATGCCAAGTTCTTGAGAGATGTTTAAGCCGAACATATTGCGGCATAGCTGTTAATAAAAATCAAACCCTAGGAAGGGGATGAGTTTGGATTCTGCATAGTATGTGGACAATCTCTGAGAGCAGTTCAGGAACAGCATCTGCTCACAATAGCATATTTTCATTTGGTTCATTGATGAGAAAGACATGTCAGACCGAGGCACTCCTATTAATTGCTGTTGAAGGCATGGGTTTGCTTTTTTTAAATGCTTGCAGACACTAGACACATATTTAGCAAGCAAAGATCTATATGACATGGCGATCATAGCTGCTGCCACAATTTTTTTAACATGGATAAGTTAAGGGGGAAAACCTGAAACAGTGTGAATACACAAACAGATACTAAATGAAAAATCTACAAAACAAATGTTTGGTTTAGTTAAACACACCATAAAGTATATGCCTGCAAATCTGATTGCATTCAGTCTCCCAAGGCTTGTTGTTACTAATAACATCATGTCTTGAGGAATTCAACATAAGTATAAACACTTCAGAGTGATCTATTCTGTTTATAAAATGATTCCATAATGCATGATAGGTATATTTAACTGGTTTATATTTTCTCCTTTTTTGAGACAATGCACAAAGACCAACATACAGTAAGTACTTCAATATAGTGTAAATCTTCCACCTCTAACCTCCTAAATGTCTAAAATGAGCCTCCTGTATGGTAGGTATTTTAAAATATATTTCAAATACTTCTTTAAACTGCTTCCAACAAATCAGCATGCAGGACAATAAAAGGTAATTAGGAGTTTAATTCTCCTTGCAATGCGCATGCACAACTCTCATTAACATTAATGAAAGACAACAGAGTCCTGTGGCACTTTTAAAGACTAACAGATTTATTTATCGCATGAGCTTTCGTGGGAGAAAATCCCACTTCGTCAGACGCTTTGAAGATGGGAAACTTACAGAATGGGAGGAAATTAAATGCAGGGGAGTATATGACATAGCATCAGGTCAGGCTGTAACAGCAAATCAAAATAGGTGTTAGGATTCAAACACCGGGAAACAGCACATAGAGGAGGGGGAGGTCAAATCACTTGTTGTAATGTGAGAAAAATCCATAGTCTCTGTTTAACCCCAAGACAACTGAGTCAAATTTGCATATAAATTCGAGTTCTGCAGTCTCTCTTTGAAGCTGTGATTTGTTATTCATCTGTTTCAACACAGCTATTAACAAGTCGTCAAGGTAGTGAGCAGGGAGATTGAAGTGTTCCCCTATTGGTTTTGTAGTGTTGCAATTTCTGATGTCAGATTTGTGTCCATTTATTCTTTGGCGCAGAGACTGTCCTGTTTGTCCAATATATAAGGCAGAGGGGCATTTCCGGCACATGATGGCATAAATCACATTGGTGGAAGAGCAGGTGAACGAGCCCTTGATGGAGTAGGTGGCTTGATCAGGCCCTGTGATGGTGTCATCAGTGTAGATATGAGGGCAAAGTTGGCAGCGTGGTCTGTTGCAGGGATGTGTTCCTGCTTTAGTGTTTTTGTTGTATGATCTGTAGTTGCTGGTAAGTATCCTTTTAAGGTTAGGGGGCTGTCTGAAAGCAAGGAGAGGTCTGTCTCCTAAGGCTTGAGAGAGTGAGGGATCATCTTGTAAAATAGGCTGTAGATCTTTGATGATGTGTTGAAGAGGTCTGGCTTGGGGGTTGTAGGTGGTGACCAGTGGCGTTCTGTTGTTTTTTTTCATGGGCCTCTCCTGTAGTAGTTGACTTCTGGGTACCTGTCTGGCTCTGTCAATTTGTTTCTTCACTTCTGCGGGTGGGTACTGTAGTTTTAAGAATGCCTGGTAGAGATCCTGAAGGTGTCTGTCTCTGTCTAAAGGGTCAGAGCAAATGCGGTTATATCTTAGGGCTTGACTGTACACAATGGATCGTGTGGTGTGTCGAGGATGAAAGCTCGAGGGATGTAGGTAACTATACCGATCAGTAGGTTTGCGGTATAGGGAGGTCTTTATGTGCCCATCGCTAATTTGCACTGTAGTGTCCAGAAAGTGGATCTCTTGTGTGGAGTGTTCCAGGCTAAGTTTGATTGTGTTGTGGAAATTGTTGAAATCTCTATGGAAATCTTCAAGGGCATCTTTACCATGGGTCCAGATGATGAAGATGTCATCAATATAGCGTAGGTAAAGTAGAGGTGCTTTGGGATGAGACGTGAGGAAACGTTGTTCTAAATCGGCTATAAAGATGTTGGCATATTGTGGGGCCATGCGGGTACCCATAGCAGTGCCACTGACTTGAAGGTATAAATTATCTTCAAATCTGAAATGGTTGTGGGTGAGTACAAAGTCACAGAGGTCAGCCACAAGTTTAGCTGTGTCATCATCCTGGATAGTTCTTCTAATAGTTTGTAATCCATCCTTGTGTGGGATGTTAGTGTAAAGAGCCTCTACATCCATAGTGGCCAGGATGGTATTTTCTGGAAGATCGTCAATGGATTGGATTTTTCTCAGGAAATCTGTAGTGTCTCTCAGATAGCTAGGTGTGTTGATAGCATAGAGTCTTAGGAGAGAGTCCACATAGCCAGATAATCCTGCTGTAAGCGTGCCAATGCCTGAGATGATGGGGCATCCAGGGTTTCCTCTTTTATGTATTTTTGGTAGTAGATAGAATATCCCTGGATGGGGTTCTGGCGGTGTGTCTGTCTTGATTTGTTCTTGTGCTGCTTTGGGGAGTTTCTTGAGTAGGTGTTGTAGTTCCTTTTGGTATTCCTCAGTGGGGTCAGAGAGGAGTGGTTTGTAGAACGTTCTATTGGACAGCTATTTATAAGCCTCCTGATCGTAATCCGATTTATTCATGATGATGACGGCACCTCCCTTGTCAGCCTCCTTAATAATAATGTCAGAGTGGAATTTGACTAACATTAATGAAGTTATTCATATTCATCAGGGACAGAACAGATTCCAAAATTACTGAAGTTATAGGAAATGTTCTAAGTAGATGAAAATAATCCAGTTGAAAACAGGATCACTTATTACTGCATTAGTTTTTCACTTGAAGATAAATACAAAGTGTTGCTTTTTAAAAAAATAAAACACCTTTTGAGCATCCAGGGTTTTTCTGTTGTAATTTGATTAGGCTGCTAAAGTAATCTTAATCTATTAAGAAAGAGATTTTTGATCCATTTATCAATGAAAAAATAAATAAACCATTCAGTTTATCTACTGCAACTCTAAGAATTAAGATTCTACTCCACAAATTTCTCACATCAAAATCACTGCTAGATTGCACTCAATGTCTCTTAACTCAACACAGATTAAATGTTAACCGCCTCACATGTTCCAAACAGGGCAAAAAAAACCCCAAACAAATAAATATTTGGTTTGGCCTTAGTGTCCACTGTTGTTCAATTAAACAGTAAAGAACATTGGGATAATGTCAGACATGGTTATAGTGTTTTGCCGAAGCATTAAATTCACAAACAGTGGTGCAACACCCTTTGACATATGCCTCAGAGAACTTTGTTTAAAAGTAAAAAGGAGTCCTGTGGCACTTTTAAAGACTAACTAATTTATTTATCACATGAGCTTTTGTGGGAGAAAATCCCACTTCGTCAGACACTTTAAAAGTGACATCATAGAACTTGTCTTATTGAGTAGCATTTACAACCATATTCCCTCTATAAAAAAAATTAAATAGTTTTAATTGATTGCAGAAGTTGTCTATCAATAATAGTATTTAGGAGCCGCCGTCATTATGAATCTCCTAGTAACGGAAAGCCTAGGCTATCACACTGGTGTGGCAGCTGGGCCAAGTAACCCACCATTGTAACTATTGCATGCAAATCTGATGCAGAATAAGGGAGGTGATTGGTTGAGTTAGCTCTGATATCAGCGCTAACTCAACCAATCACCTCCCTTACACTGCATCTAATTTTCATGCAAGAGTTACAACAATGGGTCTAGAACTTTTGTCAGGGCTAGTGTATTGTGCAGGCCAACGCCGGCAGGAGACGGCCCCAAGCCTGGCTGCGGCTGGGAACCAGGCAGCAGGAGAGGAGCCAGCGGCGGGGCGGGCTGGTTCAGAGGCCAGGCTCTGCTCTCCCGCTCTGCCCCATGGCCAGCTGCTCTACCCTGGAGGTGGGGTGGGCCGTCCCAGAAGCCGGGCTCTGCCCTCCCGCCCTGCCCCTTGCCTGCGGCGGCAAGCCAAAGGCAGTGTGGTGGGGGGAATGGGCTGCATGGTAGTGGGGAGCCCGTGAAACCATGGGGCTTGGGGCAATTGCCCCGCTCGTCCCACCCGCAAAGGATGGCCCTGGATGCACCCAAGAGGATGGGAGATCAGCACTCCCATCCGTGGCTCTAGCAGGAAGCATGGCAAAGTATTCTGCCTAGGTCCTGAGATGCAGGGGTCCCTGCTGGAGTCAGAGGGAGGGGAGCACTGATCTCTCATCCTCCTGGCTGCAAAAGGAAGCCACTGCTTAGGGACCCAGGTAGAGCACAGACATGAATGGTTTCCCTGCTGCAGCCAGGGGGACAGGAGATCAGCAAGGAGACAGTCTGCTTGCTGAACTCCTTCCATTTGGCTACAATGGGAAGATAGAGAGAGGGCTGCTGGCTGAGTAGGAGAAGGAGAGCACTCTACAAATCCATGCTCTCTGGTTTGGCCTGCACTTAGTGACTTAGCTGCTACCAGGCCATGTACAGTGCATGAATCAGCAACCCCTGGCATGAGTGCCAAACGTGGCATGTGCACCTGTTGGGAGCGGCACGTGGAGCCGCTCAGGCTCCCCCCCGCTGGCCCCATCCTCTGTGGGGCCTGGGCCACAAGAGCTGCGCGTGCACCGCAGCTCCTGTCCGCTGCTGGCCCTGCCCCCAGCACCTGCTGAGGGTGTGGTAGGCGGGGCTAGCACGGGGGCCTGCAAACGTTGCCAACCCCTGGTGTAGTGACAGTTACTCATGTGCACTAGTGCTTTGTCTGTGAGAGTGTGACACGCCGTGAGTAATTTGTAGGTATAAAATAATGAACGTAACAAATGTAGAAAGTGGGTTTAGGAATGGGGAATTATATTATTGAATTTATATAGTTATAGCAGTAGTAGTTTGTTAGTATAGGCCCAAGCCTGAACCAGTTTTCAAAGGCCCTTAGCATAATAGCTCACATGAACTGATGCCAAGAACTCAGATGTCACATAGCGTGCACCTGCAACCTTGAACAGTTAACAATGTTGCATCTAGCCCCCCGCATAAGCGTGGTAACGTTGCCAAGGTACAGAACGTATGGAAACTGATAGCAATGTTGCAGAGCGTATGGGAACTGATAGCAATGTTGCAGAGCCTATGGAAGATAGCAACGTTGCCAAGACTCCAGAGACGTATGGGAACCGAAGCCTATGTTGCAAAGGAAAAATGTATGGGAACCTCTGTAACAGGAGGGGCATGGAGGGCAAAAACCCTATAAATATCAGCCCCAGAGATAGTCATATCAGACAGGGTTGAACAGATTCAAGACGCCCCGTGGCCTTGGCTACGATAGCAAGTGGGGTCTGTTCAGAGAAGCCAGAGAAAGGTCAGGTCCCAGTCTTGAAGCTGACTGGGCTGGCACGTTGGCCCGAGCTCATCAAAGAAAGGTCAGCACCTGATCCCCGACGGTGGCAAACTGACACGTTGGTACAGAGTTCGGTGAGTATTAAGAAATCACCAAGAGGCCTCGGTGAACACTGGTTCAAAAGGAGCTACAGGTATATGAGTAACAGATACAGTAATTAAAGATTAGCACCCCGAGTCCTGGTGTAAGGACAGAAGTAGTTTAGCACCCTGGTCCCCGAGGGTACGGGGGGATAGGTATAAGGATAGGGAACAAGCAGTTTAGCACCCCAGCCTGGGAGTACAGGTAGATAGCCTGCCATCCCCTTTGAAGCTAGGGGCAAGTGCAGAGTAATAAGAATAGTTTTAGCAATTAAATAGTTAATAATGCGCATTTACTTTAATCTTTAAGCCCTGCTGCAGCACAATAACATTCTGGCAGTCTAGCAAATATAACAGTTAAAAAAGAGTGCACTAATAATTAGAAAAGAAGTATTCTTGTACTCATGATGATTTGCAATAAACATCTCATGCTTCTAACTTTCCTGATTCCCTTGTTATTTTCCCTGGTACTGATAATCCCTAGTTCCCCTCTACCCCCCTTGCTACTTCCTCTGTGGGAGCAGTATTTAGTTCTCTTGGTGATCACCTGGGTTATCGGCTGGATCGGTTCAACCCTCTATTATCTGGTTCTGGTTCCCCTGACTACTACTGATGTACCTGTCAGTGCCTCCTCCCTTCCATCAGACCAAGGCTGGGCTCTTAACCCGGTGGACAAAGAACCCATTGTCCGTCTGCAACCCTCGATGAATAACATCCCGAGGGGGGACATTAAACAGTGTAGCAGTATGCAAAAATGAGCACAGTAACATTGTAATGTTTACTTTAAATATGTAGTGATTTATAGTCCTTAATAGTGTATACATCTGTTGTGGGCTAAGCGACTTCATTGTCCCTGTGTGGGGAGAGTCAAAGGGAGCGCAAGGGAAATGAGTGTTTCTGCTGCTTTGCTTGGTTCCCTGGGATTCTCCTAGGCTGCCGTAGCTTCAACACAATCCCGTTAGCATCCCTTGGGTCAGGGCAGCATGGCCAAGCGGCCAGAAACGGTAATGCGCCCTGGGTTCAGGGCAGCACAGCCTAGCAACCAGAGTCAGCCATGCAGGAGCAGCTGCTATGGGACACAGTTCCCAGATAGGGGGCTTGAGCCCTCCCACTCTCCTGAACCCCAGGGCCCTGTTGGTGCCTGTCGGTGTCTGGGGTCCAGCACCAAGTCAGCAGGGATCCCGTCTGAAACACACTGACTTTGATCCTGCACCAACCCTGCTTCCTACCTTGTCATTGCTTGGGTCTTCCCGTGGGGTTCCAGGCTGTCCACTTTCCCCTGTTGCAGCAGTCAATGCCCATGTTCCTTGGGGTCCTGGAGCCTGCTGGCAGCAGTGATCCCCTGGGTGTCTGGCTCTGGGCTGCTGACAGAGGGTGGCCGCTCCTTGATAAGGCCTCTTGGATTGCTCTCTCTCTCTGGCTGGGGCTGACACGGCTCCTGGCCTGAAGCCTCCAGCATACCTCCTTCTTTCTCAGTAGTCAGCCACAAATGAGCTGGGCTGCTCCCATTTATACTAGGGTAGCAGTTGTAGCATGCCCAGCAGAGTCTGGGGGGCGGGACTTCTGCTGCCCATAAAGTTGGCTGGGCTGGATTCCTGCAGTGTGGGGTAGGCCCATCCTGTCACAGTCAATACAATTTTTATGAGTTGATAGAACGATGGTCTTTCAGGGTTGTAAAAATGGTATTTGTGGTCCTTCAGCAAAAAAAAGGTTGGGAACCGCTGCTGGTTGATGTACTAGTCTGTACCTTATCCTACCATTTTCACTTTGTTTTGGTGGTACTAATTTGGCCATCACAAATTGCACCACACAGCTATGACCCTACAAATATCCCCACACGGTGTCAAACTTTCATCATGTTGCTACAAGATGACTTAGAAGTCCCACAACAGGTTCTGGGTCTCAAGCATCCTACAAATGGCTCTTGCAGAATGTGAGATGGCCCTATTTGAAGCAGGACAATCTTAAACATCTTTCAGATGAACTGCATCCCTCTTCTCCTATACAACACTATACATGCTTGACTACAGCCAGAGGAAGGATATTTAACTATCACTGGGGTATAGATTTATGGCATTTTTTAAATAAAAAATAATCACAGAACAATCACTGCTCTCTGATTTTTTATCTAAAAAATGCCCTCCTCCTTGCCCTATTGGGCATTGATTACTCACAGCAGGTCTCCTCCAACACCGACACCTCAACCCTAATCCTGGCCCAGTGTGGAGGAGAGGTTGGTAGTGGACTGAGCTCACCAGTCTATCATGATTGAGGACCAAATGGTCAAGCTTGAGTGGCACTGCAAGCCAGTGTCCCAGGTCACAATGCTCAAAGGGGGAGTTGAGCCCAGACCTGCAGGACAGGAGCTGCCATAAAAAGATGAATCCCATATAAACAGGAAAACCATGTCTTAGGCGGCTATTCCCTTCTTCCTCCCTCCCCTCCAATCATAACAAACCTGCAGCCCTAACTATGAGGCAATAATCTCTAAATCCTGCTTTTTAAACAGAGCCAGGTTTTTTCCTCATATGCCCACTACTTTACTTTTCTACGTTTGAGAGTTTTGGAATGGTAATTGAATGTGATGGTGGGAGTAAAGGACAGACTTCATAACTGGATCTTTAAAGAATTTTGTAAAGTTCCCTATCAGAGGAGCTCATTTCTTTAACATTTCATATAATGCTACATTGGCGCCAGTTGAGAATGTACCCTTCAGAGCAGAAATATGGGTTCAGCTGCCATAATATTTCAAAATATTTATTCTTTGTTAAACGTTTAAATAGTCATTATATAAATCTTGAAGGTAGTGCTACATTTTCAAGTCCCAACACCACAAAAGGACCTCTGTGAGTATAGGGTCTGCCTATGCTGATCCCTTCGAAGAATCTGCCTTATAGGGTGCATTAACACTAGTACATTAAGTCGACTTAAGCAGGCTTAAGTCTTAATTTACTCTGCATCCACACTGGTGTTTCCTTAAGTCGACTTAAGCTGCTCCCTTCTCTCCAGGACCCACACAGGTCCCGGCAAAAAGGGAGCTGGCGGTTCCCTTCTCTCCAGGACCCCTGAGGGTCCCGGCAAAAAGAGAGCTGGCGGGTCCCGGCTAGGAGGGAGCCCCACGCTTCCTCCTAGCCGGGACTGCGCTCCAGCTGCTGGGAAGCCTCCAGGTCTCCCCGCCAGCTGGGTGCCACTGTGTTGGCAATTGCCGGCACTCCAGCTGTTTGGGGAGGCCTGGGGAAGTCCCTGGGCCTCCCCAAACAGCTGGAGCACTGGCAGTTGCTGGCACCGCGTGCTTCAGCTGGCAGGGAGACCCCGGAAGCTTCCCAGGAGCTGGAGAGCCAGCAATTGCCGGCACGGCTGCCCTCCAGCTGGCGGGAAGCCTGCGGAGGCTTCCCGGGAGCTGGAGCGCCAGCAATTGCCAGCATGGCGGCCCTCCAGCTGGCAGACCTTCTAGCCGAACCCCCGCGGACCTGAGCAGTCCTGACCAGAAGGGAGCCGAGTGGTCCGAGCCAGAAGGGAGCTCCACACTCCCTTCCTCCCCAGACCGCTCCGGTGCTTGCTGCCTCAGGGAGAGCCAGCCCCTTGCAGAGCTGGCTTTCCCTGGACCTAACTAGTCAACTTAGAGAGTCTAATATAGACTCTTTAAGTCGAGTTAGTAAGGCCCACTTTAAGTTGATTTAGGAGTCCTGTGTGGATTCTCTAAGTCGACTTAATAAGGTTGACTTAAAGTTGACTTATTAAAGTCAACTTATTTAAGTCCACCGAAATCCCTAAGTGTAGACATAGCCATAGTGTCTACAATCTAGTTTTCTCTGGCAAGTCATTAATTTGCTTTCAGCTGAAGTTTCCAGTATGAAGTTGTTTCCTTAATACAAAGTTTGAACAAAAATGTGCAAACATTTAAAGTATCTTTTTATAACTCAGCTATGAGAAAAACTGAAGTACTAAACAAGTTAATTTTATTGTTGTAAACATAAATATGTCAAACTAGTCAGATTCCTTTATCATCTCACTTTTAATATATGATTTTACTGAGAAACACTAAAACAATCAGTCAACTGATCTTGCTTTTATTGAGACAGGTGAAGTGCAGATATTCAACTTTTGCAATACACAGATGCCTATCTAAGTTTGACAGCATTTTAAAATGTGCTGTTTATTCATGTTTTCCAAGCTCATGTGAAAGCTATTCATACATTTTACTACAAGCCAGGATTACTCACCATATCTGTCAATCCCTAAAATTAGTTTTTAAAAAGACTATGTACAAGTCAGTGAAAAACAGCTCATCCCATTGAAAGTTGAAGACAGGCTAATATTTTATTTTTCAGGAAAAGATAAGGTTCAGATGTCAGGAAACAGTGGCATATTTGGAGCAGTAATAATTAGAAGCTGCTTTCAACTGAGACTTACTACACCATTGAAGACTTTCACATAATACACAGTTCAATAATTTATCTACACACAGGTGAAGTAAATTTTTAAAATGAAACTTTTTCTGAAAAAAAAAAAAGCTAACTAAATAAAATATTTTGTGGAAATTTAACTGTCCAAATTTCTGTTATCAAGATATATTGTGTACAGTAGAATTAAATCCTTTGTTTATCAAAATATTATTATTAGCTATATGGAAAAAAAACCAATACTGATTCATAGAGTGGGTGCTTTGACAAACCACATAGAAAAGGCACCTGTGAAAAATTAGGAATTAATTATAACAACTGTGATATAGCTGGGTCAAAGGTCAGCAGGAGACTAATCCTATTGGGTCCCAGGATGTAGTCAACTGCAAGACAGCCCACTATTAAAGGCCCTTCCCCCAACCTAAGGAGATGGACTACTGAGCCCAGAATTCAACTAATTGTGGAGGACAACAAATGAAAAACAAAACAAAACCAGAAATAGATATTGCAGTGAAAGGGTCCAATGTAGAGAACCTGAAGGGGATACTGAGCAGAGACAGAGCCCACTGTCTGGACAATGCCCACTGCTCCTAAAAGGTGGTTAAGGGGCCAGCAGACATGGCCTAGACTAGAGGGACCATGGTGGTCTGGCAAAAAGGGAGCCGCCGCTTCTTTCTGGCCGGGACCATTCAAGTCCTGGCCAGAAGGGAGCCCGTGGTCCCTTCTCTCCGGGATGTGAGCGGTCCCAGGGAGAAGGGAGCCGGGACAAGCCACTAGTGGCTTCCTGAGGAGAAGGGAGCAGAGGCTCCCTTTTTCCCCTGCTGTAAGTTGACTAAGTCGACTTAGGGCATCCACACTGCTGAAGTCGACTTAAGATGTTGACTTAAGCAGTAAAGTTGATGTAAAACTAGGTTTTACAAAGTCGACTTTTCTTTTCCTTAAGTCGACTTAAGCAACAGCTTAAGTCAATTTAAGGAAACTCCAGTGTGGACACAGAGTAAATTAAGTTGACTTAAGCAGGCTTAAGTCGACTTAATTTACAAGTGTAGATGCACCTTATGAATTGTAATGATTCATTAAGGGCAAATAAGATTTCTTTTCTACCATCTCTGACAGACAGTGCTTGGGGTTCCCCCAAGTGGTGTGGGGGCAGGGGGTGCAACTCCCATCCTGTGCAAACCCCAAGGTGTTGTGTGTTGCCTCTGACTGCCTCCCCTACCACTGTTCGAGAGCTCCTTTGATGCTATGAGGCCCAACAACCCACCGGGGCTGAGCAGGAGGCAATCCTGGGCATGGCAGGGCTCCAAAGCAGTAGCGCTGGCCAGTAAGACAGCTTAGGAGCCTCTCTGGGAATGGCTGGGCCCAACAAACAGTTTTACCGAGCACTTCAGCAGTCCTGAGGCCCTTCTGGGCATGACAGGGCTTGACAAACCAGTCGTGCAGAGCAGTCAGTGGTCCTAGAGCCCCTCTGGGCATGGCAGGGCTCAGCAAATCATTCCCTCTGAGAGTCAATCTCGCCCGCACTATTTTCTCATTCCACTCTTGGGTCTCTGCTGGTCTTTTCACTCCCATTTCCTGCCAAGGAGTGTGTAGCGTATGTGATAGGAGGGGCCTTTCTAGCCACTGAGAAAACTGAACACTCCTCCTCTGGTGGGAAGGGCATATATATATACCCCATCACAACATCCCATCGGATGAGGATTTGTGTGTGGTGCTAGCCGTGGGGAATTGAGGCCCTGATGAAACATATGAAGCATATGAATGAGAGCTTTGGGATTATTTATGTGTTTACAGTTTGCTGTTGGGGACCTAAATCTCATGGTCTATCCACCAAGAAAGCTGAGAATCTCCTTGTAAGTCACCATTAATTACTTATTAGAAGGTGCTCATGAAGGATACCATGGGCATCCATTTCCTGGAAATCTGAGTCACCTCTACAGCATCCTGGCTGGACCATTGTGAGAGAATCAAAGGTTAATGTGAGTACAACGCAAAAACATTAATTGATCTGATAATATCAGTGCCAACAGATGTGCCCAAGTAAAAGGAGGAAAAGAAAGGGTTACCAGTGCTTGCATGCATAGAAGTAGAATTTCTTCTGAATAGGACAAATCTCCAGCCCACTGGAAAGTTTTTTATCTAGCAGATACACCTCTTAGTGTATGGTCAAGGAACCATTTATGGTACATTTTTCAGTTATAGGTGTTCAGAACATAACTCCTACATAGAAAAATGTAGATTAGCTAAACAGATATGTAACATATAGCATATATTTAAAACAGCTGTGTTCAAAAAGTGGCTTATAGCTAGGTATCTGTGATGAATCCTGAATCTTCCCTTATTTAAAATTTGGAGTGTCAGCCTATGGAAACTGTAGTTTATAATATCTAGTGCACTTTCTTAATGCAAGTAAAGGGCTGTTCATATCAAGACAGAACATTGAATCCTGGCACTTAAATCTCTATGGGATACACTGACACATTAAAGATTAAGTTAGCTACCATCTGCTCCATTTTATTCAAATTAGTTGTGGCCCTTGAACTTCTGGCAACTTCTCAATTAAATCCTCTGCTGAGCAGATTTTTTTGTACCCTTGTTTTAAAGGGTATCCCATTATTCAATTCAGATTCTTGATTTGTTAGCCAGGTGGATTGCTGCATGGAGGGTGAAGCATGAATTTTCCACCCACCTTTTGTTTTGTAATTGGTAAAAGTTTAAAAATCACCTTCATACATAATATGCCAGTGGTCCTAAAAGATATCATTAAATGAAAAAATATTCTTTACCCTTCTGAATGTGTAAGGGTTGAAGAAACATGATGTGAGCTCTAAATTAATGACATTTTTCTTTAAGCATTTTGTATATTTTTACAAACAAGGACTGAAACTCCCAAACCTACTAAATCATTCAGCTAAAACTGTAAGACAAATGGAAAAGTGACTAACAAAGTATCTGCATAATGACTTGATTCAAAGAAGGTTGGAAGTAGCTGAATCAAAATAGGTTGACTTGTCTAATTATAGTCTGACACTGATACTGGGAAAGATAATTGAGGGGTTCTGATATGGGGTTCAATTAATAGACAACTTAAGGAGGATAATATAATTAATGCCAATCAACCTGGGTTTACAGAAAATAGATACTGCTGAACTAATTTTTTTAAATTAAATTATAAGTTTGGTGGATAATGATAGTAGTGTTGATGTACTTCTTAGACTTCTGTAAGACATTTGACATGATACTGCATGACATTTTGATTAAAAAACTAGAATGATATTAAAAGCACTATGGCACAGATTAAAAACTATCTGATAGGTTCAGAATGTAAATGTAAATGGGAAAATCATCAAGTAGGTGTGTTTTTAATATGGTCCTGTAGTGATTGGTTCTTGGCCCTATGCTGTAGCATTTTTATTAATGATCTTGAAGACAACATAAAATCATCACTAATGAAATTTGCAGATGACACAAAAAGTGGGGGAGTGGTAATTAACGAAGAGCACCAGTCACTTATACAGAGTAATCTGTATCACTTGGTAAGCTGGGCATAACCAAATATATGTGTTTTAATATGGCTAACCCTAAATGTATACACCAGAAACAAAGAATGTAGGCCATACTTACAAGACAGAGGACTCTATCCTAGGAAACAGTGACTAAAAAAGACTGGGAGGTTATGATGGATAATCAGTTCAACAGGAGTGACACTGGGTATGTTTCCATTGCAAAGAGAAACCTGCAGCACCAGGTTGCAGAGCCATGTCAATTGAGTCAGGTTCATGGGGCTCAGGCAGCAGGGCTAAAAATACCAGTGTAGACATTCTTGCTTGGGCTGGAGCCCAGGCTCTGAAACCTGGCTAGCTGAAAGTCTAAGAGTCTGGGCTCCAATCCGAGTGAGAACATGTACACTGCTCATTTTAGCCCTGAAGGCTGAGCCCAAGTCAATTGACCCAGGCTCTGAGATGTGCTACTTCAAGCTTTGGTTTGCAGGTGACATACTCATCAGGGCCAAAAAGACAAATGGGATCCTTGGGTGCATAACCAGGGGACTCTTGAGTAGGAGGAGAGATTGTTACATCTGTATTTGATACTGGTGTGATTCTGGAATATTGTGTCAAGTTCTGGTACCGACAATTCAAGAAGTATCTGAAGAGAATTCAGAAAAGAGCCAGAAGAATGATTAAAGGATTAGAAAAACATGTCTTTATAGTGATAAACTAAATTGACTGAGCTCCTCAAGTCTAACAGAGAAGTTTAAGGGATGGTTTGATTAGTCTATAAGCTCCTACAGGATGAACAAATATTTGATAATGGAATCGAGAAAGGTATAATATGCTCAAAGGCTGAAAGCTGAAGCTAGACAAATTCAGACTTGAAATAAGATATAAATTTAACAGAATAATTAACCAATGCAACAATTCACCAAAGGTCATAGTGGATTCTCCACCACTAGCAATTTTAAAAACAAAATTGAATGTTTTGCTAAAAGATACGCACCAGGAATTATTTCGGGGAAGTTCTATGGCTTGTGTTATACGAGTCAGACTAGGAGGTGATCAAAATGATCCCTTCTGACCTTGGAATCTATGAAAAGCTCTCAGAATGCGACACTAAAGTAGTAAAAACAAGGGGAAAGGAACCAGGAATTCCTGCAGCCCTCTTCTTTACCCCATAGGATATCAATAATTCCCTAGGGCTATGTCTACACTTGCAAGTTAGTTCGAATTAAGGAAGCTGAATTCAAACTAACTTAAGTCTGGGCCACACTAGGCTTTCATTAGTTCGAATTAAGGGCTTCCTTAATTCGAACTAATAAATTCGATTGCTTAGTTCGAACTAACCCTTAATTCGAAATAGTTAGTTCGAATTAAGTCAATGTGGCCATATTAGTTCGAACTAACAGCTTAGTTCGAACTAATCGGCAGATTGACCTTCATGCAACTGACTAATTCGAACTAAGCAAGTGCCCTGCATGGACATGGGTAATTTGAACTAGCATTCTAGTGGGGCCATGCTAGTTCGAATTAACTTAATTCAAACGAACTAAAATTAGTTCGAATTAGTTAGTTTGAATTAACTAATTCGAACTAGCTTTTGTAAGTGTAGACATAGCCTAAGGCCCCCTACTAGGTGCCTTTCAAAGATGCTATCTTACATTAGAGGTGCATCTCTGCAAAGTCTGTCCTCTGGGTAAGGTGGTGGTGAAAGAATCTTTCTATTTCAATGATTTTTCAATTATGGCAGCTTTCAAAGCTTTCCTCTGAATTCCTTATTACTGGTACTATGTGTTGCCTCCTTTGTGCTGAAACTGCCAATTACAGTAGGAGCAGCTGCTTCTTAGTCTTTGTCTATCAGTAACAGGTACACAGATTAATATTTTCTGTGCAGGTAAGTGAGCCATTGCAAACAGCTCCCTCAGAGCCATCTAAATAACATTCTCCAGAGAAAACTACTGTAACAGGTTACGCAATTTAGTCATTATGTATATTACACATATTAACATTATAAGTATATTGTCCATCTCCATTTCAGAAACAGACTATAGAATGGCTATATGGAACATCTATTATACATCTAGTTATATAAATACAGTGGCTGATAAGTCCCCTAATAAATCTTACAATTTCTATAACTCTAAGGAATAAACTAATGCCTAATGTAAAGATATTGACTTCAAAGCACTTATACCAGGGAAAAACTTGGCCTGCCATGTTGAAATAACTTGTAAATCACACTCACAGATTTCCCCACACTTTTGCATCTCAAGTCTGATTAGCTGGGTCTATGTATGCTGCAAAATGAATTATGAACGGATTATTAGCAGTTGCACAATATATAAGAAAAAACCCTGATTCTTAGATTTTAAACAAGTAAACAGGAAGAATGCTGACCAGTCTGTAAGCATGGCAGGAACTATTTGTGTTTGTGTAACTATATTTAGGCCAATTGGACATTGCTAAGCATGCTAATCAGCAACATACATGTTAAGACAATGTTAGAAGAGTAATCAAACCTCAGCCTGAGGATATCAAGTAAACTCTAAAAATCCAGTACAGTATATAGAATAATGGATGACAGGATTTGAAAGGATTTCCTGAATGCTCAGGCCTGCTTCTTCCTTCACTCTCCACCAGTCACAACACCCTTACACTGGGCTCATCTGGTACACAGCTGCAGCTCCTCCCCTAGGCTGGTTGGCACAGCTGCAGTTACTGAATGCAAGCCAGATGCCTAGCCAATCCTTAGCATCCCCCTACCTGCCTAGCTTCCTTTGCTGCTTTTTCTTTAAAAAAAAAACATCACCAAGAATCGCTGTGCCCTGAGCCCATGACATTGTTTGCTTCTTGATTAACATATCCCTATCCCTGCTTCAATCAAAAAGAGCTGTACCTAATTCCCACTCACTACAACCCCCTGCCTCATCCATCCTTAAAGATTTCTGTTCCACTGTCAGATCAGCCTCATTACCAATATTTTCTCCTAAGTATAACTTTTTGAATGTTAAAGCATTACTCTTTGATTTAACACTAGTGTTCAAGGGAGTGCTTCTGTACAGTAATTCCTGAAGATTTAGATTACTTCACTAGAGGTGTTTTTCCTTTGCCTTTCCTTACTTTAAACTACATATCAAGAAAAATGATACGTTTCAACAAAAACAGTTCTACTTTTCCCCACAATGTGTGGGACCTCGACTAAACTTACGCAGTTTGCTGTGTAGAGGATTTGATAGATAATCAGGAAATTATGAGGTCTGATCCAAAGCTCATAGGCTATGTCTACACTAGGAAAAGTTAAGTCAACTTTGTTAAGTCGACTTAATACAGTTGACTTTAAGTTGACTTAAAATTGACCTTATTAAGTTGACTTAACAAAGTGGTTACCCTTAACCAGGACTTATTAATTCAACCTAGCGTCCCTTAGGTCGACCTAAGAAAGTGGACTTATGCGTCCACACTGGCCTTAGGTCGACCTAAGGAAGGGTTAGGTTGACCTACTCAGGGTTAATTCGAATACCCTCTGGTTCTTATTAAGTTGACCTAAGCTTTCATTAGGTCGACTTAAGGATTTTCTTAAGTCAACCTAATGAAAGCCTAGTGTGGACAGGGCTTAAGTTAGGTCGACTTAAGCCTCCTTAAGTCGACCTAACTTGCCAGTGTAGACATAGCCATAGAAGTCAATGGAAAGCTGACTAATGTCCAAGTGTTAGGCCCCTGAGGAGGGAGCATGTCATTAGCTTACTAGTAGCAGGGTGCGATAATAACAGAGCCCAATCTTTCTGGTAGCCTATCACAACTGGAAGGGGAGAGGACGGGAAGAGGTACTAACAGACTAATGCCCAATATCACTACCTACTTGTCTAGGGTTGGCCCTGTGCATGTATTTTTTCTTTAGGCTATAACAGTCCAGATGTGGTTACTGTACAGGACTGATTCCTAGACCACATGGTCACTAGTCAACATTAATAGGTGGTAGCATATTAAATGTTTAAAATTTTTTCTAGGTTGGCATCTTTAGAATTATTTGCTCAGAGAAATGGGGAAAATATGTTTACGGAATATAGAGAAGAGCCAAAAAGGACTTAAATTTCAGTTCACATTTGGAAGTATAACATCAATAGATAACTTTCTACATCTGCATTTTTAAATCAGAATATTTTGTTTGTAGATTCCTTGCTCAACCAATGTACTTTTCCAAGCCAGCAAAGCTGGAGTCTCTCAATACAAATAAGTGTAAGTCCTTGGTCTGTGTGGATTTTACTCCTAGAAATCTAATCAGGTTTCATGTGACCAGCAGTTCATTGTTAAAATCTTATTTCATTGCCTCTCTACTACACCTGCACAATATCCCTTTCTTGGTAGTATGAACATAGGTGTCTAAATCATTTTTAAAATATAACAATCACAACTTGTCTATTTTGGGCACTAGCTCAGTCCTTTATCCTTTTTATCCTGCTTTGCCTATGGCAGTGCTATAGTCTGTTTTTGCACTGTCCTGTAAAGAAGTGAAGTAGAGAAAAAAGTAAATGAACTCTAACACTTCACAATGATATTCCTCCTTTCATCTGCAAACATCAGAGCTCAATTGACCCTTGTGGCAGGCTGTTTTGGAGACATTTAAGGCAGAATAAAGCTTCAACTACTACTGATTTCTTGGATAAGCTGCAATGTTGGCCTAACAAGGAATAATTTGCTTCAGCTTGGCACATCACAGTGTTATACTCTACCAACAGAACAATAAGGACTGCAACAACTTTCTCTCCTGACTGAAGGGTGTTCCTTGGATGGGTGGATTTAGGCCATAGTGTAGTGGTTAAATGGCATATCCTCCCTGTAAGGCCCTCAGCACTGAAGTGTAAATGTTACCATTAGTAACAATTGATATTATCCTCATGTTTTCCTTTGCTAATTAATCTGATGTTGTTTTTTCAATAATATTGCAGTCATTAACTCAGTAAGTATGTTTGTGTATGTGCAGGTGTGTTTTACATGACATTAACCTTCACGAAGGCTGAGCACGTTACCTGTAGTAGATCAGGGATTGAAGTTCACATCTGGATTTCCTAACTTGTAAAATAGTATACAATTCCTGTAATAGAGGCCAGGACCAAGGAAAATACTGTCATATGTTGCGTGCAGACTGCATAGATATTTTCTGGTCAGCTACATAATCTGTTCTCATTTTTAAGTACCTTATATCAGTGGTTTTCAACCTTTTTTCATTTGCGGACCCTTAACAGATTTTGAATGGAGGGGTTAGACATAGTCTGCAAACCCCAGGGGTCCATAGCCCACAGGTTGAAAACCTCTGCCCTATATGTTTGTTTACTCACCAGTGCTAGAAAATACTATATATATTGTAGCCAACATTAGTTCTGAACCGAAAAAAGCTAGTAACTTGTAAAAACACAATAAATCTTTCTGCTTGTTATTAATTCTGAAAATAAGCAGGTAATTAACATGTGGCAAATTCTGCCCCCCCACTCCATGGGTGCAGGAGGCCCTTGAAATAGGGGAGCTTATGTCATTGCTCTATACAAAGGGTGTTTTTGAAGCTTCTACAGAAACTCCACACCTCCTAAATGCAAAGGAACAGACTCCCCAACAGGGCTCTGTACTTCAGCACAGTGAGGGATCGGGGTTGGGTGTAATGAGTTACCTCTTAGTCTCTGCCTACTTAAAAAGACAAATCATCTCTAAGTCAGAAAGCAGAAGGAGTCATCAGAGGCAATTGCCTGCAGATCTTATGAGATCATGCCATTCAGCCAGGGTTTAGTCAATCTTCCAGTCACTAGCTACAATACATATGGTATTTTCTAGCACTGATGAGTAAATCACCTCAGGTGATCCCAAAGCAGGTATCTAGGCTCTTAACAGAATCTTTCTAGTCTTCCTAGGATCACTACCTGATTAGTACTCCCACTGCCTAGTAATCCTGCCAGACTCCTCCTGTCAGGTGATTCTGACTCTGGCCTAGCCAGGGAAGGGCCAGGTACCTGGATCTGCAGTGCCTAATTCCTGAAGGGGGGAAGGTGCAGTGCTTCTATTGTACTTGCATTTATGATGAGAATGTTTTGAACTAAATGATTTACCTGTGCACTCTACTGGAAATACAAATAAATATTTTGATTTAATGAATCATTTACTGTAAAAATAGTGTTTAAGGGTAATTATTTCCTATTTAATTTTGATTCTTTTGATGCAAGGCTTTTTCTTGTGCATGTCATGGTTGTTACTGTCAGGAATCCGGGCCTATAGCAGCATCAGTTGCCAGGCAGCTACAAGCAGAGCTGGCTTGTATGAGGCTGCCTAAGTGCCTGGAAGAGTAAGCAAATCAACTCTTAAACTCAGCAGCAGTTTAGTAGCGACTCGAAGGGTTCGCCTATGGGTGCAATATCTCCTGGCTCTGCCTTGCCTCACTTCAGATAACCCACTTCTGGCCCTCAGTTTTGACTGACTTCTGACATCTGCTCTCTGAGTTTGGTTCTGATCCTAAGCTCCAGATCTTGACTCTGGCTTCTGACCCTGACCCTGGGGCTGGGCTCCGATTCCTGGCTGTCAACTCCTGCTTCAATCACTGGGCAAGACTGTCCATCCCAATCAGCCTGTCCCTCAGCAATTCTCTGCTGGAGCTATAGATCTGCTATCCGATCTGCCAGTGAGCTGCTCCCCTACCTTTTAACTCCTCCTCCGGTTGGTGCATTTCCTACAGGTGTGGGGGGGCAGGTCTGGCTGAGCCCAGAGCAGTTTCCTATGATTGTCTTCCCTCGCAGCACCCATTGTGGGTAAGTTTACCAGATGAGAGACTTAGGGTAGAGGATGCTTGGCAAGCTTCATGGTCTGCAGAGAAAGTGACAAATAATGATCTTATCTTGGGCCTCACCCAGCATCAATGTGGGTTTGACTCACTGTGAAGGCAATTAAACCTTCCGAAACTGGTTTCATGGTAGACATGGAATTTGTGCTGCAGTGGATTTTTGGCAACATTTTAAAGACAGTCCACTATGTCAGTGTGGGCAGCCACAAACCATCAGTAGGAGTATTGCCAGCAGATTGAGGGATGTGATAATTCCCCTCTATTCGACACTGGTCAGGCCGCATCTGGAGTACTGTGTCCAGTTTTGGGCTCCCCACTACCGAAAGGATGTGGACAAATTAGAAAGAGTCCAGCGGAGGGCAACAAAAATGATTAGGGGGCTGGGGCACATGATTTATGAGGAGAGACTGAAGGAACTAGGCTTATTTAGTCTACAGAAGAGAAGACTGAGGGGAGATTTGATAGCAACCTTCAACTACTTGAAGGGTTGCTCCAAAGAGGAGGGAGCTAGGCTGTTCTCGAGGGTAACAGAGGACAGAACAAGGAGCAATGGTTTCAAATTACAGCTGGGGAGGTCAAGGTTGGATATTAGGAAAAACTTTCTCACTTGGAGGGTGGTGAAGCATTGGAATGGGCTATCTAGGGAGGTGGTAGAATCTTCATCTTTGGAGATTTTTAAGGCTCGGTTAGACAAAACCCTGGCTGGGATAATTTAGGGGGAGTGGTCCTGCTTTTTAGCAGGGGGTTGGACTAGATGACCTTGTGAGGTCCCTTCCAACCCTATTATTCTATGATTCTATGACTGCAAAAAGACTCAACTTCCTGTAGGTCTTTATATCTTGAACATTGTTGATAGGAATGTTGCATATACCAAATAAATAAATGGCATTTAGGTGAGAAGTTCCTTATTTGTATAGCTATACTGTATCCAAATTTCACGATAATTGTTGTAGCATCACCCTAATACTGGATAGTTATGTGAATACAATGTCTTACAAAGAAAACTGTATACGCTGTATAATTTTTCCTCTTATCCTATAATAAATCATAGCTGTATACTAATGCTAAATGTTGATCCTATAGATTGCCACATCCCCCCATAAAGTTGCAAAAGATGGTAAGATTATTAAAACATTGTCAAGAAATTCCTCAATGAATGCTTAAGTAAAGAGGAAAACAAACAAGGAGTCCTGTGGCACTTTTAAAGACTAACAAGTCTTTAACTAGACTAACTAGACTAACACAGCTACCCCTTTGGAATAAGTAAATAGGATTCATTGATTTACATTACTCACTTACTTATGTAGGGAAGTAGTATTGCCTACTGAATAAGGTATTGGACTAGAACTCTGGAGAACTTGGTTCAGTTTTCCTCTCTGATACTAGTCTCCTGGGTGGGGTGACTAGATACCAAGTGTGAAAAATCAAAACGGGCTGAGATAAAGCCCTGAATATCAGGACTGTCCCTATAAAATCAGGACAGGAGATCACCCTTCTTCTGAGGAACCATGGGCAAGTCACTCCTCTCCTACTTCTGACCTTCTCTGTAAAGCACTTTGAGATCTAAAGACAAAAAGCACTATATAAGAAACAGTGCTTTTTTTGGTGACGTGCAGGGGTATGAAGTACTGGCACCTTTTTTGATGTCCCCGCTGCCCAGCTGGGGCAGGGGGGGATCAGCAGGGAAAAGGAGCATGGGGCTTCTGTCCCTTGCCTGCTCCGCTGCCCTGCTGGGGGACAGGGTCAGCAGGGGAAAGGAGCACACTGCTGGGAGAAGAGGGGTGGCACAGGAAGAAGAGGGGTGGAAGAGACATTTTTCAAACTTACTATCATGATACGAGTATTGGCACTTTTTTTTTCACAAAAAAAAAGAAGTGATAAGAAATATGTGGTATTCTTTAAAAAAATAAAAGGGGGAAGCAGTTAAAGTGCAAGCAAAGAGGATGGCCTAGAGGAGTTTTCTGACATTGGATGTAGCCCCAGGAAGCAACTGCTAATTACATTGTAAAATACTTTTTGAAATAGACAAGGCTGCTGGCTAATTTAGTGCCTAAAGATACTTTAATTATATACAATGTATGTGTTTAAAACAAACAATGGACAGAAGACTGGATCCAGGGACTAAGGTGTAGACAGCTTGTGCTCCCCCTATTCAGCAACTTCTGGGACCAGTGACCCCTGACTTGGTCAGAGCAGCCCTAAAAGCTCTCCTAAATTGTGCTCCACTTGGAACATGCTTGTGGACCAATGCAAGAACGCAGAATGGCTGGCCACACAGATCCAGCTGCGTCTCAAAGTGACACCTTCCTCTTCTGTTCACTCTATTCCCCACCTGTGTGTTGCCCATGACCCACCTTCAAATGCCCCGTGTCTGGGGTTCTTTCAGATGCCCGCCCATGAAAGGGCTCTGTGGCTCCTTTGCAGTAGTCTGCTGGTGCAAACATGTTACAAGGCAACATTGAATATAGCTTTTTAACATTAACATCAAAATCAGGCTTTTAAAAAATATACCCTTGTCCAAATGCTGCCCTGTCTTATCTCCCATGTAACTCACAAGATAAAACTCAGAATAGAATTTGGCCCAGGTTTTAAACCCTGATGCTTTGCCCAAGTTCACCATCATCAGAAGGCACAAGTGTTAATGCTTTAAATATCCTATTCCTGTACTGATTGACTGCCATTATTTATAAACTGTTTGGGGAAGGAAGCATGTTTTTTATATGTGCATACAGTGTCTCGAGCTGCTGTGGCAACCAAAATAAATAATAATCTGCATCAGAATATTAGAAATACTTATAACTGGATTTAGATGATGTCAAATTCTTTCAGACAATCCAAATTGCCTTTCTATAAATGTATAATTGATAGTCACAGGCTAAATCCACAGTACAGCAAGAGGCTTTGCTAGCTCAGAGCCATCTGTCTGTGCTGAGCCTCACTGATGATGCATGAGACTAAATATTATAATTTATGAGTAACACAGGACCTGATTCAGCAAAACAAATAAGTAGATGTTCAGCCTTAAGCACCTGCTTCAGTCCCAGTAAAATCACATGCCTAAATGCTCTGCTGAATGTACTTAAGCAGGAAGGCCTGAATTCAGGTTACAACTTAAATTCCATTATAAAACTCTGTCTTGACTCATTTGTATCTCTACAAGTTTTTCCTTTTACATTAATATTTCTATGCTGAGGCCTCAGTTCCTCCAGTTGCTCCATGCAGGTGCGGAGTGAGGTCTGTCTGTGCAGAACTCCTTGCAGGAATGGGGCTATCTTTTCAGTCCCAAAGTTTTTTTGTTTGTTTGTTTTTGCCATTGGTTTACAGAGATCCAGTACTGGCTCATTATCTTTATTACAGTAATTGACATCATTTTAGAAAGAGGGAGAGGTAAGAGATGTGTTCTGACAATTGGAATAATGTTAGCAATATTAACAAAATGCAGACAGATAATAGCTTATATTACATGTTTATTTATTTATTTTTGATGCTGCAATTGCCCAAATATACTATAAAATCTATTATGGAGGAAACGTCTGGGGTTTTTTAGACTTGTCTAAGACAGGGCTAAACTTCACATGCTAGGAAGACAAATATTTTTATTTAATTTTAGATACTCTACCATCATGTTTTTCAGTTCCAATTTAATCATAAATCCTAATGCTATTCACAAATATGCAGCTGGAGCAAAAACAAGCAACTGGATCTCAGTGAACAAAATTGGAACTACAAGAGTGTCTGTTTTTCAGGGGAGTGCTTAGAGGCTATGTGATATATAGCTAAAAAATGTTTCACTGTGTTCTAATAATATCACGTAGAGGATGCATCCCTGGGGACTACCACCTAGTTAAAACTAATTGATATTCTGAACCATGATCAGTTACAGAAAAAATTGTGGATTGAAGCTTGCCAGAAAAAATAAGCTTAATTTATGATAACTGGATGCAGATGTTAATTAAACTGGACAATCTTGGGTTTTACAATTAATATATGCTGTATGTTTTAAGTTTTTGAATATTTCATACCATTAAGAAATTTAGGTCATAATTATAAATGTTTAATTATTTACAGAAAATAATTTTATGTTTTTCATACAGTTTGAAGTAATATGTAAAGAAATCACAAGGTATGCGCTCTTTAAAACCCTATGTTATGAAGTTACAGTAGTGACCCTATATAAATGAACACTGCCAGCTTTAAAAATAAATAAATACAAAATGTCCCTAAAACACAATTTGTACCATCAATGCTGTGAAATGTTTCCCTTATATGTGTAATTATCCTGTAATACATAAATGAAATGTAAACATGAAGGTATATACATTGCAGGATACTCATAGTCCTACACATGTGATATTACTTAGAACTTGTATAAAACCTTTCATCTGAGAATCTTAAAGCATGATATTCTCATGATATGCCTCATATTCTCTAATGGGATGTAAAAACCCCACACCAGACAAGAAGAACAACTGTGAACCCAGGCAACCCCACCCTACTGCACCCATGAGCCATGTCAGTCCCAGAGGAGGATCCCTTAAGAAGAGAAAAGTACAGGTCAGAAGGGCTCAGTAGGGATTTATTTTGCACACAACTATAGTGAAATGGCACAGCATTATATTAAATCATAATGTTGAAAGCGGTAATGCAGAAGGAATCATTCAATTTTATGTATGCAACTGTATCTGTTTAAAAACTCTAAATTAACTCTGATGTATTTTTTCCCAAGCCATACCTGAGCACTTGCCTCCCAGAGGAAAAAAAAAGGCATGTTTTGAACTCCATCTTCTAACTCAGCAACACCTTAATTTACTGTTCAGAGCCAGGACTCCAATGGCAAGACACCGCAAATCTAACAACCACCAACCTCTTCAAACATTATGAACAATGAATTTAATCTCTCGATTTGCCTTAGGCTATAATGTAATTTTGTGTGGTTGGAAAAAAAAGACATCACAAAACAGTGTTTGAAAGAAAAACCTCAACTCTGAAATAACAATTTTTCATACAGTACTTCACGAAGAATCTTTACAGGCAATATGAAAAATTCTGAAAGAGCATATGTGAAGTTAGGGCTGAAAACATTACAAATGGGACACCATGTACCTCATGCTTTGAATGGACTTGCTTTAGTTGCAATTGTGACACAGCCATTGACTTCAATGAGAGCAGAATCAAGGCAAGAGTGTTTTTTGTTAGGCCTATAAATACCTGAGGTTTGTTTTGACATTTTTTCAAATGTATCTTCATCTGCACTGCCTTGTGTTTAATCTTAAATCATTGTGCATGCAAAATAAACTATGTGCAATGTATTTATTGCTGTTTCCTATTTATTACAAGCTACTAATGTTGAAGTGGATTTTCTAGTTCTAAGTGTGTCTTTCAGGGGGCTCTGGATTTTGTTTTTTGGGTTTTTTTTAGATTTGTCACATGGTGCATTTGCCTGTACAAACATTCTACACACTTGTAGTACTAAAGTATGTGTAGAATGGGAGGAGGAGGAGGAGGAGGAGGGAAACTGCATCTATACTTCAAGCCCCTCTGATTTTAGAGTGACTTTTAAAGCAGGCAGAAATTAAAAATACTTCTCCAGTCATCATGGAGTCAAATGCCTTGCTGGCTAAAGTTTTGCTAGTAAAAAAATTGACTCAAGGTTTATGTATTACTTGTCTCTTCCTTCAGCTCAGAAGGACTGAAGAATGACTAACTTCATTCAGAGTATGGGGAGTAAAGCACCTGGCAGGGCTGTGCCCTGATTATAGAGATTCACTAATACCACTATTATTTTCCATGGCTCTCATAACATTTAAAAGTAGGTAAATCTTATTTCCTCCATTTAGGATGTTCGAGTAGTAGGCATCCTTCAATATGGAGGGACTATAGCTATGCACCCCAAGAGATAATACATTTGTTCAGTTGGTTTTATGGCAGCTGTGGCACTTGCCAGAAACCGTGTCTGCCACATTTGTCACATTTAAAGGTGGTGTTTCAACCCTTTGGGCTCTGCCTTCCTCGAGCTCTTTTCTCCTCTGCTAAGATGGATTGCTTCCTCTTATAGCTTTACAGACTTTCATTGAGTTCTTCTTTCCAAAGGCTGCGGTCCTGCGTGTGATCTTCTCAGTTATCCGTATCCATGTGCACTTTGAGGACTAGCTTGCACACATCCTTGAATCGCAGTTTTGGATATCTTTTAGGTCCTTTTACAGATGCCAGTTCACTGTAGAGGATGTCCTCTGAGATGTGCGCATTATTTCTTAGACACACATACCAATGCCAATAAAGATGTTTCTATTTAAGAAGTATTTGCATGCTGAGTATGCTAGTCCACTAGGGTGACCTGACAACCTCATATTAACGGCTTTGTCTTAGACAGGCAACTATACCTTCTATAAAAAAAAGATCCCAATTTTTCACACTTGCTATCTGGTCCCTATACATCCATTTTACAGATGAAGAATCTGTGGCTAAGGGAAGCTAAGGGTATCTCTAAACTTTAGTTAGACACCCATGGTTGGCTCCTGCTATCTGACTCAGGCTTGGGGAGGCTAAAGGACTGGTTTTTTTTGAGGTATAGATGTTTAGGCTCAGGTCAACCTCTGGGACACTTTTATCTTGCAGGATCCTAAGAGCGCAGATTCCTGGTTGGTACTGAATGTCCACAGCAATTAAACAGTCCCTTAGTTTGAGCCCCACGAGCCCTTGTTAGCTGGCATAGACTAGTTGCATATGTTTCATTTATTGTAAATTTACCCAAGTCTCTCAGGGTGCATCTACACTTGTAAATTAAGTCGACTTAATCAGGCTTAAGTCGACTTAATTACTCTGTCTACACTTGAGTTTCCTTAATTCGACTTAAGCAGTTCCTTAAGTCGAATTAAGGAAAAGTTGAATTAGTAAAACCTTGTTTTACTTTGAACTAACCCTTAATTCAAACTAGTTAGTTCGAATTAAGTCAATGTGGCCATGTTAGTTCGAACTAACTGCTTAGTTTGAACTAATCGGCACATTGAGCTTAATGCAACTGACTAATTCGAACTAAGCAAGCGCCATGGCATGGCACTTCCTTAGTTCAATCTAGCATTCTAGTGAGGCCATGCTAGTTCGAATTAACTTAATTCAAACTAACTAGAATTAGTTAGTTCAAATTAACTAATTCAAACTAACTTTGGTAAGTGTAGACATAGCCTCAGTGCATAAAGAACAGAACCCAGATTTCCTGACTCTCAGTCCACAGGGGCACAGTTGTCTCTTTAAATCAGATGGTGAGGACCAAGTTTTTGTCTCCCAGCTGATGAGGAGCTAGGAGCAGGCTCTCCCTAGCTACATTTTAACAAGTTGCCCCTTTGGAGTATATTTGCAGAAACCAAGAACAGAATAATTGAAACAAATCAGATAAAATAGTTGGTGTCTCTTTCCATGCTTCTGTGCAGGGAGATCTATGGGAGCAGCTGTTTTAGCTTTATTAAAGTTCATATTCCATCTGCATCTGATATATACTGATTCTCACTTCAGTACCTGCAGTGAAGGTGGGGTCATATTTGACTTGTGTCAGCTCAGACTACAAGCTATAACTAGTGAAACGTAAGCAAAGGGGAACCAGAAGCACAAGTGTACTTACTATTTGGAGGGTATGTGCAAAACATCAAGAAACCATGTCGTATAAAACGAGATCTCCTCAATGTACCTTAATACTACACTAACAAGAAATTATGCCTTTAACTAAGACCTGAAGAAATATGTATAATAATTGTCTGTTTATAATTAGAGGTCAAACAGTTAAAATTGTGTTTTAAAGCACAAGCTAGCATAGGATGCACCAAACAAGAAGGCATCTGGAAAGTGGTTAGTTGTAACTAAAGACTATTTGGTGTAATGCTTTAATGAGCATATAAATGAATAAGATCTGTCAACTTCTGCTAATGGAGCAAAGAAACTGTACTGTATCAGATACTATTTTGCCAAACACACATTGTGTTATTGTAATTACCCATCCTTACAACACCTGTGTCACAAAAAAAAGGCACTGTACTGTCAAGACACTAATAAAGTGTAACTATATATATTATATAGTTTCCTTGGAAACTTTAATTGTCTCTGTCCTAGTACAGAAAAACACCAGATTTGAGATGCTAAAACTATCCATTAAACCATATTTCTCTGGAACACATGTAATCACCCACTCCTAAGAATGAATAAGAACAAGTGGGGCCACTTCTGCAGTTCCTACACAGGGCAAGTTTACCCTTAAAATGCTCTAATGATGCAGCTACACCATTGTAGTGCTCCAGTGAAGATGGTACCACAATGATGGGAGAGCTGCTCCTGTTGATGTAGTTAATCTATCTCTGCAAGAAGTGGTAGCTATGTCAGTGGGAGAAGTCTTCCCATTGAGATAATGTTGATTATACAGCAGGTTAGGTTAGTTTTTGTGACATTCTGGGGTGTGGATTTTTCACACTACTGAGTGACATAATTATACCAATGTAAATTTATAGTGTAGACCTGGCCTCAGTAAAAACTTACTTTGGTTTCTGTGTCCTGACCTGACTAAGTAAGTGGTAGGGAGCGGAATCCTTTTATTATGATCACATTGATCCCACAAGCCTCCTGCAGACTGAACCTGATTGATTTCACTTGAGTCAATTGTAGTTCTTCCACAGAAGACTTTCAGGATTGATTCTTTATGTTTACATAATTATTTGAAAGGGGTTAAGAAGTTAAACAAAATATAAATATTTGTGGTGAGATAAGTATTTTTAGTTCCTAAAGTAACAGTGAAATTAGACCTGTTCGCTCCATGGATCAAGTAACTGGTCAAATTAGTGCTGGGTGAAAAATGGCAGGAAAACATCGCAGACTGAAACGTTTTTCAATATGGTTGTTAAATTAAGAATGATACTGCACCATACTTCAAAATAAAAGTTAACCTGAGAGGCTTTAATTAAACTTTGTTTCCTAAAACTTTAAAAGCCCTCAGACTAGTAACAGGGAAGAATACTAACCACAATGCACTATCAGGTCAGAGATTTAAGAAACGAAACTCCATTGTAATGTACAGTTCTGGGTATATATCTGGTGTAAAAAGTTCCTGCTGTTGTCTCAACAGCTGTGCATTCCCTCTCTAAACTTCTGCCTAGCTTCACCATGACTTGTAGTTCTCTGTAGTTCACAGTCAGATGGCCAACTGATTACATCAAAGGGCCCATTCCTACTTCCACAGAAGCCAGTGACAGGATAAGGACTCAGTGGGAGTCCACTAAGCATGCATAGGGAGAGCTACTTGAAGCTGACTGGCAGTAAGTCAGCTGTCAACCAGCTACAGAGAGACTTCAGTTACAATGTTTGAAAGCAATTTTTAAAAGGAAAAATGTTAATTGTGGATTATATCATTTTTGGTCAAATGAGGGAAGAACTCTTCCCCTGCCATGTAATCAGGAAGTTAAGAAACATCAACGATTTGCATTAAATGGGTTGTTGGTTTTAGCTACGTTCTTTGTGTATGTCTACACTAGAAAAAGTTAAGTCGACTTAACAAGATTGACTTACAAAGTGGCTCCTTTTAAGTTGACTTTATTAAGTTGACTTAACATTGGACATAGGCGTCCACACTGGCATTAAGTCGACTTAATAAAGTTGACTTAAGGGCTACTCCCCGTTCACACCATCCTTAAGTTGACTTATTAAGTTGACTTAAGCTTTCATTAAATCGACTTAAGGAATTTCTTAAGTCAATTTAATGAAAGCCCAGTGGACAGGGAGTAATTTAGGTCAACTTAAGGGTCCTTAAGTCGACCTAAATTGCTAGTGAAGACATATCCTTTGTGGACAGCTATCCTCAATCAAGAAACCCGGGCATTAACTGGTAGCCTTGTTGGCAATCTCAGCAGAAAAGTCACTGGTTAAATAGACTATAAAGACTGTCAGCTATGCTTTTACCCAGAAAGCTGGCCCATACAATATAGGGTTGAGGCACACTGGCAGGGAGAAGCAGGCATTGCACTGCCCCTGGTGAATCTGAGTGTCAGTCTCCAGTAAGTTTCTCAAGAGGTCTGTCAAACCAACATCTTTCACAGGAACTGAAGTCATTGAAAAGTGAAGGAAAGGTGTATGTTTTAAATGAAAGACATATCTCTCTCACTCTAGACACCAGCACTGTTGGTCTCAGGCCTATCTATCGTAGGTCAAGGCAATAATGGGAGAGGCGACATATGATGAAGGTCCAAAATGAGGGTCACAAAATAATTATTCACAAAGGAAATTTAAAATGTTGTGAGATTCATTCCCTCAGTGGAAATAACTCCTATAAAATCAGCTATATGAGTTTTTGTTTCTGATGTAAATAATTTTCAACAATAAAAGGGTGGGAACACGAAATTTGTGGAGAAAATGTGTAGTCTTAGGAGTAAAATGAGTGCTGTCCCTCAGAATGAGCTATACGTAAATGGTATCCAATCTCAGGAATTGTACATCTTCCATTTGCCCCAGTAGTCCATCATCTTATCAGCACTAGCAGAACTCCTTATCCAAGGAAGACCCTCATCTCCATAGTATCAGCTCCCTGAATGCCTCCTGTATCTCCCCAACACCCTTGCACTCTGGCATTATTAAGTTTGCCTGCACGTCCCTCTTTTAAAATCTATAATCCATAAGATTTGTTGGCCACTTAGTGAGCTGTCCACCAAAAAGGATTGCGATTCACTGATATACAGAACTTCATTCTACATGGCTATCAGACCAGCATACTTTCCTCAATATGACATTCAGGAATATGTGTTTTTAAAAGATTTTAAAAATTAAGGCCTATATTATAGAATTGTTTTTTAAATGTATCTGCCATTGGAAATCAGTTTGGCTTCTAAACCTATTTTGTTAAATTGGTGCAAATTCCTGGGTGGACATTTATTTCAGTTTAACAGTAGCTCATCTGACTTTAATTTAAACCTGTTCCTAATTGACTTAACCATATTGAAAAAGTCTGGTTTAAACCAAATAAGATGGTCCACATAGCCTTTTGCACCAGTTTAAAATAAAACCTTAAATTAAACTATGAATATTTCTCACAAATACAAACCACCAAGTCCATTCCTTGAATTCTGACTGCTAGGGGCAAATGTCGTCTTCTCAGATCCACAGTGTACTAATCAATTTTGAAAGTTTGGTCACCTTACATATATATCTTATGCTCATTCATGTTTCTGGGCGTAGGTTTCATAGAGCAAGCTTTGGAAGCTGAGAACCACTGTGTGAATCTGAGAGGGAAATTTTGTCTTATGATGTGGTAAGCAAAAGACAAAATAAATCACCATGTATATGAAAAACTTGTCTTGCCTATTCAATGCAGTGATGAGCCATTTCACTTGCCAAAATCCTACTACGCAACAATGGGAATCAAACTGCAAATCTTGGAAAATATGATTATGCTAGAGGACACAAAGCTACTCTGCATATGAATTTAGTATAATGTGGTTCTTGTTAAAGTCCTTTGTGATGCATGAAATAGAAAATATGCAAGTTGATACTAACGGTCACATTACACAGACATCACTCCAAGCCTTCTTAATTCTCAGAGTGAACTGTGGTGTGATCTCCTTCCTCTCATCCTCCATTATAATAGAGGGGGGAGGGAGATGTTTAAGCCAGAGTAAAATTTATCAATATTTCAGGAAGTTAAACATTTAAAGTACCAGCAGGAAAAATCATAGTGCTCAGCCATCCTGGGGGAGCTGCAGTGCCTTAGGGATGCTGGTCACCTCAATTCTGAGGACGTCAACTATCATAATTTGTGCTAATGTGTGACTCAATGAACCAATCTGGGAAGAACAACATTTACCCACTGGCCACAGAGCCCTTGGCCTATCTGTGTTGATTGAGCTGCATGTTGTTTCCATGCCTGGTACTAGGCTACCAGATGTTCAACGCTATTCTTCTTCAACTCATGTATGCTTATTCGTACTCCTTGGTACCATGCAATACCATCAACTGCCAGTTGTTCAGAAGTTGAGTCAGAAATGTTTGTTTCATGCATATTTTGTTTGTGTCTCTGAAAAGTTTCATCTGCCCTCCATGCTTTCAGTTGCCAGAGATTAATTCGGAATATAAGATATATTTAGATTATACAGGTTTCAGACATACAAATTATATGGCCAGTCCTTCTTAGTTGGGTGTAGGTCAAATAAGCCTTCATGCCAGTTGAATCAACTTTCACCAGGATTTCCGTTTGACAGGGCCCAACAAGACAATCCCTTATCACCCCATTTTTATTTGGAGGAGGGGGCTGGACTTATGGGAGGCAGTGCCCTCGTATTGCAGCCTGCATGGGGGCATTACTGAAACAGCAGATTTACTCTGAGAACTCTTCAGAAAGAAGGGGCAAATTTTGTCAGCTTAGTGAAGGAATGGTATATGTTGAGCCACATTCAGCTACTTCACTGCCTCGCTCATATAGATGGTCTGCTCCTCACATCCCCTCCCTCCCAAACCACATTTATATTGCTTTTGTTTCTAAGAGGCTACCTTAGGGACAGAGCAGTGAGAATGTAGTGCAAGCCCTTCCCTACCCCCATATCATCCTGAGCAGTGCTGTGCAACCCCCTGGATGGCCCATGCAGGCAGGCAGCACAAGACACAAGGGGTGCATCTACACTTACAAATTAAGTCGACTTAAGGAGGCTTAAGTAGACTTAATTTACTCCATGTCTACACTGGGCTTTCCTTAAATCGACTTAAGCTGCTCCTTAAGTCGAATTAAGGAAAAGTTAGTTCGAATTAATAACACCTCATTTTAATTCGAACTAGCACTTAAGTCAACTTTATTAAGTTGACTTAAGCCAGTGGAGACACGGAGTAGAGCCCAGGTGGACCTTTTTAAGTTGACTTAAAAGGGGCCACATCTACACTTGAAAAGTTAAGTCCACTTCTGTTAAGTCTACTTAATAAGGTCTACTTTAAGTCGACTTCAGGTCGACCTTATTAAGTCAACTTCATAAAGTCAACTTAACTTTTCAAGTGTAGACATAGCCAGGGAGAGTGAGAGGACTCAGAAACCTCCCCCTCCTCCAATGTTCCTTCTCATAGCCTGAACTAAGCCCCAGCCCTTCATCCACCAACCTGACTCCTCTTGCAACCACACCTGGGAGATTAGTTGTGGCCATCCAGTGTCTTGATCCAGACAACCCTGGCACACAGCCCAGCTCTGGGAGCCCCTCTCCCATCCCAACTCCTTAGAGGTGGGCTGTGGCTTCAGCCTGGCTGCCTTCAGGGGAAGAGAGCAGGGTGGGTCCCTATGGGCCACCCCATGTCCACCCTGCAGCCCTTCAGAGCTGTTTGTTTCCAGGAGACCCTTGGTTTGGCCAGTCCCATGATGATGGAGATGGGAGGGAGTGTGGTGCTATACTGCAGCGGAAAGTTGTGTGGTGGTGAAGAAGCAGACAGGACTATTTGTTCTTCCCCCACTGCTGCTGCTGCTGCTGCTGGTGGGCTCCAGCTCATCACTCCCTGAGCAGACTGTGCTGGGTAATGGACCTGTGCATCCAATAGTCACATAGAGCTTCCTGCCATACCCCATATTCCTTCCCCTACTGCCTCCAGGTGCAACAGAGCTGAGCCTTTCCAGCCCCCTGTAGAAGGTGGGAGAAAGCTCATGTGTTGCAAACATGAATAATCAGTTTTTGTTTGCCATGTTGTTGTGGCTGAATCAGTGGTAGCATGTTAGAGAGACAAGGTGAGTAAGGTAATAACTTTTATTGGACCAACTTCTGTTGATTCCTTTCTCAGACCGTAAGAAGAGCTGTGCATGAGTTAAAGCTTCTCTCACTCACCACTAGACATTGGTTCAATAAAAGATATTACCTCACTTACCTTGTCTCTCTAATCATTATTTAATTTACTGATAAACCCAAGGGCTGCTGCTACCAGTTCAACTGTTGAGAACAGCAGTCCCCTCGCCTGAGAAATTTAGAGTAACACACCCTCTCAGCAGTGCTTACAGCAAGAATAGAGGAGGGCAGGAAATTATTTCCCTTCCACCCATTCAATATGTCACTTAAGTTTCTGTTTTTAATTACGTTTTTTTTGGGTATTTTTGGGCTTTCCCAAAAGCTGAACGATGTTTGGGTTTGGAAAGTGAAAATCTTTTGCTCAAGAAAGAAAATTCCATTTAGTAAAAAAAGTGTTTCAATCAGTTCTAACTGAGTAACCCCACTGAAATGACTTGGCTTAAAAAATAGCCAAACTGTTTAGGTGGTGGCGGGCGGGGCGGAGGAGGATAGGGAGGTCATAGAGGTTGTTGTATAATATTAATTAATATGATGTAAACAGCACTGTTAATAACATGATAGCAAATTCAGTGAAGTAGTCTACTTACTGTAGTAAGCACTATTAAATCAATGGGCACAACAGCAAAAGGGCTTAAAGAGTTTCAGTATACTTTTCTAACGTTTGCTTCTGCTGCGAAGGCGGTTTGGACGGGCCCAGAATCCCTCCCTAAGGGCCTTATCCAGAACCCTCTAAAGACAGTGGGAATCTTTTCACCTAGTTCAATGGACTTTGAATTAGGTCCCAAGTCTCCTTGCAGAGAAGTTAGCAGGGAAGTGGGATTGTTCTTTTCTATATTATTTGCTAGGAAAAAGGAGTGCCTTGTGTTGACCAGGAAGTTTGTTGGAAGTTGTAGGAACTGGACCATGCTATTGTAGTGATGGCAGGAATGAGCTTGTTGAGCTTGTGGCCAAAAAATGGATCCAGGATGGGTGGTTTGCTTGTCGTTATATCTTATCTGGATTGAGGAATTTGCGGAACGTATGAGGGAATTTGCCATTGGTGAATAGTTTGCTGTAGAACTGAGGTGTGCACATTTGATGGGGCTGGCCTGCTAGAAATTATTTCATGGGGCAGGTATTTTGTGAGGGCATCCTAAGGGAAGTGGTAGGAGAAGAATGCTTTGTCTGGGGGGTAGTAGGAGAGTAAATATACTGAGTGTAAGTTTTAAGAATAAATAAATCAGAAGATTTACAGACTTATAATAATTTTATTCACACAGGCATAATGCATTAAATAATAATACAGAATGCATTTTCTCACATCTCTAAATACAGAACAGCTGTTCTGCTCTACCAAATGCTGTTCTTTTGAGAAATGTATAGAAACCAGTGGATGCAGGCTAGGAGAGCACTGTATAAACATGATAAGGTGTCTCTGTTTACAGATTGCTGGGCTTAAGTCATTTGGGTCTTATATTTCTATTTCTTCTTTTATGCCACAAGTGGATCATAATAATAATTTTTTTACCATTTACAGGCAGCAGGGTACAAGAGTCTTTGGAGGCTGGTTGTTATCATTTTCACTGTATTTCTTGCGAGACCTTTTGGGGGTCCTTATTCATTTGGATAGCTTTGATCCTCATTTACACTGACAACATTCCCATCTTTTCCTCCTTCTTGGATGATATGAACCACGTTTGCCAGCATTTAAAAGATGCTTCAACTTATATGGGTCAGAAGTTGACGGTTAGATGGCGTTTTGCTGCTTGCTCCTAGGGCCATTATATCTTGTTGGATCTTGTTTCCTGATCCATTCTCCCAGACTGTCTGCTGTCTCTGCAAACTTGAACAACCTTATTGCTTCAGGTATGGCTGTTTTGCTCATAAGGTATTTAAAATTATATAGTTGATTATGCTGGTGGCCAACCTACTGTTGTTTTGGCTTTTTTTTGCCATCTCACATGTTGACTATTGCAATGAATTATTGACTGATCTCCCAGTCTCATCTGTTACAGCCTGCAATCTATTCAGACAACAGTGTCATAGTTGGCTTTTCCCCATTCCCTGCATTTCTCATGTTGTATATCTCCTTTTAAGTAGCTACTGATCATCCTGATGATAAAATGTTAAACTTTGATTTACTGATATTCTTTGTGGGTTAGTTCTTCTTTGTGTAATTTGTGCATAATTCCATTCATGTTCTGTCAGCTCTACTCATTGTACAATACCATTCTGTGGCCTGAATCATACCTCGGCACAAGGCCTTCTTGCTTTGGACCCTTTCCCAAGCTGATAAAATTATCCTTCCATGAGATATTTCCACTTGCAATTGTCTCAACACTTTAAAAAGGAAAATATCATTTTGAATCTTAATTTTTCTTGTTACTTTTGATACGTGTTGTTGTTGACTTTGACTGTACCACACCTTAATACTTATACAGTGCAGATCGGTTAACGAGCGGTTGTAGGGAGACAAGCCATCAGGACCGTGTGTAAAACAGACCGTGTGTAAACGGGACCATGCTGAAATCCATACACAGTGCAGAAGGCGCATGTCAACCTAAGCTACCCAGCTACCGTAACTTGATTTCATTTAGCAAAATTAAATATATACAGTAAATGTTAATTTATAATATGCAAAACTTTTAATATGCAAAAACGCATAAAAATCACAGAAACATTATAAAATTATTGAAACAAATACAAGAATCAATGTTTGTTGAACCGTGAAAACTTTGATAAAAATGTGTGAAAATAATAAACACAGTGAAATCCATTTTGAATATTTATTACCGTAGAGGACATATTACATGATTCCACATAAAGTCCAGAGAGTTCATAATCCAAGAGGCGCTTATATAAAGTTTCCGCTTATATAAAGTTTATGTAGTCCGCAGGTTCATCTTGCTGGGATGGAGGTTTTATGAAGTACAAAGTTATTTTCCGCTGTTTCCCGGCCTTGGCTTTCTTTTTCTTCATGAAATCGATCATCCCGCGTAGGTGTAAAATTTGGATAGTTTCCGCATCTTGCTCCTCCATATATTGTGCAAGAGTTTCGGCAGCATTTAGTGCTTCTGAATGGGAAATTTTGGCTTTTTCAACATAATTCTCATCGTTGTCATCTTCTCCTTCTTCCTGTAATCGTTCCTCATCGCTTTCGCAGTCCGACCCAGTCTCACAACCTGCAATTATTTCTTCTTCTGTCAGATCTTCTGTAGTTGAGCCATTTTCATTTAGTTCTAGCCTCTCATTTATGATTTCAGGCGATGTGTTTAAATTAAAGTCTTTAATTAATTGAAAAATAAATTTACCTTTGTCTTCTTTTGTTTGTGTTTTTGTTAGCAGGATGTCTTCTTCTGTAAACCCTTTGAATTCTGGTTCTGAATCAGTATTGTTTGGGTTTTCAGAGGCAGAACTGTTGACAGAAAAAGCTGGCCCGAGAGCCTTCATCCAGCAATTTTGAATAGATTTTTGTTTCACGCCATCCCAAGCTTTTTTCACCAAATAAATTATTTTTTTTTATGTTTAGTTCTTTTAGAAATTTGGAAACACTTGATGACTCGCACAAAATCATTTCTGAAACCAAGTCACCTCGATAATTAATTTTAAAATTTTGAATAATCCCCTGGTCCAAGGGTTGGATTTTAGATGTTGTGTTGAATGGCAGATATAGCACATGGATTTGTCCATCATTTGAAACCAATAATTCGGAAGGAGGATGGGCCGGACAATTGTCAAGTAGCAGCAGTGCTTTAGGTTCGAGTTTTCTCTTGCGGAGATGTTTACGCACAGCTGGAACGAAAGAGTTGTGGAACCATTCTTCAAAAATGCTTCTAGTCATCCAAGCATTTTTACTGCTGGAGTATATAACGGGCAGTTTGGCTTTGTTAAGATGCTTAAAGCACCGAGGGTTGTTGAACCAACCAATGAGAAGCGGTGTGAGCTTGTGACTGCCTGTCTTGTTCGTACAAAATAAAAGAGTGACCCGGTCTTTTATTTTTTTAAAGCCTGCTGTTTTTTGGGTTTCATATTTCGAAGCTAAAGTTTTGTCTGGCAAAAGTTTTGCAAATAAAGCGGTTTCATCACAGTTATACATTTGTTCTTCATTATAATTTTCAGTTTCTATTATAGTTTTTAATTTGGCGGGAAACTCATTGGCAGCAGTCTCACTGGCTGATCGGCTTTCTCCAGAAATGCTAACTTGGGAAATACCGTGGCGAGTTTTAAAGCGGCTTATAAAGCCTTTGCTGGCTTGATATGTTTCATCGCCCATTAAAGTTCCAAACTTAGTTGCTTGGGCTTGGAGAATTGGGCCACTTAGCAGCGTTCCCTTAGCTCTCTCTTGGACAAACCATGTGCTCAATGCTTTGTCTACATCAGGCTTTTCCGAATAACGCATACGTTTTCGCTCCAGACTAACTTCAGAATCTACGTTTTGTACAAAACTGCGCAGCTTTGTTTAGTTTTTTATCCAACCTCGTAGAGTTGATTCGGCAATCCCAAGATCTCTAGAAATTTTGGCTTGGGTTTCACCATTATGTACCCGATCTATAGCTGCTAATTTTTCTGCAATGGTGTACGAACGCTGACGCTTGACTCCTGCCATTATGAACTAAGACATAAATATAAATATCTACAGTAGGCCGACTTATGATTTTAGGTCAGTGATTGAGAATGTACGGTAGTTAGCTCTACAGTGCAGTTTTAGATACTGCGTGTTAACGAGTCCCGCGTGTTAAGTTGGTAGCTTTGGGGGACGTGACGTAAGCGCGTGTTAACGAATTCGCGGGTAAACCGTTCGCGCGTTAACCGATCTGCACTGTAAAAGGTGCTTTGTCTACCAGAAACTGTAAAACAACATCATCAAGGTGCTTAACAAACCACATCTATTTTTGTACATTTTTAACAGAAAGAAAGAGAGACAAACAGATTGTGAAGTCAGGAGAAAGACATGCCTCTTTTGGAAATAGATTTTAACTTTACTTTTCTAAGATATTAGTAACAACAAAGTTAAAGAGATTTAAAAGGGTTTTCTGTTAGGACCTTGTCCCTTAAATTAACAAGAATTTGTGTGGTAAATAATACATTAGCATAACTAATTATTGCCTTAAAATATAATACATATGTGAATGAATGTCCTTCAGCCACTTAAGCACTACTGTAAGGTTATGCTTGCCCTGCCATCATCAGGTAGGCTAACAGTAGGCATCCCAATATCCAACTCCCTTGCAATTATTCCTCTGTGATATCCAGATCCTGACACAGGCTACTCATAGAAATTCTAGCTTCTCTACACCCAAAGATGCAGTGTAGCCCAGTTTACCAGTTTTTGTGAATATACAGCATTTGTGAATACTTTAATAAAATAAAAAAAAGGTTTATATAAGAAAGAATAAAGATTTAACTAGAAACAAGGGAGAGTGATGGAAAGAAGTGGTTATAATTCAAAACAAAAAAATTAAAATACAAACCTGAGGCTATACTTATCTAATAAAGTTACAACATCTCTCAATATTCAGCCTATAGAAGAGCTGGCTGGTTTCTTAATAACCAGGATCTAAAGAAACAAGGAGTCCTGTGGCACTTTTAAAGACCAATAAATTTATTTATTGCATAGGTTTTCATGGTTAAAATCCCACTTCATCAGATGCATGAAATGGAAACTATAGTATGGAAGGGAATATATAAATGCAGAGAAGGGTAAATCACAAGATCAGTTCAGATTTTTTCAGCAAACTAAGCAAGTTGTTTTGATTCAACAGTGTGGAACAACAGATAAGAGGATAGGAAGGGAATCACCTTTTGTAATGACAGATCCAGCCGAGATCTCTATTCAGACCTGATGTAATGGTGTCAAATTTGCATATGAATTCTAACTCTGCAGTTTCCCTTTGGATTCTTGTTTTGAAGTGTTTCTGTTGAAGCACTGTAACTGTCATGTCTTTCACAGAAAATGCAGCGTGGTTAAAGTGTTCCCCTGTTGGTTTTTGAATGTTACCATTCTTGGTATCTGATTTGTGTCCATTTATTCTCTTTGGCAGAGACAGTCCAGTTTGGCCAATGTATAAGGCAGAGAGGCATTGTTGGCACATGATGGCATACTACTACTCACTGACACAATAAAGTTCTTTGCTGTATTTTTATTTTAAAATATTTTTGTCAAATGGAGTCCAAATATTTAAAATACAGTAAAAAGTTGATTAAAAAGCAATTAAAATAAAACAGCTGAAATTAATTATAAATCAGTTCACAGTGGAATCTAAAACAGTCCATAGCAGTATTTATATTTGGATAGCACTGATAAGCCCCAACTGAGATTGGGGCAACACTGTGCTAATATGTGGTTTTACAACTTCTTGAAGGTACAGCCCTTTAAATTCACCCTGTACATGAAGCTCCCTCCAGTAGAATAGCTGGTTAATCAGAAGGAATAGTTCTTGAATATCTTTGCTTTCTTTTCAGATTGGGCTATTTCTTGTCCCTTTGCTTTGGCTTGGCATTAGGGCCAGGACTGGGAGCTCTTCTTCATTTGTTATCACAGTGTCTTGTAGTTGTCTGCATTCTGGTGACTTTTCTTTGCATACAACTAGACATCCCACCCTCCAAAGAGGACAATCAAGTCTTGCAGCTCTGGAGAAGTCTACCCAGGACCAGGGACATGGCTGCTATAAAGGGTATGTGACTCTGTGTGTGATTTCCTCACTACCTGGTATTGAAACAGGGGCACACCTGGCTGATTGCTAGCATTTAAACTAAGAGGTGCAACAAAAATATTGTCCAGATGACCCAGGAGCAGTGCAGGGGGCATATATGAAGCTATGCAGTATGGGATAGCAGTGGGAGGATTGCCAGCAGTAGACTAGTTAGGAATGTGCCCACACAAATCTTAAGGCAAACAAACAAACTCATTCTGAAGTAGAATTACTTCTGTTCCAACGTACATCAATGGGAGAGGGTTCTCACGCCAACATAATAAAATCACCTAATAACAGTGGTGATAGCTATTTTGATGGGAGACGCTCTCCGATAGACATAGCATTGTCCACACAAGTGTTTATGCCAGTAAAATGTACGTTGCTCAGGGTCTATGGTTTTTTTCATACTCCTAAGTGAAAAGTTTTGTTAGCGTAAGTGCTAGTGTAGATAAGGCCTTGCTGTGGCCTAAGATGCCAAATAATTTGTTTTTAAAAAATGGTTGTGGGTAGATGCCAGGCACTGTAAGGTGAACAAACTAAAGTTATTCTGATGTAACATTGCAGTATAGACAAGCCCTCACTTTCAGACTAATACAGCAGCACTCCTATCTATATCTCTCCCCACATTTCCTTCATTATATCCCTCCCCATTCCCTACATTCTGCAAAATGTCTCTCTTTACTATTCCCTCACTTTCTCCCGCCTGGAGTTGTGTATTTTTCATGCTCTGGTAACCCCTTATACTTAGACGCACCTAATGCAAATAGGCTGAAATCTCTTCTTTCTTTTTGAAGCTTTTTGTCAAGCCTTGCCACTCATTCTTTCTTTGTCTACATTAGCATCTGAAGTGTTGCTAAATCTCACTATTATATCACGAACCTCATGATAGTTGGCATTTTCTATAAATCTTAGAATCTGGATTACATAAGCACCTCAGCTTTCATAAAAGGAAAAGTAAGTTTATAGTTCTCATGGTTGCAGATAATAACCTTAAAGCTCAAAAGTCAGAAGGCAAAAACAAACAAACAAACAAACAAACAAACAAACAAACAAACAAACAAACAAACAAAAAACCCAAACCCAAAAAACAAAACAACCCCTCTCATGATTTTTAAATAATTGCACTTTAACATATAAACAACTGCCATAATAAATTTTATATATGAATGTTTGCAGTTATTTCAATCTATTTTCCCACAGTACATTAATCACTATGGCATCAGTGTCAATTCTGTTCATCTTGATAACATTTTGAAAGAGAAAACCTCTTTAACTGCATTTTCACATTACAGGATAGATAGACTACTCCTTGCTACAAAAATATTTGTTAGAAGTACAGTTCTAGTGAAACTTAACACTGAGCTCTGTCATTGGATATTTTCCTCTAAAGTGGAACATTATTCATCCATCAAAGAGAAAAAAGGACTTATTTATGTCCCTCCAGGGCACAGGGAATGAAAATCATTGTGTTGATATTTTAATACAAATTACTTCCTGCATTTTTAAGTGACAGAATTATGAATATTCATGAATTCACAAGGCTAAATGGTCTCTCCACTACATGGCATAGAGGGAAGCAAAAAAGAGGAAATGGTTTGGAGGGCCACAAAATCAGCAGTGCATCTCCATGGGAGTTGGTAAATTGTCTGCTTCATTCTGCCCCTTCCTCGTGACCACAGCACAGTTTGCAATGTGTAGATTTGGGGATGGAAGTGTTGAAGCAGAGGAGGTGGAGCCATGTAGAAGTTGCTCTATGCAGTATGCTGCTTTCTAAATCTGGTGGATCCATGCAGGAATTAATACTGCTCCGAGCAGCATTCCCTTTCCCACTGTGCATTCTACCCCCTTTTCAGATCCTCTCTACACAGTCTATAGAATGTTGTTGAATCTGTAGCTTTTCTTCCACACAAATCCTCAGGTTGTTCAGGGTTTAAAGACTGTGCTCTTCTGCCCTCATGTTCTGCTGCTCCCCAAATAAAAATGCAGCTGTAACTCTGCAGATTTTTAAAAATTTACTCACTAACCCAGGAGCTTTTTGTGGGAAAAGAGCATTCTGCCCTTAAAAATTAGAAATCAAGAAAAACCACAACCACTTCTGTTGTACAAAGTGGGTTGAGGGCCAAGTGGTAGCAGCTACATGCCACCTGGGGGCTCTACATGCCTGAGAGATCTATACATTAGAACTTCAAGTTATGCAAAGGGATCAAGATCTTCGTTTTTTATGAAAAGCCCTGTGCATTTGCACTAGGCCCACTTTACCGTTAATTTTTTTGGCAAGTATTTGTGTTGTATCTGAGTCCCTCAAAACACAAATAAGTTAATACACAAAACATCCCTGCAAAGGATAGATAACGGATCTAGAGGCACAAAAAGATTACTCACCCAGGAAAGTTGTCAGAGTTTGGAATAGAACCCAAGTCATTTGGCTCCCAGAGTCACTCTCAACCACAAGACTATTTCATCTCACTTAATTATATCTGTTGTGCAGAGGTGCTGGGTTTCTGTATGTATGTATGCATTTTTGTATGGTGGATGTGTTCCCTATGGTTTGGTGTAGGTATGTCTTAGCTATTCATTTTTATTATATTTTAAAAAATCCGATCACAAAGTAGAACAGTATCAGCTTTGCTATGTGATAACTTTGTCAGTCAGACCATTTCAAACTTGATATAAAATTTTGTTTAGTTTTTGCTCTACATGGTGTGTAAATATGTATTGAGGTATGACAAGTGTTCTGGTGGTGGGTAGGTTTGCCATTTTGCCATGGGTTTGTATTTTAATACATTGTCTATTTTGTGTTTTAATCGTGGTTTGGTGCACTGGGTTTTGTGTATTGTGTGTATTCTGAGTATTGTGGTTGTTTTGATATACTGTATGCGCATTATGTTTGTTTTGTATTGTATATGTATTGTGTTTTTTGTGTGTTCTGGATATTTATATATCTTTTTGTCTATTATAAATATATCATGTTTGGGGTATTTTTGTTGGTATTATTCTCTGGCTATTATGTTGGTGTATTTCGTATGTTGTGTATTCACTGTTATATGTGTCCCATGTGGATTATGTTTGGATATTGTTATTATTGGATAGTTGGGGTTGGTCCTGCTTTGAGCAGAGGATTGGACTAGATGACCTTCTAAGGTCTTTTCAAACCCTAATCTTCTATGCTTCTATGATTGTGTGTTATGTATCAGGACTGTATGTATTGTATACTGTTATATTTACTATGTGGACCATGTTTGGACATTATTGTATTGCAGTGTGTACTGGGCGGGTCATATCTGC
>ML685765.1:12420445-12505921 GCA_007922175.1 Pelusios castaneus | reverse complement strand
TGGAGTGATCACTAGCGCTGTGGACCATGCCTGGAGCTGTGTGCGTTGGCGAGCTGTGCTAGGCCAGCTCCGTGCGGCGCTGAAGCGGGTTCCTTCCCTCCTTCTCACCCTCCCGGGCCCGGCTGCGGCAGATTTTCCCGCTGGGACAGACGCGCTCCCAGCTCAGCCCGGAGCTGGGGACCTTGTGCTGCTACCCGTTGCGTTGGCTCCCCGGGCTGAGCACAGCCGGCCGGCGGCAATGCACAGCACTGGGGATCTCGGGCCACGCCCCGCGGACGCCACAGGCCGCCGCCAGCGAAACCTGCTGCCGGGCAGCTGCAACCGCGGCCGCTCTCCCCCGAGTCAGCCAGCGCGGCACGCGGCCAGGGAAGGGTTAAGCGCTAAGCTTGCTGTTGCTCCAGCAGCCGCGGAGGGATACAGAGCCTTGAACGTGGCGGTGCTGCGGCTCCGCAAGCAAAAAAATGTCTGCCTAGGGCAGCCCGCAAGTTCCTTCCCAGGGGGGGGCGGGGGCGGCCGGCTCTGCCTCCTACCCGGTGGCGCGGCAGCTCGCCAGCGCGGCCCTGCTGGGTTCGGACGTCACCGCGGGGAAGGAGGTAAATGAGGGCGGGGGAGAAGTTGGGAGAGAAGAGGGGGGGCGGGGGCAGGGGGCGGCCAGGGGAGCACGCTCGTGGCGAAGGCGCTGTGGAGGGCCTCAGGGAGCTGCTGGGACTGAGGAGGCTGGAGCGGGGCTGCTAGAGCCCGGGGTGACTGGCGCTGGGCGGCCGCGCTGGGGTAGTTCAGCCCTGCTGGGGGCTCGCGCTGGCCGCCCGTGTGCCAGGGAGGGAAGCGCCCCCTCAGCCGGCGCGTGGCGCTGCCGGGCGGACACTCGTTAAACCCGCAGCGGAGGAGCCGGGGCCGGGCATGCGGCCCGTGTGTGTCCCGTCGGCAGCCGGCGCGGCGCGGCAGGGGAAGGGAGGAAGGAGGGAGCCCCCAGCGGCACCGCGCTCTGCGGGGGTTTGCGGCGCCGAGAGAGCCGGGGCGGGCTGGCTCGTGGCTTGCAGCAGCCCCGGGGCTCCGGAGCGGGGGGGTCCGGCCGAGTATTTCTGCGCGCGGAGAAGGCGCATTATTCTCCCCCCCTGCACAGCGGGCGGGAACAATGCCCGGGCAGACATGGCTCTGCTGAGCCACCTCCACAGCGCAACTTGTCAGCTCCATTGTTGCAAAGCCAGCGAGTCCCATAATCGCTCTCTCGTTTCCCAGCTTTGTTTCTCTGTTTCTGCCTTTTCCTGGCCCAGGGCGACCTAACCCTTCCTGTCCCTTCAGACTCCCGGGGGTGTGTGTGGAGAAGACCTTGAATGAGAGGAGAAGAAAGGACAGGAGGCAGAGGAAACTTGAGGAGAGTTGGCTAGTTGGAGAAGCTGCTGCTTGCTGATCTCCTCCGTGTGCTCTGTTGAAGTGAAGTGAGGCTTTCCCTTCGGATCTCCCCTCCCCCAGTCGCTGGAGGGGATGCGAATGCCTGAGCCCCTTCTTTGTTAGGGACAGATCTGTCCGTGCACGGAGCGGGGTAGGCACCAGCCCAATGGTAAAGTGCTCCGTCTCTCTTTCTGTGTCCCGCCCTGTGTTTTAGGACTTAATTGAAGTGGATGAAGATGAACCCTCAGCAGCAGCGGATGGCCGCTATAGGAACCGACAAGGAACTGAGTGACCTGCTGGACTTCAGTGCGGTAGGATATTCTTCGAGGTCTTCTTATGGCTTCTCCACGGTAAAGCCAACCGAGAAGTAGGGGCGGCAGCCTACAGGGCTTGGTTGGGTCCGACTCAGCCAATCTGGACACCTGAACTTTGATGTAATGTCTAGACTTCCAGATTTAATGCTGTAATACCAGCTGGGTCAATTGGTTTAACTGGTTAAAATCGGGCTGACCCGGAGATGGCATAATCTAAGAATTAACCTTTGTTAAGCCTATGTGTGGTAATGATTGTAGGGAGTGGTGGGGGTTCATTTTCCTTTTAAGAAATGTAACTTGCTGGTGCTGGAAAGCTGCAAGGTTTTCACCTCATACTTTGTTTTGTGATTTTGGGTTGGAAGCTACAGGCAAAGTATTTTTTGTATGTTGCTTTTTTTTGCAGACCAATCTTTTTTCCAAAGAGACAGTTTAAAAACAAACCAACCAGAATAATACTGCCTCTTGCAAATGGCTTATTAATTAAAGTTATCCAATGTTTTTAGATACCATAAAATAACAAGCTATATATTTGAGTTGTAAAATTTATAATGTATAATAAAAGACTTTTTAAATTACTATAATAATCTTGGGTTTCCTGTTTACTTTGCTTGCTTTAATATACAATAGAGAACTTAGTGGCATTAGGGATACTGCAAAGATCATTCAGGATTACTTGCTTTATGGTTCTTCTGCATGTGTGTCTTAAAGCCTGTTTTCTGATAGAAATATATGACAGTTCATTGGCCTATATACAATTTTTTTTAGCCCACAGACAAGATTTATAAAATGGGATATGTGTTGCTAACTTAAATGTCTGTACTTATTTGTTTTGCAGATGTTTTCCCCACCTGTTAATAGTGGGAAAACCAGACCAACTACATTAGGAAGCAGTCAGTTCAGTGGATCAGGTAAGATGCTGTTGAGAAATATAAAGTTGAAGTCTCCAAATTCAGATATTTTAGCTTACTGTTTGTATGCAGAAACCCCTCCGCCCAGTAATTTTACAGTTGTACAAATGTTCTTAAATTTGACAAAATTAAAATTGAAAATGCCTTGTATTGACCTACTTGATTTTTAGTATAAAAGGAACGTCACTTAGAAATGTAGTTTTATTTCATTGTGGCTTAAGATGTGATTTGTTTGTTTAGTTCAGCACACTGGAACCTCAAGTATCTCTAGAACAACTGACATCCAAGCTGGATTTGATACACATTGAGTTCAAAATATCCACTACTTGCTTTCAGTTTTGCTGAATTTGAGCTGTGTCTTTGAACATACCTTTTTAATATGTTACCGTGATATATCAGTAATGTATCAAATAATGAAATAAATCCTGAAACACTTATTAATTTATTTTAAATGTGTATCCTTATGAAGATGATCAATTATAGACTGAATACTTTAGTAAATAACTTGCGTATAAATATAATCAAAATGAAATAACTTTTTTACAAATATGGGGAAAAGTTAAGCATGTGTATTTATGTTCTAGTGTCCAAATCTGATTTTTCTAATAGCTGTATCATGTTGATATAGCAGAGCTCTGTCCAATGGAACAAGTCTTTTTCCCCTAATTAGAACCGTAATTTACAGTATGTGGGGTTTTTAATACACCTACATTCTCAATGTTTAATTTTTCAAGTCTTCTAGTTTTGACTTCTACAAAAAAAAAAAAAAAAAAAAAAAACGCAAGATAAACTAGGATGCTAATTTTGGTACATGTCAACACATTTGTAATAGTATACATTTTTAACAGTAAGGGGAAAATGCTGTTTTTTTGTTGTCTCCCTTTTCCCCTTCATAAATTTCTCTATGCAGCCTGTTCTGGTACAGGAAATTACAATTTCCTTGTGCTCTGTATCCCTCTGAGCTTTGGCAATATGATTTTCTCTCATTTAAGCCTTGTCAATATTGCTGTGAAAACCAGCAAATATGTGAATGTAAATAGGTTGAATTTATTTCACTGCTTTGTCTCTCTTTTATTCTTTACTGAGCAAGTGTCTGCTCAATATGTTGTCAATTTTTAGAATGTTGGTGACGAACCTGTAATATGAACTGTTATATGTATAAAAGTCTTCATTTTGCATAATCTTCAAAAATAATCTTTTTTTAAAAAGAAACAGTACTATTTACTCATGCTGTAGTGATTTTTCAAGTTTTCTCATTAGTTTATGTATCTTGTATGATTGAAAGGTTTAGTGTTTTTATTTTCAACAAAGAGAACTTTTTAAAATAAAAAAGTAGGACAGTTATTAAATAGTGAAGTATTTATTTATCATTGTTGCCTCTATATTTTGTATATTGTCAGAATTGCCAGAGCAGTCTAAAACTATTAGTGGTGGCAATATAAAAAAGTAGAACTCTTGTTTAAACTTGTTTCTTATATGATCTTGGATGATTTAAAACTGGGAGATGGAAAGTACTCAGTATCCACAACACCTTGAAAGTGAATAAAATTCAGGGGGGAAAAATGTACAGAATCTAAAGTTTCAGAAGAAAATATTTTTAAAAATTTCCTAAAATATATGTGGGATTTTAATTTACTCATTGCATTTTAAAAATACCTAAATTATTGTTGTAATAGTACAGGGATCTGCCTATGCAGTCTTTCAAACAAACCTTCAAGTAAATCTCTTTCCAGAAATCTGCATCATAAATGAGTTGTCTAGCTTTTTTCCAAAACTTTCCTACAGCTGTTGGGTATATTTTACAATATAGCTAGTAAGAATTTGTTATGAAAATCAAATGTTGCATATGACTTTCTTTACATTTAAGAGAGGTGCAGATTGATACAGGTTTTGTTTTATGGGAAGGACAAAAAGTTATAGTTTTTTCCCCTTTTCTCTTTAGCTTGCTTTTCCTGGACAAATACATTTTAATTTCATGTCAAACAGTAAACCTTCAGTGGTCACTATAAATCTTAACTGTGCTATCCAACGCTTAGTGATTCTGTTTCCAGGCCTACTTCTAGGCAGTGGTTTTCCCCCAGAAAAGTGAAAACACAAAAAAGCTTAACCAGAAAGGTACAATGTTTTCTTTTTGGGAAATAGTGTTGATGGTCCTGGGAAGCCTAATCTCTTTTGATATGTGACATCACGTATACTATTAATGAAGCCATGCATTTGAGCTATCTCACAAACTACAGTCTGAACAGGAGCCACTTCCCCATGAGAAGAACAACGGGGTATTATTTATACCAAACCATCACACCATTCTGCTGTAAGAATAACAACAATTAGCACATAACCAGATGTGTTTTAATTCATAATGTTTCTGATTGTAGGAACTGTATGATTATAGATTCTCAATTCCCCCATGCAAGGCAATCTGTGGTATAGATTCTGTGTTCCCTGTACTGTTACAGTGACATCAGCCTTGACCTAGAGGAATTGCTCTCTGCAGGAGCGAGAGGTGATGGAAAAACTGCGTTAGTTCAGTTCTGGAACATTATTAGGTATCCTAGCAAGACCTTGTTGAGATGATGGATGAGGTGGCAGTAGTACATGTAGCATTAAACTTGAGGGTCAGAAATTAAATACATTATTATCTTTATTTAATTTAAAATATTCTATAGCTTGTAAAACAAATAATGTTTGAAACGCTCTTTTTTGTTGTTAACTACTAGCAACCAAATTTAAAAAACATGAAAGGAAAATACTTCTTCAGATGTTTACCCCTTGGAGGTATTCAGTAGTAACAAACACATTATGTCTGGATTTGTAAAAACAACTGTAGTTGTTTTTCTACCATGGAACATAGCTATATCTTTTTTGAAAAAAAGGCTTAGTCATTCTTGACTTAGTACACAGAGCTTGAGGAACAGTTTTTTTTATGTTTGTTTGTTGTAAGCTTTCAGTAATTGTGCTTGCATTATACCTTTTGTGGATTACTTTGTGAAGCTGGTACTTCCTTTGCTCTTTTTCCATATAAAAATATTAGCTTTTTCTCCTTTTCCCCAATATCCTGTTTCAACTGGGCTAGTGTAGTGTTCATTCATTTAAACACTCCTTAGATTTCTAGTTAAAATCTACAGAAATAAATGTATTAGGACCAAAAAAACCCAAACCACTGCTGTAGTTGTAGAGAGATAAATATAGCTACCTATGTGTCTATGAATTTCTTGTTCAGATTTGTTTCAAGGTCGATCCTGGAAAATGCCTGCTGTGTTAGTTTATTTGGTTGTTAATGGGCAAAGTAACAGCTCTCCAAGGATGTTTTGAGTGGTTTCTCTAGGTGATGCGGATGGCAGGGTGCATGGTACCAATTTCTTAATGTTGCAACAAGCATGGTATGATTTAATACAGCTTTGTTCTGGTCATTGGTTATCAAAAAAGTCCATGTATAACTGAACTGAATATAATAAAATATAATTAGGATATTGAAATTAGTTGTTTGACAGGGAGGTACCATAGGTTAACACACGCTGTTGTGCATGGCTGTGTTTGAAACTAAGGTTTAGGAATTTGAGAATTAAATTCCTTGGTGGTTATGTGGAATTTATGGGGGAAGAGAGTTTGCCTTCTAAAGGCTCAGCAGTTGCGAATGAAAGCTGCGGGTGAAATAAGTGAACTAGTCTGAAACATCATGGTATTTTATGACAGTATATCATGTAACTTTTTGATGATGTCAAATAATTTAATCAGACTTGTGGGAGAATGGTGTATTGGAAAAATAATTTGATATGAAATAAGAATGACAGAGTTAAATTGCAAAAACAAGTTGCGGTTGCTGCCTCCTGTTAAAACAAAACAACCTTTCCTTTCTTCCACCCCCATGTTCCTTTTTTTTTTTTTTTTTTTTTCTATTTGTACAGTCACCACGATGGATACTGCATACCCTGCCCATGGATTTCTTTACTGGAATTTTTTTTTTTTTTTTAAACTTGAATTGTTTTTATGATAGAATGACAGTAGAAAGCATGATTTAGAATGTAGTAAAATGAGTGGCCAGAGGCACATCTATCAAAACCAGCTAAGCTGACTATTCCAAACCTGAATGGTTACTGCTGTAGTCAGAAATATGAAGAGGCTTCCATTAAGGGCTATTTGTAATAGGAAAATGCCTTTTTAAAGCAATATTTAAAGTTTTTCTGTTTTTGCCTTAAATTATCAAAATGTTAGGCACCTTACCTGTGTAATTGATTTGAAAGTGGGGTCTGTGAAAAGCATGTGCCTACAAGTGCAAGTTCAAACTTTTATGTCCAAGTTGCTATCCACATTGTGTATGCACATGTGAACCTCTTTTCTTCTCCCCCTATATCTGGCCTATGTACACAAGACCATTTTCCTGCTCTTGTCCAAATACTTACATTCACACAGTGAACATATACTCAAGCAGTTTCCTTTTCTACTACTGTCCAAGAGTCCGGTGGGTTATAAAGAGAATGGCTTGGGATAAGCAAAAGCTGGGGGCCTGATCCAAAGCCTGAGGTAGAAGTGCTGTGGAACTATCGTGGCCCTTGAAACAAGCCCTATGTGTTCAAATTGGATCTGCAGAGAAATTCCTTGAATGAAGTAGATGTTTTGCCCCAGCAGATACAGTTAAGTAGCATGTTTTTTTACTAATTTGTAACTTTGTAGTAATGTTTTGTATCATCCAGATTAATTGCCAGAGTCTCTCTTGAGGGTTAGATTAGCAGTCCTTCATACATAGCTCAGAGGATAAATTCCTAGACAGGGTGAAGTGACCCATAGGGATACATTAGTTAGTCCATATCTTGCAGAGGAAAATATTGATTTGCTTGTAAAAAACAAACAAACAAAAACAAAAAACTTTTCTTTTAGTCTCAGGAAACTTGTTTGAGGAGTAAAAGAAACAGACTACACTTCACCTATACATCAAAAATTCATTGTTCCTAACCTTTCAAGCTATAGTCGTCATAAACAGAAATTGAATTCTCAAGGAGAACCTGTCATGATGCCATCCTCCTTGTCCATGTATGTCTGGTGCAGTAACCCTCCTGCCTGACTGTGTTTCTTAAATTCTGGGTGTCGGAGATGATACCATATAGGTAAATAGTTCAGCTCTAGAACGATAAACATGTCAGCCCACAACAATCCTTTTGCTTACAAATAAAATAAAGGTGATCAAAAGTATTCTACTTGGGGAATTTGGTCATTATTTATATTTTTAGTTATCTAAAATACTCTGTGGTTATATGTATTTTTCATGAATTGTTTGAAGGCAAGTAAGTAGAATGCATGTGTTCTATACACCAAAGGTCTAGAGTGGCACAGGAACTTAGGTCTCAGACTATACATGCATGTTGCATATTTAGTAATAGGGTCTATATATAGGAATGTGTAAAACAACCTTAAAGCCAGAGGCAAAAATTGATGGCTTGCCTTGGGCCTGAGGAACCCAAAACTCTGCCCATGTTCACAAACCTCCTTGTGAATGTGGTGAGAATTCTGGGTGTGTTTTTTTTGTCTTGGCCCTTATTAGCCTGAATACCTGGTCCCAGTGCAAAAGATTTAGGGGATATTGAAGGTGTGACCTGGAGGCTAAAAAACATTTAAGTTAGCATTAGTGTGTTTTGAGGATTTCATTCTGGCCCACTGTCCTGACTGTGTTTGGAGGGCAAGTTAAGAAGGCTCACTCCGGTTGAATTTACTGCCTATTTACCACAGATCTTTCTTGAATTTGGAATATGTGGAGCTGGGCATAGGCTTATTTGCTGACTGCTTCTGGAAGACAGGAATGATGCAGTGGGCTAGGTATAGGTAACTGCTCATATAAGACTGTGTAAGGGGAAGGGGCAGAGGAGTCTACAGTGGGGGCAGATGGAAGGAACTGCTGGTCTGTTTTCATATGAAAGCGGAAAAGCTCTTGCAGGGGATTGTTTTAGGGTTGCATGAAGTATTGAGTTTTGTGTAAACTTTAAAGAATGCCATCTGGTTTTCGTTTGTGAAACTCCTGCAAACTGAAACTGGTGTATAATACACAGCTCTGATTACAAGCCTTGCTACCCCTTGTTGTGTGGAGTAGTCACAGTAACACCCCCCCCCCCCCCCCCAAAAAAAAAAAAACAAACCAAAAACTCAAACCCAAACCCTCTATTGAAGCTGTATTTGGATGTGTGAACCACGTCTGTGTTGGGCTTATGTAAACTAAAACTGCCTCAGGAGTTATGAAAGTTACCAGACTGACTAGTCATGGATAATAGTTAGGCTTAATGGTTGACCGGGTAACTAGCTCTTCACTCATTCCTTGCTGGTGTTAAACTTTTGAAAATACAGCTCTCTCCTTCCACCAGTTTCCTGTGTTGAAGTATGAATCTCATGCCAGTCAGCAAGTGAATGACTTACTTGCTGTCTCCTGAATATGTACCTTCAGAATATATAATAGCGTTTGTCCTCTTTAGACACTCTACAGAAACTGAAGAAAATTATTCAATGCATCGGTTCTGGTTCAAGCCAACTGTGCCTGTATTTTCCACATACTGTCCAGCAAAGGCATCCCAACTCCTCAACTGTCACCTTTCTTGGGCTGAGACCCGCGTCTCTGACAGAGGTATTTCCAGACTGTACAGCTCTCTGGCTGCAGTGTGAACTCCCCAGCAAAACCAGGTTGCTTAAGGAGACATGCTTTACTTTTCTTCTCAGAAATGGTAAACAGTGTAATTGCCATAGTTAAGCTACCACACAGCTCTAGCTAAGCAATCATATATTTATTCTTACAGTAAAAGCATTACAGAGAAAACACATTTTTAAAAAAATAAAAAAACCTGCATGCATGCTACTGAGTTTACCAGAGAGAGTCCTCTCCCTTCAAAAAATGTTCTGGTTGGTGAATTCTTCAAACCCCATGTGGAGTTCTTTCTTGTGGTCACAAGTTCATCGCAGCTTCAATTTAGAACAAGCACACTCATGGGTAAATCAGTTACTTCTTTATACAGTTTCTTTTTGGACATTCTTCATGTAACAGAAGATCAGCAGGTGAAACATCTTCCCCTCAGGGCTAACCTTCAGAGGCTGAGCCGGTAGATGGGAGTTGGCAATCCTCTCAAGTACTTCCTGGCAATTCCATTTCACATGCTTCGTCCCAAAAGATCATTTGTGTCTGCTGCATTGTTCAACAAAGTCTTTTGAAGCTCACAGTACTTCCCAGATTTTGCATTAATACTGTCTTCCTCCTTAAATACATTGCATGCAGTTTCACAATAATACATGAACGTTTGCATTTTTGATGCAGTGAATTCCTAAAATACTCAAGTTTAACCTTACTGAATTAAGTTTAATTTAATAAGTTTTTTGTTCAGAAAATTGCTATAGCTGTCACAGCATTGATCTGTAAAATATTCTCTTGTAAGAAGTTAGTTTTGATTTGGCTTTTAGATGGCACTCATCCAATCCCCAAACAGCACTGGTACCAATTTACTGCTGTTCCTAATGAATAAGGAAAGTATGGGATGGTGTATAGTAGTTTTACAAACAAACTTAGCACCTCTAAGCTTCCCCTTAAAATGTCCCATTGTGGTTTATGGTGTGGAAGACCTTTGCCGTGTGATCTCTGTTTTGGGGAATGAAGGTCTGGGTATGTTGTAGATAAAGAGTTCCAGGAGTGATGGTTCGTTCTTGGCTTTTCAAGGTTTTTGACAGTGGTGTGTATGGAGCAATGTGGTGTCTACAACAAGTTTGTGGGCTGTGTTCTTGTCGGTGTGCCCCTGGTGTGATCTGTGGACAAGGATGGCACCTTCTTTGGAAAGGTCATTAAGAAATAGAGTAGAGTAGAGGTCCCCAAACTGTGGCCCATGCTGGGAGGAATGTTCTGGTGTGTGTGGGGGGAGGGGCACTTGGGCCTGGGCCAGTCCCCACGGGCAGGGAGAGGAAGCATCACCCAGCCCCGCTCTGCTCCCACCTCCGTTCCAGGCCTGGGCCACATCTCCTGGTTGCAACCCCAGGGTTCAGTTCTTGGCTGCGGTCCCAGGCTTCTGCTCCTGTGCCCCACTCCTTGCCAGCCCTGGATGTGTCTGGGATCCCGTTTTGTGGCCCTGGGACCGGTTGGTGGCCCATGCTCTGGGCCCAGTTGGTTGTGTTCTCAGCCTTGGCTCTCAATTCCATATCAGCTAAGGGGATGGGGTGACCCTAAAAGTTTAGGAACCACTGGAGTAGAGGCTTGGGATAAAATGGAGGAAGGATCATTCACACTGTGGTGGAGCTGAAAATAAATAAATAGTTCATCTTCAATATCACCTTCAGTATTAAGGGCTGGGTTCTTCTCTCCTAAAGAAAAGTACGTAAGAGAATCTGGTACATTTGTGCTTGCTGTAAGGGTAATAGAACTTAAGTTCTGTCCTTCAGTTATTGTAAAGCTTTACTTGTATATATGGCTTTTGGCAAGATTTCTGGGTCTGCAGTTCTGGTAGAAAGGATCCATATTTGGTTATATACTTATTTGGCTTTTTTTCTCTTGTGTTTTTTGTTTCGGCTGTCCAGTTGAACAGACTTCTTAGTAACTTCTCTATGAAATGTAATGTAAACCAGCATGACAGCTGTTTTTCATATAATGCTAATTAATCTTTATTTGAAACTAGTGTATCCCTTATGTGAATATTTTTCTCTCCTACATTAGTAAATTCTATTTTACTTAAGTCTATTCTGTATAATATGGATTGCTAGCTTTAATATTTCTGAGTTTTAAACTAAGTATATTTGTACACTGAACTGAATTGTACATAATAGATGAATCCCAAAACCTTAAGACTACTCCAGACCCAGATAGTGCACTGGATTTGGTGTGTGTATGTGGGGTTTTTGTTTGTTTTTTAAATCTTAAAGATGGTGTAAACTTGAGTTGCTAGCTAGCTCCTTTATGTGAGGAGCCTTCTTAATGCTAGAGATTTTCCAGCTGTGGTCTAATCTAACAGCCTATCTTCAGAAGCTTGGATGTAACATGCAGGCTAGCATTCTGCTAAATCCTTCTGCACTTTTTGGGATCTGCACTGCAAACCCAGTAGAGAAATGGCTCATACCACTTGGAGGATAGTGGTGTATATGTGGCTACAGAGGATGTTGACAGCCCCCCTAAAGCATTATCCATCATTCCAGACTTTGGAGATCTGGATTGAGAATTTAGCTCTAAAAAGCTCTTCTAGTGCTACAAATTGTAATACTGTTTTTGAGGTACACAAGTATTTCCATTAGCATTGGCACCATGAGAGCTAGCTCACTTTCCAGTTGTAAAAGGTAGAAGTTATTTTATTATTTAAGAGGGAGTACTCTCCCTCCTCCCCTCCCCCCAATAGGTTTGCACCAATGTATAGTTAATTTTGAAATAAAATGTTTTGGTACTTCTAAAAAAAAAAAAAAAAAATTGAAAAATCCTGCATGTAAAAATTTTAACAGACTTTAAAAAAAAAAAAAAAAAAAAGCTCTAAAAAGAAGCTACGTGAAGTGCTAGGTGTGATGCAGTTGGTAACGTTTTCATATCTCTAATTTTTCTCAAAATAAAAATAATTCATTTTAAGACACAAGGTCACCCTGTGAAAGTTCAGTTTAAAAAAATCTGATTAGTGAATAAAATGTGTTCTTTAAGACTAACAGGCTGCCTTATACCAAAACTTCAAGCTTGCTGTATTAGCACTTCTTGAAGCACATGCTGAACTTTAATCCTTCCGCTGTATACTGTTCTGTAAAAGAAAAAGGTCAAGAAAAGCAACAGCAGATGCTTCTTTGTACAGCTTTGATTTTAATTAGCATAGGAGATCACAATAAAGTACTATAGTTAAGTTTTAAAGGGCAGATAACTTAATAATGTTTGAAATTATGGCTACTAAGATATGAGAAATCGAATCTAATTTTTCAAGATATTGGATGATCACTGCAGAGGTAGGAAGGGGATCCAGTTTGTCCCTCTTCCTGTGTTACCCTCTTCCTTAAGAAGTATTAGTCATAGCTCCATGGCTGCACTTGATAGACCACTAGATGCATTTGGAATGGCACGTCCTAAGTTGCTAATTTTGTTGAATACATTAACCTGAATATTTGTGGGTTGTGTTGGTGCTCGGTGAGAGCCACAATCCATTATTTATTGACAGTTGTGGGGCACAGGTTTGTTTCTATTGTGGGATTCTGTGATGAGATAATTAATAATTTGATTACTTGAATGAATGCTTTATATTTTTGCAATTGTAAAACAAAGCTGGGTTTGTAAACATGACATTAAAAAACATAGAGGGCATATTTTTTGGTGAAGATGTTAACTGAATACCAAGAAAGATGAGAAAAAGAACCTTTTGTTAAGTTTAATAATGCATCTCTGTTGACACTGGATAATCATGCTACTAAATGTACCCAGGCTTTAGGACTTTGCTTTATTTTTCTGCATATGAGAAATCAAGCAAGTTTGAGACTGTCTCAAATGGCAAAAATTATTTTCAACTCTATGGCTTGAGAACTTCCTGGATGTCTAGATCCATTAGTTAATTTTGGGGATAACTTCAAAGTTGTCACTGTTTTAACAAAAGTGTTTTGGGGAATTCCCTAGAAATATTTAGTTTACAATCCTGTTACTTGCGGTAATGTTGATTCAGATAATGAGCAGGCGCTGTGTTTTGAAAGTGTTACTAAAACTCTAGCAATACTTTTTTAAAGGTGGAGTGAGAACAGGATAGGAGTTGTAGAATTCTGAGAGTCATGCATAGAATTCTGAAAACGAGTGAAGTGTAGAAAAGCACAGAAAAAATTGCAACACCAACTATTTTTTGGGTATTTTTGATACTGTACATGGTATTTGTGTAGCTCTTAGTCTTACAACCTAATAATTCATTTGAAAAATGAGTGTTTCATAATACTTACATGCAGGGCCATAACTTTTTGATCGGGATAATCCTGTTTTGAATGAAATAAAAACTGATCATACCTTCAACTGTTCCTCATGTTGAAGCTGAACAGTTTTCCCCATTCTATCCACCTGGCTAAATCTTTCAGTTAAATTTGTATGTATAAGTGTTACTCTACCTAACCTGTTTAGAGTAACTCCAGACAACAAGCCAATAGTAGAAATGCCAGTGCTGGTGCCTGACATATACTAGAATGGTCACTGTTCTTATTTCCACTAGTGAAGTTGAGGAAGTGGTAGTATAGAGGAGAAACTGAAAAAGCTAAATGTAGAATGCATTGAGGGAATAGTATTTTGAAAAGTGATGTTTTTGGAGTTCCATAATTTCTCACTAGATTTCAGAGCAAACTTCTGCCAGTTAGAAAAATCACATTTTTATTTGTAACTGCCAGCTCTGCAAATTCATCCTGGAATCCGAAAGTCAAGCTGGGTTCTTGTTGTATTAATCATCATCAGCTCAGTAACACATTTTGTAGGAATTCTGTTCTTGAATACAATCCCACTGATGATAGAGTTTGAATAGCATTTAGCTTGCTGACTCTGTTAATTGGAGTAGAGAGTAGCATAAGCCAAAATGGCTCTGTATACACAGGCGTATTATGTGAGAAGGTGTCCATATTTAGTCACTCTTCTGATTGTAACCAGACTTGAGAGTTGATGTCTTCAGCTGTGGGTTAATGCAACATACTGTCCTTTTTAGAGAGAATTCATTTACAGTTATATCTTCTGTGTCTGATTGTTAGGGACTAAATTTATAACCTGTAATTTTTGCTTCGAATAAATGTCTTAAATGTGACTCCAGGATCTTACCATTTTACACGTAGTAGTTAAAATATTAGTTTAAAAGTCTGTTAAGAAGAGCAAAATAAGATATATATATATATATATATAATTTTTTTTTTTTTTAAATACTCAAGTGAATAATGGGGCGAAGGCAGGGGAAATTAGTAGTTAACAAAATCAGCTCAGGTTCATTTATCCACCAGCTAATCCAGTTTAAACTGACTGGAAGGATAAACAAAAATAAATCTGTGACCAGAGTCTTTGACTTCAAAAGGGCTAACTTAAAAAAATTAAGGGAATTAGCTAGGGAAGTGGACGGGACCAAAGAACTCATGGATGTGAACGTTGAGGATGCTTGGAACCACTTCAAGTCAAAGTTGTAGGAACTATCTGAAGCCTGCATTCCAAAGAAGGGGAAACAATTTATAGGGAAGGGTTGTAAACCAAGCTGGATGAGTAAACATCTCAGACAGGCGATTAAGAGGAAGCACATGGTTTACAAGGAGTGGAAGATGGGAGGGACAGGAAAGGAGGACTACCTCTTGGAGGTCGGAACATGTAGAGATCAAGTGAGGAAGGCCAAAAGCCAAGCTGAGTTAGACCTCGCAAATAGAATTAAAACCAATAGTAAAAGGTTCTTTAGCCATATAAATAGGAAGAAAACAAAGAAGGAAGAAGTGGGACCACTAAACACTGAGGATGGGGTGGAGATCAAGGATAATCTAGGCATGGTTGAATATCTAAATAAATACTTTGCCCTGTCTCTAATGAGGGTGATGGTGAGCTTGGGGATAGCAGTAGAGTAGCTAATGGGAATGAGGACGTGGAGGTGGAAGTTACCATATGTGAGGTAGAAGCCAAGCTTGAGCTGCTTAATGGAACTAAATCGGGGGGGTCTGGTTAATCTCCATCCGAGACTATTAAAGGAGCTGCCACATGAAATTGCCAGCCCGTTAGCAAGGATTTTTAATGTATTTGTGAACACAGGGGTTGTACTATATGACTGGAGAATTGCTAAGGTAGTTCCTATTTTCAAGAAAGGGAGTAAAAGTGATCTAGGTAACTACAGGCCTGTTAATTTGACCTCGGTTGTATGCAAGGTCTTGGAGAAAATTTTGAAAGAGAAAGTACTTAAGGATATCGAGGTTGATAACTGGGATAAAATACAACATAGCTTTACAAAAGGTAGATCGTGCCAAACCAACCTGATCTCCTCTTTTTGAGAAAATAACAGATTTTTTTGGATTAAGGGAATGCGGTGAACCTAATTTACTTAGATTTCAGCAAGGCATTTGATACGGTTCCACATAGGGAATTATTAGTTAAATTAGACAAGATGGGGATTAGTCTGAAAATAGAAAGGTGGATAAGGAACTGGTTAAAGGGGAGATCACAGAAGGTCATACTAAAAGGTGAACTATCTAGCTGGAAGGAGGTTTACTAGCGGAGTTCCTCAAGGATTAGTCTTGGGACCAATCTTATTCAACCTTTTTATTACTGACCTTGGCACAAAAAGTGGGAATGTGCTAATTAAGTTTGCAGATGACACCAAGTTGGGAGGTATCGCCAATAAAGAGGAGGATCGGGATATTGTACAGAAAGATCTGGATGACCTTGTAAATTGGAGTATTAGGAATAGAATGAAATTTAATAACAGGAAGTGCAAGGTCATGCATTTAGGGACAGATAACAAGGATTTTTCTTATAAATTGGGGTTGCATCAGTTGGAAGTGAAGGAGAAGGACCTGGGTGTACTGGTTGATCACAGGATGACTGAGTTGCCAATGCGGTGCGGTCGTGAAGAAAGCTAATGTGGTCCTGGGGTGCATCAGAAGGGGTATTTCCAGTAGAGATAGGAAGGCATTAGTACCATTATACAAGGCACTGGTGGGACCTCATTTGGAATATTGCATGTAGTTCTGGTCCCCCATGTTTAAGAAAGATGAAGTCAAACTGGAACAGGTGCAGAGAAGGGCTACAAGGATGATTTGCAGAATGGAGAACCTGCCCTATGAGAGGCGACTTAAAGAACTTGACTTGTTTAGCCTAACCAAAAGAAGGCTGAGGGAAGATATGATTGCTCTCTATAAATAAATCAGAGGGATAAATACCAGGGAGGGAGAGGAATTATTTGAATACAGCGCCAGTGTGGACACAAGAACAAATGGATACAAACTGTCCATCAGGAAATTTAGGCTTGAAATTCCTAAAAAGATGTTGTGATTAAAAAGTGCAAAGCACAAAACAAATCATTGCACTCACTATTTATATTTGGCTTAAGCTATATATATAAAGCTGTGCAAATACAGTACCAGTACGTGTGGCTGCCTTGTAGAAGGATCTCTGAATATGTCAGCTTCAGTGTATTTTTGTTGAGAAGAATGGAAAATTTGTAGTTATAGAATGTGTGTGTAAACTTAATGTACTCCAAATAAATTTTAACAGCATTTTTACTCTCCTTTAGCAGAACATGCATATTTGAAAGCAAGACATTTTAGTCTTGATGCTATCCCAACAGCTACTATGGCTTTTCTGTGAAATGATGAAACCAGGCGGTTTTGCTTGTATGACAAATATATTTTTATTGTAATGTTTTGTTGATTTTCAGTACAACACCTATGCTTGTTCCAGTTTCCTCACACAATAATTTTGTGAGTCATAATACTTGAAGAACACAGTTTAACATATCGTTTCTTCACAGTTCTTTCTTTCCCATTGCAAATGAACAAGAGCAAAAATGACAGTATCATTTAATCCTTTAATGTTTGCTTTTGACATGCAAAACATTCTTTTGTAATAGAGAAGTGATCCATAAGGAGGGTAGCTGCTCCTTCATCTTTTTTAATATTAAATGAATTACAGGCTTTATGAAGAGATGGTGATTTAATGAAAAGAATAGTGTTTGAGTAATGAAAAGCTTTTGTATATTTTTACATTTCAGAGACCTATTCCTACAACAGGTAACATCCAGGTATAGTGTAGATTACTGCAGGGAGCTGCAATGACTGTATTCTATAAAGGATTAGTTGCAATACTTGGGTTCAAAGGTGGCTAGCTCAGGCAATAAATAATCACTTGTTTCTTTAGTTTGAATTGTGAAGTAAATGCTCTTGCCTTTGCTTGTGTGGGTGTGGAAGGTCTGAAATATACATGTTTCTTTTTTCTGTGTGTGGGGGTGTGAGTGCATGTGCTTGGAGGGTATGTCATGGTTTGTGGTGGGCTTTGTTTGTTTTTGTTGTTGCTTGCCTTTCTTGTTCTTCTTGAAGGACTGAACTGACCACTAGAGAACTGGAGCATGACCTTTCTCATTTTTTCTTGTGGAGTTGGTGTTTGAATCTTTAACAAAGATTTTCTGCCAGGTGCTTAATTTTTAATACCTAATTAATTCAAGCAAATGGACTAAATAAAAGGGGAAAGACCTTTTTCAAACAAAGAAGCAGAACTCCCCTCCTCCCCAAATCAAACCAAAATAAAAAATTCTTTTCCCTTTGCCTCTACCCCATCTTCAAAAATCAAGCCACAAAAAATTATCATTATTCAAGTCTTCAAGAATCAGCAAAAGCTTTTGCTATTACCATCTTTGCAGGTAAACTTTTTTTAAGTGGGAACAAAAGAGTTCTGATAAGATGGTTATTTTGTCACACAATTGTAGGAAGATATCTGTAGGAATCTTTAAAAACATATTTTAAAAGAAAATTCTACTTCTGCATATAATTGATACTGTTCTTCAGTATGTCCTCTCTTTTCAATAACAACAGAGTCTTGTGGCACTTTAAATCTGTTAGTCTTTAAAAGTGCCACAAGACTCTGTTGTCTTTCTACAATAGACTAACACGGCTACCCCTTTGGAACTCTCTTTTCAATGTACAACTGGAAGTAGCCGTAAAGCTTTCTAAACCAGTGGGGACTTGCACTGAGCAATAGATTGGTCCTGTAAATGCATGGTTATCTTGAGTGCTGAGAATGTGCATCCTTGTTGTTCATCTCATTTGATATTACCTTAATAATCTCTGAAGTTTAAGGAAAAATAGGTCTAGATGAGGAACTGCCTCTAATGTGAGGAACTACAGGCTGGTCATTCATGGTTGATCCTTGAGATTTAAAGCACAGTTCATCAGGAAAACTTTTGAGACTTGAGAGTTTCTTTTATGCTATTCATTATTTTTAATGATTCAGATAACTGTCTAGTGCCGAGATCACTGCAATGTAATATGTTTGCTTTCACCTATAATTTGTACCTACATGCTCTGTAGTGCTCTTATTGCTGAGCTAGAAGGTTGTGGGATCAAATCTCAAGCCTGGTTTTGTGGGGGTTCCGGAGAGTGATGGTTGGTGGGTGAGTAGTAAGAAATGCCATCCTTTGGATGGTGTCCTAAAAACAATAAAACTTGTAATATCAAGGTGGTGGTAGTGTGGAACAGGTAATAATTCACTGCACTCACAGAATTTAATATTTTGTTCTGTAGTGCTGCTTGTGGGGTGTTGGGAAGAGGTTGAATGTGGTAGATGTTACATAAAACTTTTCTTCTTTAATGATAGTGTTCCTTTCCATTGGCTTTGGAATTGCCAATATCTGCTTTATAATGTGAACAGCGTTTTGTCTTCTAGATGCAGCTGTTTATTTTTAGATAACCTAAGTGCCCTCCGAACTGTCATGAAATTCCGCTTCATACCTTGTATTTTTGAGAGTGAAAATTGGTAGGTATATGACAGAAAGTGTCTTGTGCTGCAAAGAGGAATCGGAGTTTGGACATCTTTCATGTATGTGTCATAGGCTGCCTCTGACTTGGTTTCTGAAGAACATGCTGTTGCCATAGCAATGGAAGTCTTTTGAAGGCAGAATTCTTGGCAGAGCTGTTGAATCTCCTGAAGTGCTTGGTGTGTTGATATGAAAGTATCCTGTCAGCATAAGCACATAACTCTAGTTTTGTAGTGGGAAAGAAATATCTATTTTAATTTAAGATGCACAACTTAATTTTTAAGTTAATTGTGATTTGAATCCTTGTTCAGGATGTGGTCATTTGCACAAAATATATTTGTATTTATTCTGTGAACGGCTTGTGTACTAACATCAAATGAAATGTATGTACAGGTTGCTATATCAGTGCTCTTAGTTTATTTTCTGACATGTATAGTCTGTTGTACTTGATTGCAGTCCCTTGTGAAAAGTAACACATATATGGTGTTTAACACGCTTCAAACAGTTTTATTCTTTAAAAAATCTGTGGTTCTGTCTTTCTGTTTTGGAGTGTTCTGTCCATAAATTGGTGCTTGTATAGTGCTTTGGACAAGATATCCAGTTTTCTGCAATCTTCATTAATAGGGTGTATTCCCATGCTTCAGCTGAATTATTTGATTCACTTAATTTTTTATATGTTATTAATATTGCTAAAATGGAAAAATGCCCCCCCCCCCAATTCCCTAAATGTTGAAGCCTTTAGTCCTATATCTACATAGAGAATATATAGCATATGAGATTAATCGTTCAGCAAACACATGTGTGCGTGTGTGTGTGTATGGTTTTTAGTATAAATGTAGGTCAGTCTCATGGAAAGTAATCTTCCCTTGGCAAGTGGTGCATATTTTTGTTTGTTTTTCCCAGATGATGCATGGGATGCACAAGCTAAAAGTACTTCAGACTAATATAACAGACAGGTTCACATATGCTGTGATACGAGGTTGACTGCAGGAATTATCTGGTTGCTTGTTGCTTGTTTCTGAAGAGGAACTTGGAAAGCCTGCTGTCTTTAAGAGAGAATTAGATTAAGATTTTTGATAATTTCAATTTCAAGACTAAAATATTTCAATTTTAATAAGAAAATATTCAGTTTATGCATCTAAGTGCTGTGCAATGTATTGAGTTTATGTGAATGATCACTTTTGATTTTGTATTTTGTCAGTTACCAAAACACCTTTAGGAAAAAGAATGTTGGAGTGACGCATGCACAGAAGTTATTACTACTTTTATCCCTCACTACTTTTTTGGTTGGCTTCAGCTTTTGTATATCATTTTCTGAGAAGAAAAATGTAAATAGGAATTAAAGAAGAAGGTTTTAGTAGTCTCTGTTTCATGAATTAAAGAAGGGTGACATTCTGTAATGAATACTTTGTCTTTATTGTACTTGGGGCAGCAGAGGGGAGTTTTCATCTTACTGTGGCCAACATATAGCACATTCATCACATCCGTGACATCTGTAGTACTAGGAAACTGTAATGTTAGCTGGACTTGGCCTTAGGAAGTATTAGTGTAATGCTGTACTAAGCAATTTAGACATGTCCTACTACTTGCAGATTCCTCATCTGTTGTTTTAACTTGGATAGACAAGTTATTGGCTTGAGTGACCTTGGTGCAGTGATTTGACTTTGATAGGTAGAAGGGCAGATCAACGTTGATTGCAGTGAGGGTGTGTAATAAGGAAATTTATGACTCCACAAGGTATTGTTGTTCCTTGAAATTTTTTTTTCCTCTTTTATACGTTTTAGGTTAGCTTAGTGCTGCATTAGCGGTCTTGTAGATGGAAACCCTCTAGTTACTCATGGAACAAGTACAGCACCAATAACAGTGCATGCTTTCTTTCACAGTCTTTTCAGTGGATCTCTATTCATTTTTGGAGGAAAGACTTATAGGGTACAGACAAAAGTTTGCATTACATGAATTCAATGTTTGGTCTCTTTGCTAATATGGTATGAAACTGTGTGGTAATGCTGGTTGATTTGGTGATGTTCTTTGTGTATTGTGGCAATTTTTCCACTGAAATGAACTGAGACCTCTGACTTGTTACATATTTTACATAGACCAATGAGCGTGGCATAATGTACACAGTTAGCAACTTTTTTGAGTCAGCACTAGCCAGAACTCCAGTTGAAATAACAAACCGGATGTGAAAGATTCTAGGTTCCTTTACTTATCTCCTAGAATGACCATTCCGTTCTAAAATGTGGTATTTATCTTAGAGTTATCAGATGGTTTTGTGCTACAAATATGTGATAATTGAATAATAGCAAAGAACCAGCTGATGGATTTAATAGGAGCTTACTGAGTGAGAACTGCAGGCAAGAATGCTGGGAGTGAGTTTGGGGCAGTATAATTTTGGATGATTATTAGTACAAATTTATCCCTCCCTTTGGATAAAATGAAGATGTCACTTATGATTAAAATTAGATTCTTTAGGGTATGGCCTGTCAGAATAACAAGAACCTAATGATATATAAAGAATACATAATCGTTTGCTAAAAAGGTTTTATTGACATTGGCTTGAGATAACTGTTACTTACAAGAGGCTAAGAGCAGTAAAGATGTTTGGCGTTGCCTGATTAGTGCATTGATCTTACAGCTTTAAATCATAAGTCATTGCATGCATGCACCCACTCACACAGTTTCCTTTCTACCAAATATTAATGTTAAGTCTTCCCCATTTTACTTCAGCCATTACAGGTTCATGTGTTGGAACATCATTAAACTTCATAACCCAAAACCTAAAGTACATCTTTACTTTTGACTACCTTGCATAATAAATCCAGTTACCAAGATTTGGACAAAAACATAGAGAACCTTTAAATGATTTGATTTTTTTTTTTTTTTTTTAAGAACGAGCCCACCTCTTAATTGGAAATACAGTGTAGGAAATTGAATGCATATGAAAATCTAGGAGTATGTTGCTAAATGAATAAACTTGTTTAAAATACTTCTGTGCAGTACACAAATTATCCTGTTTCTGTTGCTCACAAATTACTAGGGCATTGTAAGATGAACAGCTAATAAGACAAATATCCACAGGTTGCTCAGTTTCAACAAAGAGTGTTTGGTAAGTTATAACTATTTTGTTTTGATTTTAAAATTGAAGTTTTTCGATATTTAAAACATGGTTATGAGAGTCCTGAGACTGTAAATACAGTTTAGGATAGATACTACTTCAGAATCTGAACTTAAACAGAAGTAGTGCCCTGCATTCCCATTGACTGTGGTGAAAGTTTTGGGTGATACATTGCTTTTGTGAATTGAAACCTTGGCTAAACACATTCACTACGTTTTGGCCATGATGTTGTAGCTACCATTACGGAATGAAGACTGTACTCTTGATTAAATAATCCTGTTCTTTGACAAAACAAGCTCTGACTTGAAGTTAAAAGTTTTAATTGAGGTAAGTATGTCTCTTAAGATGTTTCATAAATCATATGTTGCTCATTCTTCTACTGAGTGAAAATAGAAATGTTAGGTGGCTATAGCAGAACATATTATATGCTTCACCACAAGCCGTGTTCAATCTCTAATAATAATGTGGTGCACCATTGCAAGTTTAATTATTAAGTTTGGAATGTTTATCAATGCCTCCACTAAAACAGTAAAACTACGTGTTTATTTTATACAAGTAGAAATGGTCATTGACATAATTGTGACAGATTAATATACAATTCAAATACTTCTGTAACCCGATCAGTTTTATCAGTCGATGTGGTGAACTTGGGCTGTTTAATACATTAAAATTGTTTTTTCTCTAGGACTTCTCCCACCATATTATAATTTCAACAGAGGGTTCAAATTATGGGTTTCTGGGTCTCAGATATTTTGAGGTGGCACTTGGGCTGTAGAACAAAAAAACAAAAACAAAACCATTTTTTCCCTCACAAACTGAAAATGCTTATATCCGAGTTTATTGGTTGTTATTGTAAAGCCAGCTGGACTCTCTTTAATCTGTGAAAATGCACATATTCAGTGCAGTGCATGGGGAATGTTGCTATTCACTCAACACTGTAAAAGCTGTTTGTGTATTTTAAATAAACTGAAACATGAATGAATATTTTATTTAAAAAATCCTGTCACATTATTGTATAAGAATGGAAGGATAATCTTGTGTTTTAAAGGACAGGTGAAAGTTCTCTGCCTTGCTCTTGCGTACACTTCCTGGCAAATTCAGTAAAAGTCACGTGCCTCAGTTTCCTCAGGTGCGAAATATGAGTAAAATTTACATTATACATGCAGTTATTTAGTATACATCTTCCATCCAGAAAGAGCTCATATGATTGCAAAGTATTAATACAAATGTCATCTTTTCCTTAATAGTCATATAAATTGTCTTGCACATGTTTATAAGTACTCATATAAATTGGCTTACATTTGTTCTGTTCAGTATGTTAGATTTTTTTTCCATTGTCAATAGATTTTTATACTTTCAATATCTTAACTAAAATTCCTCGGACTTCTGAATTTAAGTGCCTACTGTGTGCCTGCTTAATGTAAAATGTTTACTTCTGTAAATATGAAATTGGAAATTTTTAAGTTGGGATTTAAACACTGCATTTTAGAATCACTGTCAGATACCTACTTCACTTGCATATTCATGGTGTTTCAATGCATTCATCACATGGAAAGTTCATTAAGAAATGTAATTTAACACAGTTAACTTAATTGGAGGAAAAAAAATACTCAATCCAAACCCAGTTTTCAGATATATAAATGGAAAACAGCCTTGTCTGTAGCTATCTTTTGTAGTTAATAGATTAAATTCAGTTTGACAGTTGGATATATGTACCAGTGTCTAGCCTGTGGCCATGATCTAATAATCATGGATATGGTAACAAGTCGTCTAAAATATTCAGTAATGAAGTGGTTTTTTGACAAAACATACTCTGACTGAAACAAGAAATAAGGCTGTGTTAATGTGACTGAACTTCTACCATGCCCTGTATTTTGAATATTTAATAATACCCCTTGGGATGCAGCTAGACAGACTGTGTACTTTAAGGAAGATGGAAAAACTAAGCATGATATAACTGTGGGTATTTTTAAATTGTATGAAGCAAATTGATTTAACCTGATGGTCTAGACTTTGAGTTCTTCACAATTTGTCTCCCCTACACTGAGAATTTTTTTGTTTTGTTTAATTTGTCATAAAAACAGTTTTGTTCCATTAAATATGGATTTCCATGGAAGATACAGAAATTTATATATAATATTTTGGACAGAAGGAAAAGCTTCTGAAATATTGCTGACTGAATGCATATCAAATGCAGAAGAACTGAAAAGAAATGTACATGTTTTTCAGATCTGTGTTCACTGCACCAGTATGTATGTGGTAGGCCCTTGTCTGGCAAGCTGGATGAAAACGGGTGGTTGTAGAGCGGAGGAAGGGGGACATGTAGTTGAATGGAGCAGGAAGGGATAGCAAATGTCTAGACCTGATTGGCAGGGGGGAGCACTGCCCTGCTGGGTGACTAGAGGAGGGGCAACATTTATACTCTAGATGGTTCCAGAGAAACCTTCTCAGTATGACTGGGTTGGCAACACTTCTACTCTGCTTCCATGGATGAGTGTGTGACTGGGATTAATTATGTGCATATCATTCTAGTTGCCTTTTTCCTTTGGGCATGGGAAGGACATTTTCCCTTATTGCCAGATATACCAAAGCAGGGTAGAGTTTTTGCCTTTCCCACAGCAGGTCAGGAACTTGATGTAGGAAGGGAAGTTAGGTTAAATGGGACAACTTGGTAACTTACAAAATATGGCAGATGTTCTGTGCATGTATTTGTTACAGAAAGGCTGTGGTTAATAGGTAAAATTAGTTTGGAAGGGGTGTAGAGGAAAGCTTGCTTTAAGGAAGCTGGGGTTGAGGGCTTGGGGGCTTGTAGAGTCAGGTACAGTAGGGAGCAAATCTTCCAGCCTCCTTAACGTTATATGAGGGGAGGGTGATGAGGTCCCAGCAGGCAGGTTGTGAAAGGGCAGGCTGATGGCATCCGTCCCAAGTAGGAGACAACAACAAAGCAAATAATGAAGACTTGTACAACTTATGGCAGGGCACTCCAGATATTTTAAGTGAATAAAATGGCAGCCTACTTCAGCTGCATCCATTGTTTCTTGTCTGTCTTTTGGTGTGTCTGGGACAACGGAAATCCTTACTATACAGTTACAGTGAGAATTTGGTTTGTGGATTGGTTATTTATGTCTAGCTAAAACTATTTAATGTAGAAATACCCATTAGAGCACAACACCTCAACAAATCACCTCTTCTTTCCTTGTGTGTGTGTACATATTCTATACAAACCTCTGTACCCATCTAAGAAAATACAAACAAATTCACTTTTTGTAAATATCTGAGGAAACTAGAATTTTCTTAGAGGGAAATTGCTTTAAAACATAATAGTTTATATTAACTCTTAGAAATAAAAGGCATGGCAATTCAAGTGCTAATTTTTTAATCCTGCAAAATGCACTTACTGTTACTTTCAATAAAACTGTTTTGCATTACAAAATGACTAAGTTTTCTTTTAATGAAAATCTTACACAGAGGCTTGAAAAGCTAAAATGGAGGGGTCAGATATTGGTCTGTTATAATAACTTTATTACTGCTAGGCCACTGTGTCAGAAAGTAGGTCATGTTGATATCTGTTGAGGTTTGTACTAGCAGTTAGAGTACTAGGTACTAACCTTTATACTGCAAAAATGATTTAGCAGCTTCCATTGAATATTTCAGAAGTATAACCATAACCTTTGTTTAATGTTAAGATTTTTTTTGCTATGGTTATTCAAATTCAAGTGCGTGCTAATAACATCAGTTAAAAAAACTCCTAAACAATAAAAATAAAGTAAGGTTATACAGCTTTGTTGTTCTGATACATTTGCATTCTATAAATTTATTTTAAAAAAATAGGTGCGGACATAAAACCAACATTAAATAGTCCTTTAGCTGTATCCCATTTTTCTTTATTCTTAAGAAGTGTTTTTTTTAAAAGTTCTATCAAATAATGCCTTATAACTATTATGTATGACATCCTTTTAGGAATGAAAATAAAAGAAACAGACCACAGTAGCATTTAATTTCAAAAAGGGAAACTACTCAAAAATGACAAGTCTGGTTAAATGGAAATTAAAAGGAAAAGTCATAAGAACGAAATGCCTGCAAAATACATGGAAACTTTAAAAAAATGATCATAGAGGTTCAAATTATATGCTGGGTAGGCCAAACCCTGGCTTGTGTGCTGCATGCAGCACCTTTACAGTTAAAGTGCAGCTTTTGGTACTCCCTATATATTGCATCCTCCCCTGCCCCGATTCTTCACCTACCAGACTGGTGTGGAGCTTCTGCCCTCTGCCCAGGGGATAGGGCTAGAGGATTCTGCCTAGTGGGGAGGGAGGTTTCAGGGGGTCAGTAAATTTGGTCAGTAAAAAAATGCCAGAATAGCTAAATAAGAGTAAAGGAAGCTTTTAGAGACAAATAGTCATCTTTTAGAAGTTGGAAGTCAAATCGTATGGAAGAAAATAGAAAGGAACATAAACTCTGGCAAAGTCAAGTATAAAAGTATAATTAGGCAGGACAAAAAAATAATTTGAAGAGCAACTAGCAAAATACACAAACTAACAGCATATATGTTTTTAAATACATCAGAAGCAGGAAGCCTGCCAAACAATCAGTAGGCCACTGAATGATGGCAGGAACATTCAAGGAAGACAGGGCTGTTGTGGAGAAACTAAATTAATTCTTTATATCAGTCTTCATTGCAGAGGATGTGAGGAAGATTCCCATACCTGAGCTGCTGTGTTTTTTTTTTTTTGTTTGTTTTTTGTTTTTTTGTTTTTTTTAAGGTGACAAATCTGAGGAACTATTCCCCTTGGAGGTATCGCTAGAAAAAGGTTAGAAAGAAATTGGTAAACAGTAATAAATCATATAGTATTCATGCAGGAGTTGTGAAGGAACTCTGATATGAAATTGCAAAGCTAACTATAGTATGTAATCTACTGCTTAAATTGGCCCATGTACTAGCAGACTGGTGGATAACTAATGTGATGCTATTTTCTTTTAAAAGTGTTGCAGAAGCAGTCCTTGAAATTTATAGGCCAGTAAGTCTAACTTCAGTACGAGGCAAATTGTTTGAAACTATAATAAAGAACAAAATTATCAAACACATAGATGAACACGATAATTGGGAGAGAGTTACCACAGCTTTCATAAAGGGAAATAATACCTACTCAAGTTGTTTAAAAATTTTTTTGGAGGGATCAGTAAACATGGGAACAAGGGCAATCCAGTGGATATACTGTGTTTGGACTTTTTGTATGCTTTGACAATGTCCCTTGCCAAAGGTGCTTATGCAAAGTAAGCAGACATGGGATAAAAGGGAAGGTCCCCTCATGAACCAGTAACTGGTTAAAAAGTAGGAAACAAAAGATAGGAATAAGTGACCAGTTTTCACAGTGGAGAGAGATAAAAAGCAGTGTCCTTCAGAGATCTGTATTGGGTCCAGTACTCTTCAACGTTGATTCATAAATGATCTAGAAAAAGGAGTAAACAGTGAGGTTGCAAAGTTTGCAGATGATACAAAATTATTGGAGATGGTTAAGTCTAAAGCTCACTGCTTAGAAATGTAAAGGAAACTCATAAAATTGGATGGCTGGTAACAAAATGACAGATGAAATTCAGTTTTGATAAATGTGAACTAATGCACATTAAAAAACATAATCCCCAACAATATTTATGAAATGATGGGCTCTAATTAGCTTTTGTCATTTCAGGAAGATCTTGGAGAGTTCTCTGAAAACATCTGCTCAATGTAAAGCAGCAGTTAAGAAACAAACCACGTGGAGGCCTTTTAGGATAAAACAGATAAGACAGGAAATATACAACTACTATATAAATTTATAATATGTCTAGGCTTTGAATACTGCATGCTGTTCTGGTCACCTCATCTCAAAAAAAAAATTATATTAGCACTGGAGAAAGTATAGAGAAGGGCAACAGAAATTATTAAGGGTCTGGAACATCTAGATGAGGAATAATTGTCAAACCAAACCAAATCAACAAAAACTACTTGGGACTGTTCATCTTAGGAAAGACATGAGTAAATGGGGAATATAATAGAGGACCATACAATTATGAATGGTGTAGAGGAACTATTATTTACCCCTTCACATAACACAGAAACTAGGGGTCATCCATTGGAATTAATTGCCATCAGGTTTAAAACCAAAGGAAGTACTTCACACAATGCACAGTCAATGTGTGGATCTCATTACCAGGAAATGTTGTGGAGGTCAAAAGTCTAACTGGATTAAGAAAAGAACTAGTTAAATTCATGGAGGGTAGGTTCATTAATAGCTGCTAGCCAAGATGATCCGGGAGGCATCATATATATTGTGGGTGTCCCGAAAACTCTGACTGCTGGTAGTTGGGTCTGGATGACGAGGTATGGATTACTTGATAAATTGGCCTGTTCTGTTCATTCTCTCTGAAGCATCTAGCACTAGTCACTGTCAGAAGACAGTATATTGGAGTAGATGGAACCTTGGTCTGACTCAGTATGGCTGTTCTTGTGTTTGAAAAAACATAAATTTCAGCAGAGTTGAAGATTTTTTTTTTTAAAGCTTCCATTTTGGAAAAGAATTAAATACTTAAGTATTTCAGTGTTAGGCTACTTACTAACTCGAACTGAAAGAAGCTCTAAAACCATTAAGGCAGGCCTTGAAAAAGTGCTGCACATCTCTAGGGTCAGCCTAAAATCTTGGGTGCCTAGGTGTGCTGCCCGCCTGCCACCAAAAATCCACTGCCACCTCTGATGTTTTCGGTGGCAGAGTGAAGAAGCCTGCTGCTGACACTTTCAGTGGCGGTGGGGATCAGAAAAAAGCCATTGCCCAGAGCGCTTTTGGCAGCGGCGGGGAGAGGCAGAGGTGCTGGAAGTCTGCACGCTGTTTCCTCTTTTTTTAGTTGTCGGTGATGTTTGTCTCCCTGCGCCCAGGATTTGTCAAGCCCTGAATTAAGGAAATTTTGTGAATTACTTTGTGACTCTCTTTCCATTAATGCCCCCTTGGTCTCATAGAATCTTGGATTAAGCAAGCTAGAGGGACTCCTTTGAGGTCCGCAGTGGATTCTGTGCATTTCAGAGGCAGATTCAGATATGAAGGGAAGCAAGTCTCAGACTAAGATGCCTGAGGGAACAGGCATATCGTGGAGCTGAGTGTGCAATAAGGGAGTCTTGTCTTAGTGTTAGAATTTGATGAGTTTAAACTTCAAAGGGCTTAATTCAAGTGAAGTTCTGTTCAGGGTGATCACTGTTCATTTAAGGTGAAAGCATTTTATGTTTTGTATGTTTAGAGGCTCACCATTGCCTGATCTCCCATTTGTTCTACTGTTGTACAAATGGACAAACTGTAACACAAAGCAATGTATGACTTGTCCAAAATTACACCATTTTGTAATAATGTGACCAACCAGGTCATATTATCATAACATTAGGAATAAATCAATAGCACTTGTGTGTTCAAACATACAAACTTGGCAAAGAACCCCTAAGATTGGAAAGGGGAAGTAATACCCAACTTAAAAGTGAGGAAATAGAGGCAATCCATACAGCTATATAAATCATTTCTCACTCATCAAAACTTACTCACCTCACAAACACACAGTCCTTGCCCCAAGCCTATGAACAGTAATAGGCTACTCTCATCATGGTGATACTGAGACAACCTTAACTCTTCCCTCAGTGGGATGACAGTGGTGCTGTAAAATTATTCTATATTGCTTAGCTTGTGTGGTTTGTTTTGTTTTGAGCTTTCAGGGATGCAAGCCATTTTAAAGAGCTAGGATATTAAATTAGTTAATGATGTTGGTACGAGTAATGAGATGTTGAATGTGTTATAAAATTGCCATTGGCTAGCAGGTAGTACAGTAAATTTTGTTTTTTAGCATAGCCTTCACTTTGTGGCATGTCAAGATTTGTCTTGGTGTACACTTGATGACTGGCTGATAACTGTGTCTGAGAAGGGGATGTGCATAGTTGTAAAACTTGACTCTTTCTTGGTTTATCAGGTTTTGTTTTGGGCTAGAATCTCTTTTTGCAGATGACAAATTGCAGGTTACAAATTAGCTATGTTATAGGGTGATTTCTTGGAGCAAATAGCCATCCAATGATTAACATTTGTACTGATAATTGTGGGTGCTACTTTTTTTTTTTTTTTTTTTTTTTTGGAAACCTGGTACCTTTTGGAGCTGATATGTATTTATCTTTGCAGTAACAGTTCCCCCCCTTTAAACTATTGTTTTTCATGTCTGGCTAATCTCTCCCCACTAACACTCCCAATATCTTAATTAATTTTGGTTCATTTTGCTTCATGGTCTTTCTGCATGATTTTCTTGGTATGTAAAAGCTTTTGTTGTTGTATAATGCATACTCACCAAGATGTAATTTGCCTTTTAAGGTGTTGCCACAGGAAGACATAGAGAAGATTAGTTATTATCTTTACAAATTATCTCCAAGAGCCTTGGGTTTTTCTCCTCTGTTTTTCCTTTGTCTATAGGTGCTATAATTCAGTTTCTATAGTCTGATTAAATGTCTTCAATGAATTGTCATCTGTTGATCCATTATTAAATTAATTATGAATTGTATTTGGCCAGTTCCCCTGTCCTGTGCACACTCACTTGCATTTCATGAATTGTTGGCTGCTTCTGTGAGGGTACATTTCCTCCAAATTTTTCATACAGTGTAAACAATCTTGAGGCCAGACCTGAACCTTGTATTCAACGTGTATGTTATCTATCTCAAGCTAATCTTTCTACTGATGTCTTATGTAACAGGACATGGCTGTAGACAATTTATTAAAATCTATTTTCATAGCTTTTCCACATGCTGAGATTTTTGCTTTTCATATTGTCAAAGAAAAACTGTTTTTAATTTGTTATAGCTTTTGGACAACGTATTACATATGTAGTTGTGTGTCTACATTTTCATTCATCTTTTACTGCCTCTTAGACAATCTGCTCTCTATGTCGTCTCACCAGGGACTTTTTCTAATATTACAAACCTCTGAGCACCTACAAATTTGCTGCTTTTTAGAAAAAACAGCCAGCTACAAAAAATGCTCTCATTTCTTCTTATGCTTTCTCTGTCTGTTCCTAAATTAGACTGGATGGAAGGCCAGGCCAGGCAGTAATCACTCCTCTACTAGTGACAGGTTGAAAATCTGAGCTCTTGCAACCCAGTGGCTTTAGACATACATTTTAAAAAACAAAAATCATTTTTCTCTACGATTCAGTTGTATTCATGATAGTTAATACAATTGGCTGTAAAAGTGATGAGATTAAAACTTTTATACTAAAACTTCATATAGATTGTGTATAAGGTACATTTTCCTAGCAAATGAACTAATTTTAAGAAAAGGTTTGAAAATGTATGGGAGCTGTTTGTCAGCCCTTGTTTGGAATGATCTTCATAACAAACCATAGATTCCAAGACCAGAAGGAGCATTGTGATCATCTACTCCAACCTCAAGTATAACACAGGCCATAGAACTTCCTCCAAATAATTTCTAGAGCATGACTATGACACAACATGGTACTGTTATTTGCAATGTGACTGTCCCAAATGTATGATGATGAAACTTTTATACTTTCTCTGTTATAGACTCTGTTGGTAGCATCATCTGTTATTAAGGCTGTCTGATACTTCTCTGTGTAAGCACCTGTTTTCAGTTGCTTATCATTTTTCTCAGACTCTTGATTATATGAGCTGAAATATTTGTAAGAAGCCTATGCCTTAAGAGTGACCCAAACTCTACCTGCTTGAAGTGCCTAGACGAAGCTCATTTGGGAGAGAGGTGCAAAATCTGTAAGTCTTTTCATCCCAGGACTCAAAAAGATAGGTCTCAGAGTCTTAAGGTTCTCCTGATGGAAGTGGCGTTGGCAAAAAGTGCCCCGCTGCCGACAAGAGACCAGGCACAGAAGAAAGACATTAAGGACTCCCAGCACTGGAAGTCACTGGCACCAAAGCCAACTTCTAGGCAACATTCACGTTCTCCGGTGCTGAAGAAAAAACATTATTCAAAGAGAGGCTGGCCACCGACACCCAAATGGGGCAACAGGAATACAGATGCTGTGCCACCTGTGCTTGGCTATGCAGTCACCACTTCTAGACCACCTCCGCCATTGACTTCGGCCCCAGAAAGGGAGTGTCGAGTCTGGCTCCAGATGCCTCCCTCATCGGGGGTTTAGAGGAGGAAGTAGAGATTACCTGATTTCCCTCCACGCTGGAGGCCTTTGAAGTGGCCAAAGACCTTATAGAGTATATGGTGCTGCAACACCTCGAACCTGGTCTCCCAGACACCTCACCTTTGGTACCGTGCAGTCCCGTGCAATCGAAGGGCAAGCCGACTCTGATGCCGTAGCACCCTTCTCCCTGGCGCCGGTCGCTGGCACAGAAATATACGGCACTGACCTGGTCGCCAAGGAGCGAATCACTTTCACAGTGACAGTGTGGATGTAATATACTTACTAAATAAAATTAAAAACTTCTAAAAAGAAGTTAGATGAGCTATTTTCCATAAACCAATATTTATTAAGATTAATTACATTACCTTCCTTTTAATTCTTTTGTAGAGCCCCGTATCAGTCATCCATTATCTTGCTCAGGGTCGATGTCAAACTGACAGGTCTGTCTTTATCAGGTCATCCCATTTACCCTTTTTAAAACTGGCACAACAACAGCTTTTTCCCAAATCTTCGGGAACTTCCCCAATGTTCTAAGACTTATTGAGATCCATATCAGTGGTCCAGCAACAGTATTAGCTATTTGACTTCCTGTATGTTCCCCCACTTCGCATACATTTCCCAGCCATTCTACTCTTTTACAAGATTGTGGAAAGGACACTGAGAATCCCAATTAAATACATTTTATTAACCTATGAATTAATGTCTCTATTGCTCTTCGTAGTGTAAACATTACCCTGTCCTGATATTGCAGGTGTCCTGTAAACTTACAATTAATGAAGTATAATTAGTATAAGTATAATTAATGAAGGAAAGGAAAAGCTCTATGTAACTTGCATGTTCCTATTTAATGTGAGTGCAACATCATTTCATTCATTCATAAACTCCCACAGCCTAATAAATACAGATAAAGAAAACATGGTAAAAATAAATGGAACAACTTGTTTCTTGAGCATGCAAAAACTGCTGCAAGACTTGTTGCTTCCTCCCATCACTCCTCCTAGAATACATCACTTTATCTTTGTGACTAGGAACATGTTAAGGTGATCTACTAAGGGTATGTCTACTACACTGTAAGTAGACACCTGTGCTTGGCCCATGCCAACTAACTTGGAATTGTGAGGCTAGAGCTAAGGGGCTGTTTAATTTCTGTGTAGATGTTTGGGCTTGGGTTACAGCCGAAGCACTGGGACCCTCCCACTTTGCAGAGTCTTGGGGCCTGTACCTCTGCCTGAGCCTGAACATCTACACTGCAGTTAAACAAACCCTTTGTCTGAGCAGCAAACACATCCCCTAAGAGTTTCATTGCTATAAAGTTGCTAATGAGATTAGTGCTTGTGTAGAGCCTATATTCAATGTACACTTTGTGAATTTGCAGCTAAGTGAGCTAGGGTATATGCATGCATGGCCTTTTACATAGACCATAGATAAAACTACCAAAATATCATGCCAGAAACTCTGTGAATGGGCAGAATGAAGATTTGACTTGATGAAATCTAAACTGTTTTCCACCAGAAAACTTGGATGCTTCTCAAAAGACATTCCCCCTGTCAAATTTCAAATTTCTACTCTGTCTAGCGCTGTGTTTTTACAATGATCTATGTGTATGTTCACTATCCTATCAATGAAAAATGTTGGAAGTGATTTTATTCAAACTGCCAAAAGAGGGGGTGAAGGAGCATGGACCTTTATGGATCATTGCCTGATGTTAGGAATCATCTATTTTGCTTTGCAAAAGATACCATTTTGCTGCACAAGAATGATGGCTGTGAAGATCTAAAGAACTGTCGTCCAATATGCCTGCTTTCACGTGTCTATAAGCTGCTCACTACAGTAATAAACAAACTGACTCTCACAGTGTCTGGATGAGTGGCAACTGAGAGAGCAGGTAGACTTTTTTGAAGGAATTTCAGCACAATTGACTATATCTTCACTATAAATTGGCTATTGGAGCATTCAAGGAAATACAAATTCCCTTTATGCAGTCCTTTCATCAACTGAGAAAGCATTCGATGGTGTTGAGATCAGTGCAGTGCTGAAAGCTCTCATAGAGCAAAGCCTTGACACAAATTACATCAAATTTAATTACAACAAATTAAGGGAAACAAACTGACTGCGCTATGGATATAATTCAGTTTGACACTCCCCTCTAAACCCCAATCAAAAAAGGTGTGAAGCAAGGTGATACGGTTTCCCTGAAATTCTTCACAGCCTCCCTCGAAATGGTAATGAGATGGATGAACTGGAAGTGTGTAATCAGCATCAACAGAGAGTAGTTGAATCATCTCAGATTTGCAGACGATACTGTGTTGATTGCCAAAAACACTATCAAACTATGGAAAATATTGTGAGAATGCAGTGCGAAAAGCAACCAAATCAGACTGAAAATTAATTGCTCCAAAATAAAATTTAAGCTGGTTGGTGCACATTTAGTTCCATTAAGGATGTCCCCCTAATGAAAAAATCAGTAAGGCAATATGGGCTAGCTTCTTTAACTAAATAGTACTGCTGGCAATGTTGCATGGCAATGAAAAGGACACTGACGAAGATTGAACAACAACTGTCCATCATGGAGAGAAGACTTCTTGGGATTTCAATCTGCAAAGAAATTACCAATGAAGAGATCAGAGTGGAGTGCAGGGTGATGTTGCTGAAAGCAGGTAATATAAAATGCAGTGGCCCAGACATATAGCTAGATTCACTGACAATTGATAGCTATCATTTAGTGGTACCCACAGGAATTAAAACAGCCACTCGGATAACTTCCAAAGAGATGGGTAACTTTTGTCATGAAAAGGCAGTGCCGCACATGGAGAAGGAAGGACAGGATAAGAGAAGAGTGGAAGATGTTGTGATGGGTGCAATCTATATGAGGGCTGAAGGATCTGTCAGTCAAGGTGAAGGCTAAAAATGGGGTAGTATGGAAACACTTAAGCAATTCATCTATAAGCTACTCAATCTATAATTGCTACATTAGCATTGCATTATTTTGAAATTTTAAAATTGTCCATAAGACTGTTCAAGGGAAGACTTTATATGTTTGTTTTGATTGAGGTTTAAATGTATTGCTTTAGCAGAAGCTTTTCCTGTAGCATATTAACCAGAGACAGGATCTGGGAAATATTCTTATAATTCTAGTAATTTATAGTCTTAACCCTAAGTGGATGTTTCTGAAGATAGGAGTGCTGTATTGGTAAGTGCTGTAAATGTTCTAACACTGAACTTACTTGATATCCCTGCAGTCTTTCTAATCTGATTTTTTTCCCCTTTTAATATTGACTGTGAAACTAAAAAATGTAATACAAAAGATCACTGTAGAAATTTGTTTACATATGAACACCTCTGCTGTTAATGGAATTTAGTACTAGAGTGTATTAGGGTGACAGTCTTTTATGTGTGGTTTATTATTTTTGGGAGTGATGTGTTGAGTAAGTGTTTCCATTTTGGCATTATACTATTTCCTGTTATAAGTTGCTGACTGTGTAAAATTATCTTTTAAGTTTAAAACAAATCAAAATAAAAACCCACCACAGCTCTTAGACACCCAGTATTTATTATGAGAGACCAGAAAGAGATAATTAGAATTATGTTTATAATCTACTGAATACATTGCAGTATTAAATTACATTCTCAAAGTTAAAAACTTTGGACAGAAGTATGAATAAAGATCTCTATAGAAAATGGAAACATTTCTCCAGTACTGATTTTTGATTTCCTGTCTAAACTTTGTTCAGCAAAAATACTGTCCCTATTGAACCTGATCCTAGGTATTTTTGCAGGGGAGGAGGAAGAGAAAGAGGGGAAATAGCTTACATAGCTCCCTAAATTAAATGTTGTTAATGGTGTTTTCCTAGTAACTCTACCAAGCTGGATGGAGTTGTTCTTATAGCTGCTTTTATGTGACGTGGAGTTGTAGTTAAGAGAAACAGAAGATACTGTGACCTGTATGATATTTCAGAAGGACAGGTTGGCCAGGTGTGAAGGCACATTTTGGGGTCCTATGATTTTATGCATTGAAGATTGTGGATCAATCATGCTGAGTTACTAAGGAACAATTGATACTACGTTCAAGGGATACTCCGACAGTGGTGTTCAGATTAAGGAAACTTCATTTAAAATGGTCTGAAATAAAATGGATAAAACAGTGGTAAATTATTTAAGAAGAATTTTTTCTTGAAGCTTATGATCTGTTTCAGGAAGATGCTGTTTCCAGTTCTGGGTTATATGTTGCTAATGTCGTGTAGATAAGGTTGAATCTTTCCCAGAGTTGTCACGTTTATTCTTTTTTTTTTTTAAGCAATAACTGGAAATGAACTCAATTTCATTGACAGTTCTTTCCTTTAAAAATAATAAAATAAATTGCCATTTATTCTGGAATACTCCATGTAAAAACTCATTGTCAGGATCAGAAAATTAGTTTATTTTATGGTCCAGGATTTAATATTTTTAATCCCGTCAGTGCCCTTAAAACACCGTCAGAGAAAAGGTCCATTGGTCATTTTACAGTCAGTGATTCACTCTAGTTGCAAATGCTTTATATCCGTGCAAAGCTGGCACATTCAGTGTTCATGTTCTATCCTGTGAGTCACAACACAGTGGATCTTAAGTATTGTCATCTCTGATTACTAGCCTGCTTTCCCTGGTGATTTTTAATATCTGTTTATTCTAGGTCTGTTGACATCTACAAACAATTTGTGGTCATCCAAATATATAGACTATACAGTTATAATTTTTAATTAGATGTTTAGAGTATGGAGACTTTAGTTTTCCATGAATTTGCTAGTATATTAAATCTGTTCTTAAAATTAATTTGAGTTGAATGTGTGTGTATGTGAATTGGATATTCAGCATGAGTGATTTGCTGCATCAAAACTGTACCGCTCTACCAACATTTTATATACCAACCAGAGATGCCACTACAATACCTTGATTATAAGCTTAAGCTAGCCTGCAGGGTGGCATGCAGTTATCAGGATTTACATTTCATTTATAGGAAATGCTGATGAGTATCTCTTAATGTACTGTAATCGTATTATACCCAGTAGCCGGTGTTTAAGTATTATGTTCTTGCTATGTGCATGGCTTCACATAAAAGGGCATACTTCATCACAAATATAAGCTTGCTATTTTAGAAAGATAAAAGTGGTACCCATGTCTCTTTCTAAATATTTAAAATGCATATTTATCTTACATTTGTCCCTGTAATAAGAAGACTAACGTGCAGTTTTGTATTTACTTGGAATTGCCAGTTCCTGACCCTAAATTCATTTTTGAATAAAGTGTTTTGGGGTATATTTCACTACCATCTCAAAATAGTACAGAGTAAGACCAAAGGGTTTGCTCTTCAAAAATAGAAGCAGAACAGTTTGCTTGTGGTTTTATGGAATGGTTTTCATTTACATCCTTGAGACCTTTTTTGTAAGTTTTTCTTTAACAATTCTTGACACTGATACCTCAAGGCATTGAGGCAGCGTATGCACTCCCAAACAGCAGACCTGGGTTTGAAACTCAGACTACTAGCTCCAGGAGGCCTTTTTTCCAACTCCTAAGGGGAGAGTTGACCTTGTCTTGCTCAAAAATGGCACCTGCTGGGTAACTAGACTTGGTCCTTCCTGTTTAGTGTGTCTTTGGAATTTATACCGTAATGTTGTTCCACACCACCATTTGTCTGTATGTGATTGTGCCAGAAAGGGATTGGACCAGCTATGAGGTATAAGGGTGGGGACTCTTGTGTCCTCCTCTTTTAGTTTTCTGTGGTTTAATATTTTGGATTTCTAAAGAAATGAGTTACAATCTCATAAACATGTTTATGACAGCTGCTCAGCAGAGAGAGATCTCAGCAGGGAGAGATCAATTGTAAGACTGTAAATTCTGTTAATTTTTATTAGATTTTTATTTGAGAGAATAGAAGGTAGATATAATAAAAAAATCCTAATTTCTAGGCATAAGGTCAGTATGTGAAAAACTGTTTATGGCTTTCCATTTCAAGTGTCATTTTCATTTTGTTATTTATGGTCTGTGTATCTAATGAAAGGGAATGTATTTAGAGGGGAGCAGCAGTAAGGTTCCATGCTGTTATTTCCAGAAGATAGCAAATACAATACAAATCCAATGTTTTTCCTTTTTGCTAGATTTATAGAGACTTAATCACAGCTATTGTGGAATTTTGTGCTGGGAGTTGAAACACACAGGGTTATGATTATACTGAGTACCTTCCTTTACAACCCCCACCAAGGAGCTTCAGTTTCAAGAGAGCTGGTTCTATAGATTAAAAGGGACTTACTGTTCTTATTTTGTGTGAGCCCTAATCAGTGGTTTTAAAAACAATAACAAAACACCGAGTTACTGTTTTGAGTATAAAATTCTAGACTGCATTTAATAGGGGCAAATTGCTTATAATCCTGGAAGCACTGATCCTAATAGGGAAAGGGTGATAATTAGTTTCTAATATGGACAGAATTGCTGTTATTAGCTGTGCTCCACATGTTTGCTTCCCCGTGGCATTCCTCAGAGTGTAGCAGATGGATGAACTAAGGGCAGAGGTAACGTGTGTCAAGATAGGCTGCTGTTTTTCCCCTGGAGACATTGTTCTAGAATGCTGAGCTTTTTTTCTTTTTCAACAACTTGACTTTAAAAATATCCAAAGTAAGATGGATAGATAAAAAGAAAGAAATAGATAGATATTTTAGGACAACCATTACTCTTCTATTTCATTAATCCTAGCATTAGATAAATAATACTAATGCATTCACTTCCTAAAAGGGACACTAAAGGTGAAAAGCTGTAAATTAACTACAGATAAGTCTTCTTTTTAAGGGGTCACACATCTTAACTAATTCAGAGCTTAATTCCTTTGGTAGCCTATTGCTTCCAGGACAATATCTCAGAAAACAAAATGCACTGCGCTGTCTTGTCTCCTCCTATCCCTGAGCTTTGTCCCTTATGTCATTGCAGTATTGAGAACTTGCCATATTCATATTTTTCATGATCTTGTTAGCTGTCAACCCCAACCACTTCAAAACTTTCTTCAAGAGCACAAGCATGTAGGAACAAAATCAGAAAGGCAGAGATACAATATTATTTACATTTAATTAGGGATGTAAATGGCAATAAGAGATTCTTTAAAAGATGAAGGAAAGTGTAGGTCTTCTACATAAAGACGAAGGAGAAAAAACTAAGGACATCAAGAAAGCTGAGATATTTAATCCCTATTTTGCTTTTGCCCTTACTAAAACAGTGACCAGATACTGAACAAAAGTAATATTAACATGACGAGTGTAATCCAAAATAGGGAAAGAACAGATTAAAGAATATATAGATAAATTAGGTGTATTCAAGTCAGCAGAGCCTGATGAAATTCATCCTAATGTACTTAAGGAACTAGCTGAAGTTGTCTTGGAGCCATTAACAATTATCTTTTAGAGTTCCTGGATGATGGGTGAGGTCCCAGAAGACTGGAGAATGGCAAACATAATTATGTTTTAAAAAGGGGAGGAAAGAGGATGTGGGAATCATAGACCACTCAGCCTCATTATGATATCTTAAACGATACTGTAACAACTTGTTAGCAGTCAGTTTGTAAACGCTAAAAGGATAGTAGAGTTATAAGAAATAGCAAACATGGATTTGTCAAGAACCATACCAAATTATACCAAACTAGCCTAATTTTTTTTTAATAGGGTTGCTGTCCTAGTGGGTAGGGTGAAGCGGTATTGGTGATATCTTGATTTTTTTAGTAAGGCTTTTGACACAATTCTGCATTGTGTTCTCATAAACAAATTAAGGAAATGCAGTGTAGATGGAATAACCATAAGGTGGGTGCAAATCGGGAGGACTTATCTATTGCAGTCCCTGCAGAGGTCAGTCCTGGGTTCAGTACTACTCAATATTTTCATTCATGATTTGAATAATAGAGTGGAGAACATGCTTATAACATGTGATGATGACACCAAACTTGGGAGGGATTGCAAGCACTCAGGGCAACAGAATTAGAGTTCAAAACAGCTTTTACAAATTAGAGAGCTGTTCTGAATTTAACAAGATGAAATTCAATAAAGACAGTATAAATTACTTCACTTAGGAACTAAAAATGAAGTGCACAGCTACAAAATGGGGAGTAAGAAGTGGTAGTACTGCTGGAAAGGATCTGGCAGTTATAGATGTTCACAAATGGAATGAGTCAACAATGTGGTGCAGCTGTAAAAAAGGCAAATAGTATTCAGTGGTGTATTAACAGGAGAATCGTATGTAGGACATGGAAGGTAACTGTCGCACTCCTCTTGGCACTGTTGAAGCCTCACCTAGACTGCTGGGGCCATTTTTCATTGCCATACTTCAGGAAAGATGTGTACAAATTGGAGAGAGAGTTCAGAAGAGAGCAACAAAAATGATAAAAAGATTTATAAAATCTGACCTACGAGGAAAGGTTAAAAAACTGGTCACAAAACTGAGGAGGGACCTGATAAGTCTTCAAGTATATAAAAAGCTCTTCTAAAGAGAATGGTGTTCAATTGCTCTCCATGTCCAGTAAAGGTAGCACAAGAAATAATGGGCTTCATCTTCCGCAGGGGAGATTTAACTTTGAGTGTAGTTAAGCACTGGTATACGCTTCCAAGGGAAGCTGTTGAATTTCCATCGTTGGAAGTTTTGAGAAACAGGTTGGATAAATACCTGTCAGTGATGCTGTAGGATTGCTGGGATCTGCTTCACCAAGGGGTTGGACTTACTGACTACTTGAGATCCCTTGCCGCCCTATATTTCATTGATTCTACACTTAATTATTTGTTATGGAATCTGACCACTGTATTGCTTTTCACCCCTGCCCAAGTACGCACATAGAGGGACTATCTGAAAAATATAGTGTAAACTACATTAAACTTCTGTATATAGGCCTATATATAACTAGTTAGCATTGTGGGGTAATTTCTTAGTAAAAGCAGAATACAGTTTTATATGTAGAACTTCACCAGACTGGCTCTATGTTTCATATGACATCACCTAAACAGGAACTTTTCATCTTATGCAATATACACAGGATTCTCCTGTTGGTAGGACTGGTAAATTAGATCGATCTTTCACCATCTTCAGCCATATTGTTATTTTACTGCTGCTTATGCCACATCTCTTGTTTTGGGGAATACCATTGGTATATTTGTGAATAGTCAAGATCTTCTGTCCTTGTAATAACTCTTCTAGGTTGCCTTTATGCCCACATTTTGATTAAAATTTAGACGGAGGCTAAAATATGTTTTCCCATGCTTTGGTGAAAGCAGTAAGGTGGATCTGCTTTGCCTCCTCCCTCTTCTCTTTGGTAAGGGAATACTGGAAAAAGCAGCGACTGGCTCCATTGTAGTAAGGAAGTACAGAAACAGTAGCAGCTCTCACCTTTTGGCAGGAGATGTGGCAGGGCAATGCACATGCATGTTTTAAGACTGCTGTGTTTATCTCGGATGCTAGCCTGAGAGCATTTACCTGAAAATGCGATATTGAGGGGGAGATGACGCGTGCGTGCGTGCGTGTGTGTGTGTGTGGTGGTGGTGGTGTTGTGTAGTGATGTACACATGCTTTTTGTTGCCATTTGGTTTTTCCATTCCCTTTTTATTGTGCTTTTCCTGTTCATTCTCTCCTTTTTTTCATTTACTTATTTTTTCTCTCCCTTTCTTACTCTTCCTTTGTTTTTTCCCTGCACTTTTCTACTTGTTTGAGTTTCTCATTGTTTGCTTTCCTTCTATTTTCTTGCCTATTACCTCCCCTTCTCATGTAGCTTGTCTCTCTCCCTCACTCTTTGAGGCTTCCATCTTACTTTCTTCCTCTGCCTTCCTTATTGCTGTCTCTTTTTTTTTTTTTTTTTTTCCTGCCCCACTCTCCACTTCTATCCTCACCCCAATGAACAACAAGAGCTAGGATTTTCTGTATGCAACATTGATTCAGGCTGGTTAAAGCTTCTGCTCTTGAATAAATACTTGCCTTCTGTGGCCCTCTTGCTGCCTGTCCAAGGTGAAGTCCTGGAGAATGGTGAGTGTGGGTTGTTTGGTTGGTAGGTTTTTTTTGTTTTTGCTTAAAGCACTAGGGTAGGGTAGCCAAACTCTCCCACTGCTCATGATATGAAGGCACACAATTCTTGTCTGCTTGGGTCAGCAGCCCAGCATGCCTAAAGGCATCCTGTCAACTTCCAAACTTCGGTTGGAAACATTTTCCTTACTAGTGTTGCATGTCAAACCTAAGATTTCTGTAACTGAAATATATTGGAGAAATATTTTTGGTTTCTTTCATTTGATAACATTTTGTATATGTTTTAGCTCTTTCCAAAGACACAGTCTATAAGTTTTCTTTTTTACTTGGGTATAATCCTTTTTGCCGTGTGGGAAGTTTTTTTTAAGAGGTAAGAAAATGTGCTTGTAAAACCATCAACTAGTAAGGGGAGGAGAAATAAGTGTATTGCAGTAAACAACATTTAACTGATAGTTTTTCTTAAACTGACTAGTTTTCAAGTTCATTGCATCTTTTAAGTTGTGTATTTACGCTAAGTGGTATTAGTGGTACTAATTCATAGTTAAACTAAACTAAACTTCTACTCATTGACATAACAGAGTCAGTTAATTATTGTATTTACATTTTAAAATATTTTTGAACATATGTCCAAAGATTTATAATATAGTAAAAAGATAATTTTTTTAAAAGCAACTACAATAAAACAGCTGAAGTTAATTTATCATGCCCAACAGGGTCTAAAAGAACCCTTATTATTTAAGTTAGGGTAGTACCGGTAAGTCCCAATTGTGATAGGGGTGCCCAGAGGTGGCTTTTGGGGTAGGCGAAGCAGGCGTACGCCTAGGGCCCTGAACAGTAAGGGCCCTGTCACCTGCTTCATGTACCCTAAAAGCTGTGTCTGCCTTGATCAGCAGCAGAAGGACGAGCTGTCTGATGGGGCTGAGGCCACGTGGGAGGGAGCTGGGGCCACAGGGAGGGGGTGGGGGAAGTGGGGCCACAGAGGGGGGGCCATCGCAGGCCTGTGGGAGCCCCACAAGGTGCCTTTGCCTAGGGGTCCCAGTAGCCAAAGGCTGCCTCTGAGGGCACCACTATGCTAATAGAAGTTTTTCAACTTCTTAAAGGTACAACCCTTTAAACATGGAGCTCCGTCAACCATGTCAGCCTGTCAAGAGTAAGAAGAAATAAATCCTACATGTTCTTGAATGTCTGCTTTCTTTTCAGAATGGGATGTATCTGTTAAGGGACTTTCATGAAGTGACATGCTTGACTGATAGATGTCTTTTTGCTAGTGCAGTGCAGTGTGCATAATAATAAAGGAAACAGAGGGATTGCTTCTAAAACACTTTGGCATATATGAACATTTAGTGGCAAATACAAAAATAACCCCATTAAGCAGACTTTAATCTTTTTGGTAAATTTTAAAAACTCATCCTTGGGTGGCGCTTACAGTGACTTTTTTTTTGCTTTTGAGAAGCAAATTCAAGATTTTGAACACATGCACATTGTATCTTCTCCCTTTGGCTACCCTCATTTATGTGACACCTTCAACTGGACTGTAAGCTTTTCAAGGCAGAGAGCTGATTTCTTTTCTGGGACGGTCGTAGTAAAACTTTGGGCATTGAATATTTTGTACTTGCTTGATGATTAATTGTATAGTAAAAATTGAATTAAATGGGAAAAAACTGAAAAGAGAACTGCATTATGGCATAACTTTAAAACTTGGATACAGAAATAAATTTAAGTTCTCAGTTACAGAGTTTCAGGTTTATTTTCAACATGTTACGTCATGTTTGATTGTTTTATAAATGATCCTCAACACAGTGGGTGCTGTGCGGAAGACTTAGTGACATTCTTCTTAAGGCTTTATGGGCCCTGATTACATTATTGCCAAAAATTTGAAAAAACTCTCAAACATGCAGCCTTGATTAACCTGCCTGCTTTGCAGGGGCCTACTGCTAATGAGGCTGGTTCTATAAAGCTGTGTGACATTTTTCACTTTGGTTTGGTTTTGAAGATGCTTTGTCTCTGTTTGGAGCCTTTCTCTTCCTGCTGGTGAGTTGGGGGATGACTAAGAAGATTTGGTCTGGAGTCTCTCTCTTTAATAATGGCACCTTGATTGTTCTGACAAAGTCCTTTTAATCAATACATGTTCCGTGATGATATTGCTGGGAATACCACAGTCCTGCATTGTTTTGAATCTTTACCAAACTTCTCACTAAGATTTTTCTACTTTTATTTGCAACTGTCAAGATGTATGTGATCTAAACTGATCTCGTATAATGTTTTTGAATGGTTTATTAATCCAAGAAGTTTATTAAATCAGTGTCGGTTGACTGTGGTCTTATTTATATTGTGGGGGTATTTTGCTAATGTTTCTGAAACCAGTGACTCAGACATACATTTCTGTTACTACACAACTCTATACTTAATTTGGAAAAGAAAATACTTGACTCTACATAATAAAGATTTTAAATATTAATTGAATCTGTAAAATAAAATTACATAAACTTGTTAAGTTATTGGTGGGGGAAAGGGTGAAAGTTGGTCATTGCTCATAACATTTTGTGGCTCATACTAGAACTTCCACTGTGCTAGATGTTTCAGGTAAGTCCTCTCCAATTTCCAGAAGAGGTCTAAACTTACTCTAAAACCTTGAAAGTTAACATGCCCACTGAAAGGAATTGTTTCTAACAATTTCCTTTTTTTAGAAAAATCACTTAATGCTGTTCTAAATTTATGAGAACACAGGTAGAACCCTGTTATTTCGGAAGTATTTAAAACTTTTTATTACAGTAAGTTTTATTTTTTATAGCATCTTTCCTGCAAGTTGTATCCAAGAATCATTCGTAACATCACTACTACAAAATGTGAACCTTGACCAAAGAAAAGTGAAATTGATAGAGAAGTAAGGGAGAAGAATATTTCACCAGGAGAGACTTGAAACCACATGAAGAGTAGATGAGACAAAAGGAAACAGAAAACTTTTGAGGTGATAGGCTCAGCAGAGAAAGCTCTTGTCCCAACAAGGGCAACAGTATGTGTAAGAACCTTATAATCAATGTGTTAAAATACTGTCTGGAGGGGAGCGGAGCGATTCAAGTTCTGTGAAGTGGGATGCCGTAAATCTGAGACTCTTGACAGAGCAAGGATAATTTGGGTAGTGGGTCCTTCAGTGGAATTGTTTGAATGGTGAGATATTTGGTTGAGTTTTTGTCTTCTTGAAAAGATGAGTGTATTTGCATATTTTGGAGTAAGTGAAGGGTTGATTCGCTCTAAAGGTTTGAAATGAACAAGTAAGAGGTATCTGAGGCATAGATGAAAAATTCAGCAGAGGGGGAGTTAAAGTTCTGGTTAATGTGGGTGGTGGTGTGAAGGAACTAGATAGATTTGCATGTTTCAAAAGAGTTGTTTTGAAAAATAAAAACTGGAATCTCAGTAAACCAAATGGTGGACAAGAGGTAGCTTTTAAATTCAGTCAAAGGAAGGTACTTAACTTTGAGAAATGTTTATAGTGCTTACAGATGAACAACCCTTAAGAAATTTCATACATTTTTTTTTTACTTCATGTATTTGCTTTGTGTGCATTCTGTTCCGTATGTGTGAACTAAATATATATCTTGGCATTGTACACCAAAGTAACTGGGAAAGAATAATTACACTTTGTCATGTTGAAATCCACTTTTTAAATAAAAACAAGATTTTTTTGTGGTACATAGACTAATACAACTACCCCTCTGGAAATTGTCTCTTTTTAAATAAATGCCTAATAAGTATTTACATTTTAACTTTTCTTAGTTTTTCCAGTTAATAGCAGGGCTGTAATGAGCTTTGGCAACCTTAATATTTCCAAATAAAATTTTTGTTCACTACTTGAAAGATTTTTAAAAAATACTTTACACATGCAAAATTGTATCAAAATAAAGTAGTATAATTGTTAGGGTTAAAGAAGCTTCACTGGAAAAAACAAAGACAAATTAGGTCAAAACAAATTGAAGTTTGTATTCCTGCAGACTCTTATGGATTTGATTGCGAATTTTGCCTGAAGACTACAGGACTGAATCCATTATTTGCCACATTGCATACGTTTACTGTGGCTCCGGACCCGCATGTGGCTCTTTGTCTGCCCCCTTGCAACTCTGGGCTCCCTCTGCCCCCCTCCCACATCACTGGGAGTTCCTGCAGGCAGCCCGCACCTAGCCCCAGGCCTTCCTTGCTATTGGGGGACCCTCCGGGCAGCCTGCGCCAGGCCCAGGCTCCCCACCGCCCCACCGTGGCTACTGGGGGACCCTGCAGCAGGCGCCTTGGCCCAGGTCCCCACAGGTAGCGGAGAGTTACGCCCATTGCGGCTCTCAAAATACTTGGTTATTGAAGGAATTTTTAAAAATTGCTGCTCTTGGCTTTTGTGTTGCCAACCCCTGAACCAGGTAGTCTCAGGGCAGGGTTTTTTCTTAAGGACTAAATTTTTGCCCTTAGTTAAGAAGCTGTCAGTCATTTTCAGTTTTAAACACACTATGCTGAAGGCAGAGCAAATCACTTTACCTCGAACTTTTTGTCCTGAAGTTATCTGGTCAAATATGTTTGTCCAGACAATGAATCTAATTACTGTCCAACGTATTGAGGCACACAAATGTCAAGTTGAAATTGCACACACTTCTTGGATTTTTTCTTTTTTGCTTGGCTGAAGTTAAAATCTTAGTTTTATATTTAGCATAGCTTTTTGTCTTGATTATTATAAAGATGTGATGTTTCTTATGTGTTTCGGCAATCTACTGTATTTAGTGTCTCATTGCAAATTTGACATAATATAAAATACAATTTATAAAGGTTCTGCTGAGTTAGTTTCAAGGGTTGTATTCAAAGTTTTTCCTGAAGAAATTTAGAAAATTATTGGAGTTTAAAATTTAAAAAATTCTGAATGAAAGTTTAATTTTTCTTTAATTTGTCAGTTAACATTTATTTTAATTATTACATTTTTTTAACTCAGGAAGACGTTTTTGTCATAGTGCAACTTAGAGCTAAATTGTGCATGAGTGTTTGTTTATATTTAATACTGAAGTTTTGTGTCTTGTTGGTTTTCTTTTTGTTTTTCTTACTGAAGTTCTTAATGAAGCTAATCTGTCTAAATATTTTTCTTGGCGTAACTGGAGCTCAGACTTGTTGATCCATAAGGGTATCTTTGATTTTGAATATCTGTAAAATTGAAAGGTCCAAATGTGATCATGGAAAAGCCAATATCATTAATATTTACACCTTTGTCAGCTATCATTTACACTGAATTACATTTAGAATCAAGGTGCAGTTATAACATGGACTTGAGGGAAAAAAGTTGTATGTCATAGCCTGGGAACAAATAACAGTGATAGCTGTGTATGCTGACTATTTTAATGTTGCTGTAACTGGTTGCTTCTCTCTTTCTCTCTCTCTCTCTTTCTGTGAAATTGGGCCTTGCAGTGAAGAAACTTTTTCTTTTGAATGTGTACTAATGTAAATGAACACTTTACAAATGTTTTGATTGAAAGTAGTTGTAATCTTTTTTTTTTTTTTTTTTTTTGTTATTCTCTAAATTGCTGCAGGTGCTTTATCTTAATAATTTGGATCCACAGTGACACCTATATAGTTCCATCACCTTTTGGGGAGAAGAAGGTCAGAATTCCTACTAATGACAATTCCAGCTAATTGTTTTGTTGGGTGGGGTTTGTTCCTTTTCCCCGTGAAACAAGTGGGGCTCAAACATTCTTCGCCGTCCAGTTTTCATTGGCTACCTTTTGGTTTTTGAAGGACCATGGAACATGTAATTGTCAGGGAAGACAGTGGGCTAACAAAGTTCCGCTCCTTGCACATAACTGAAAACAAAACTTTGGGTGGAATCCTGGCCCCATTGATGTCCATGGGAGCTTTCTCATTGACTTTACTGGGGCCAGGATTTTATCTTGTATTCCTAAACCTAAGAAATATCTAATGGTGAATATGTTTAGATTAGCATTTTGATAGTTGTCCAAAAGGCTGAATAAGATTTTTTTGCTCTAATGCAGTCACTGGCAACCAGCTAGATTCATGAGTGGTTATTTATCAATAATAGTAAATTTATGCTTTTCTAAGCTGCATTTTTAGTTTAAAAAATAAAGTACATTCAGGTGTTTCCTCAATGCATTTATCTTGTACGTCCCACATAAACTTGTCACTGGTCTCTAAAAAGGAGACAGCCCATTTGGCACATAAGGCTTTTAGGAGTTCCTTTCCCTTGGAACCAAGGAAAATAATGGGTTGAATATTTATTTAAATATTTACCAATATATAACTAATAAGATAGTTGAAATCTGGATTACATTGATGTAGCTTGAAAGAAAGCTCAAGATGCAGAACTAAAGCAAGGAACGCTATTCTTTTTATTCTAATAACTAATTTAATAAATACATGGTGACAGCAGGAGGGAAAAGGCTTCAGTGTAGCTGAAACAATACATGCCCTATATTCTCAATTTTTATTTTTTTAATTAAACACCTCAGATACCCCCGGACACAATTATTTTTTAAAAAAGTTACTTCAGTGTTTAAATTTTTTTCTAATCTGCACTAAAAGTTGCATGTAAGTGATCATTTGTGAATTCATGATCTGTAGGTCGTCATCCATCCTGTCCTCCCCCTGAGGTATGAGTTTGGAGGGATAGTAAATCTCATCTTTTCCCTAAAGGGCTCCCATGTGATATCACGAATTGCAGGACATTTTGTAGATTGTGTGTGTTGAGTGGGCTGTGTGACATCAGTTGGAATGTATTTCTGTGTAAGGTTACTTAGAGTTTTCAAGAGTTGGACTGCAGAAATTTCCTGGCAGGACATTTCATTGATTTAAGCATATCTTCCAGTGTCATAGAATCATAGGGTTGGAAGCGACCTCATGAGGTCATCTAGTCCAACTCCTTGCTAAAAGCAGGACCACTCCCACTAAATCATCCCAGCCAGGGTTTTGTCTAACCAGACCTTAAATATCTCCAAAGATGGAGATTCCACCACCTCCCTAGGTAACCCATTCCAATGCTTCACCACCCTCCTAGTGAGAAAGTTTTTCCTAATATCCAACCTCGACCTCCCCAGCTGTAACTTGAAACCATTGCTCCTTGTTCTGTCCTCTGTTACTACCAAGAACAGTCTAGCTCCTTCCTCTTTGGAGCACCCCTTCAAGTAGTTGAAGGTTGCTATCAAATCTCCCCTCAGTCTTCTCTTCTGTAGACTAAATAAGCCTAGTTCCTTCAGTCTCTCCTAGTACATCATGTGCCCCAACCCCCTAATCATTTTCATTGCCCTCCGCTGGACTCTTTCTAATTTGTCCACATCCTTTCTGTAGTGGGAAGCCCAAAACTGGACACAGTATTCCAGATGTAGCCTCACCCGTGCCAAATAGAGGGAAATAATCACATCCCTCGATCTGCTGATAACAATCCAATCCTACTGATGCAGCCCAATATGCCATTGGCCTTTTTGGCAGCAAGAGCACACTGTTGACTTGTCTCCAGCTTCCCGTCCATCATAACCCCCAGGTCCTTTTCTACAGTGCTGCTACTTGGCCAGTCGATCCCCAGCCTGTAGCAGTACATGGGATTTTTCCGTCCTAAGTGCAGGACTTTGCACTTGTCCTTGTTGAACCTCATGAGATTTCTTTTGGCTCAATGTTCCAATTTGTCTAAGTCTCCCTAAATCCTGTCCCTGCCCTCCAGCGTGTCTACCATTCCCCCCAGCTTGGTGTCATCCGCGAACTTACTGAGCGTGCAATCTATCCCATCATCCAGATCATTAATGAAGATGTTGAACCGAACCGGCCCCAGGACCAGCCCTTGGGGCACTCCACTCGTTACAAGAGTGGATACTTTCCCTGCACTATCTAATAAGTCATTTGTCAGTAGTAGTGTTAATGAACAGGGTGTAACCTTTTTACAGAGTCACTCATGTATGAGTGATATATGAACGGGTCCTCCAGTTAGTATAATTTTAAGAGATAATTAAATAGTCACACTTAAAGCAAACCCTTATAGAGCCTATCCAGACACTAGCACCGTGTGGGGGTGCAAGGTCCAATTGGTTATTGTGACCAAATGCGGGGATATGAAAGAGAACCCACAGGTCTTGTTTACGCTATGAACTTTGATCTGTGCAAATTCCATAGATGTTTGTGTATCACTTGTGAGCATGCATGCTTGGCTGCTTGTGTCAGTGCTTCTCATAGTCACCAGGAGGGCTTGTGTCTGTGCAAAGTAAACCAGTGCATCATGGATTGCTGTCCATTTCAGTGCCTTTTGGGAAATGGTTGCAATGTGTTGTGAGATAAATATGATCCATCCAGGGATTTCTGGGAGGTAGTTTCTAGCATCGAACTTTTTCCATCCACATCTCATAACTTTTGCACTCTTTTTTTTTTTTTTTTAAATCAGCCAAATCCCGCATGGCACTTCTTGGCATCCCCATCTTTCACAAGAATCATATGGCCTGCAAAGCTGTTCAGTATTCTCATGAAAGTTGGAAATAAAGGGCACGTAATTCTGAGTAATTGTGGGACACCCATGGTGGGACATGAGGAATTCCTTTGAGGGCAATTTTCTGAGGGATGTAGTGAAAAACAATTCAAGGTTTTTAGTGGTATTCATGGAGCCACTGCAGACAGTGGAGCACTGCTTCTGGGCATGATAGATGAGCACTGATTGGTACCATGCTGTGATGCAGGCTTGGGATAACAGGCACTGGCTGTAGAAGTTTTGGACATGAAAGTCTTGGATGCGTATGCTGAACTTACTCTAGCTGTCCGGTGCGTGGACACCAGAATGAGAACTGCTTTGACAATGTAGAATTGTGCGGTGATTGCATTTTCGAATCTCTCAACACCAGCATGCTTCTGGTCAGGGAAAATCATTTTAGCATTGTCATTAAAGTGTGAAGGGCTGTTAATTGTATTCTGTGATGCAGGACATAATGGCTCTCAACAATGTGCAAGGACATAGTGGATGGATCTGCAGCATTATTTCCCAACTGGCAGATTACTTTTGTCATCATTGAAATTCCCGTAGTGATTCTGAGCCTGTCCCTTGTTCATCTGACTTGTGAAGCGGTATGCTGGCCACCACAACAGCATCAAGGAAAGGTTCAGCTGTTGGCTCTGCAGGTACAATATGATTGTTGAATGTGCCTTTTGTAGATTGAAGGAACATATTATTTACTCAATAGAGTTGATCTCGGTGAGAAAAATATCCCCATAGCTGCCTGTTGTGTCCTGTGTAATATCTGAGAGACAAAGGGAGAAAATATTCTGCTAAAGTGGAACACCTGTCTGTTGATTTTGAACAGCAAGACATGAGGCTTATTGCAAGATCCCAGTATGGAGCTATGCAGTTGAGGAAGGCTTTGAAAGTGCACTTTAACCGTCACTAGCGTTCTGTGCTGGAGTGTTTCCTGGTTTAGAGCTTTGGGTGCTGATAGGAAATGTGTAGAGCTTCCAGTACATTTGTAATTGACTCTGTTTTCCTGAAGCTGTGAATTATGTGGTGCTTCGTTTGCATTTATAAGTGCTGTTCGCTTTGAGTAACACCATCCATTCTGCAATATTTGTTGTGAACTAATAAGATAAATAGAGTCTCGAAAAACATTACTTTGAGTGGGAGAACAACAGTGTAGAAGTGTAATGTGCAAAAAGATTCAGGTAATGTTGTACAAATTTCTAACAGGGTTGAAAATTAGAAAGGAAAGAAACAGTTCTTCCATCTGAGTGTACAAATGTAGTCCATTGTGCTACTCATAGACCAGTCAAGATTCTCATAGGTCAGAGTATGTGAAGCTGTGGTTTTCCTTGCTGTCCCTTGATGTGGAATAATAGGGACACTGATGTGACCCGTGATGTCACATAGTATGTTTGGGTGCTGTTGGCATTGCTGACCCATGGTGCCCTAACGCACCCCATTCACCACAATATCCATCTTTATTCTGGCCACCCTCATTTGTGATTTACATAAGCCACCTGGATAATACACATGCTAGAACAAACAAGGAGTCCTATGACACTTTTAAAGGCTAACACATTTATTTATCACATGAGCTTTTGTGGGTAGAATCCCACTACATCAGATGCATGGACTTAAAGGATGGGGCACATGGGCTGCTGGAATTGTAGGTGGGAAAAGGCTTAGCCTTCCCAAACAGCTAGGCATCGCCCTCCCCATGCTCTGCCCTGGGCCTCTGCCCCCTCCTGCTGTGTCCCAGCCCAAATAGGGCAGGCCTATGCCCAAGGGGGCGCTGCAACAGCAGCTCTTCCTGCCCTTAATGCTCAGCCTCCCTTGAAGCGAGTGAGGAAGGGGTCTGGGTGGACTACACATTAGTTCTGGACTCAGGGTGTTTGAATCCAAATGTGCCTGGGACTTGGGGTCCCCTGGATGGGGTCTCAGGACAGCTGGGGCAATTTGGCACTGGGGCCTACCTCCTAGAACTCAGGTGTTTGGGGCTACCCCATTGGGACTCAGGGCATCTGTGATCGCCGTGCTGGGTGACAAGGCGGTTGGGGCCATATCTGGCTGCTCAGTTTGGGTTGCTGCCTGAAGCTGGGGCGGGTGGCTTGGACCGGCTGGAGTGGGGGTCCTCTGCAGCTGCTATAGGAATCTCAGCTCAGGGATAGCTCCAGCTGGCAGGGAGGAAAGGGGTGGGAGAGGTGTGGCCTTAAGTGGAAGGGGTGAACTGCTAATGAGTTCACTGGCTGCCCATAGTGGGGAGTGTCAGATTCTTGGACGTGCATGTCACACAGAGTTCACAGTGTTTGTGTTTGCTACATGAGAAGGCACTTATGTCCTGATGCACTTCAGTATCCTAGTCCTGCTGGATCTCCTTGGCCTTTTTCCTGTAATTTTGTTTTTCCTCAATGCTATCAGTCATATTGACCCTCCAAGACTTTTGCTCATGGTTTGATGCAGCACTAGCTTGCAGGATGTCAAACAACATGTCCTTTATCATTCTCTTCTTTCTCCTCTTCATCAGAGTCAGGTGTTCTGTAGATGTAGAGGGAAAGCTGCATGGGCAGCAGCTGTTGATTAAAAATAGAGAGATGTAATATTTGATTTAAAGTTATAATGGAAAGGGAAGGGAAACAATAAAGTCTAAAACTCCCTTCCCTTACTCCCATGAATGCTTAATAAGAAAAGTTTATTGACATGTTCGCTTTGGAGCACTTCAGCACACCACTTCTCTCCAGCCCCATTCATGATGAATATGTCTTGCCACGGGCAAGGAATGAAGGGAGGGATTTTCTGTTGCGTGAAGCTATGACATTTCACCCCACGTTCCATGGGTGCCGTGGAAGCACAGGGGAATGGCAGGGAATGTTGGTATTCTCTTCCACAGCTGTTTGTGGTTTTAGTTGGTATCTTTCTCCTGAGGGTTGCAAAGATATGGAGAACTCAGTTGCTACTGGTGGTGTCCCAGAGCTGTGTGGGTCCTTATGTCGGTAGCCAGTTTATGGTGTGCTGCCAGCTGAGCCCATTGTGGAATAGCATAGGAAAGTGTCCTACTGTGGGGGAAGAAATAAGGCAGCCATCACTCAAAGCCTTCAGGAAAGGATTGCAGAGTATCTCTATAAAGTTTCATTGAGATCTCAGGAGGATAAAAGGGATATCCCTATTATATAAAAAAGTGCTCCTCATGGTCTCCCACACCCCCACACCCCCAGCTTAAATCAACAGGGGAATGAGAAGCAGATGCCAACTCTGCTTCTCTTTGTTTTACCTCTAACTCTTTTCATATGAGTAAAACAATGAGAAGTTGATACCTGTGTCTCTTAACTTGAGGATGGGCTGGCGACTTGCTTAAATTTAATGATTATAAGAATAAATGCATACGAAGGTTTATCTGAGTTCCCTTCCTCTTCATCGGGCTCATCCACACTCACCTGGTAAGATTAGCTAGACTCTGGTGGAGGCTGAAATAGATCCTGGCATACAGAAAACTTGGAGCCCCCTGCCACATCTCCCTCTTCTTGTCCTCCTTGGTATTCATAGCAAGGGTCTCTGTTTCAGGCTTCTCTGAGGCGTCCAGGATGGTCTGTGTGGTGCTGGTGAGGTGTTGGCAAAATGGCAGGTCTGTGGCTCAGCACCAGATCTGTTGTTGGTCTCAATGACCATGTGGTATGCCTGGCAAAGTTTTTTCGTTTTCATGCAGCAGTGCTGGACGTTTTAATCTAAAGGGTGGCTTCCAGACTCTATGATCCCTGGGCAGATTTGTTGACGATTATGACCAGAATGGTCACTGTTGCAGAGAACTGAGCGTTGTGCAGCAGCAGCTGGAGGACTTGTAGGGACAACAGAGGCCGTGCAATGTCTCCACTTGAACTATGTCAGCATCAGTAAGTGAAACATGGGTTGACACTATTCAAGAGGTGATTTTACTTAAGTTATCTGGAGATAAACTTGAATCTAGACACATACACAAAGATGTTAATGCAACAAGGTAACTTATGTCTACCTAACTCTGTAGTGTAGACTAGGCTGCAGAATATGAACGCAGGCAAAAATGGAGAGATGCACAAGGGACAAAGGAAGAAAGTCTAGCAGTAGTCTGTGAGCCCAGTGTGACCTTGTGAAAAGCTAACAATTTAAGTTTGATATTGCCTAGGGGCTTGGGCCCATAAACTAAGAAACGGCTCACTTTGTTTTTGGTTTCTCCTGTGTTCAGAAACACAGGACTTTGTACATTCTTTGTAAATAAACAAGACTTGTATTTTGAACTGGAATATCCCCAGAATCCTGAAATTTGACTAGTCGTTAAGATTCAAATGGATAACGATACCTTAATTTTTCCCATTGTAGTATAGTGTGTCAGAGAGGAGTTGAGGACCTGTTCTATAATTAAATATGAAGAGTTCAAATGCTGCCAAAAAAAAATGTTTGTCCTGAAGTTCAGATGTTTAATTTTAGGATTGAGGCTATAACCTATTTGAAGAAGGACTGTTCACCCACTTGCCGCCTCTCATGAGCTTTGTATAATGAGCTTTTGCTTAGAAGGGTGTAAGAAAATGTGTACTCTTAAAATATTTGCCTTGTATGGACTACTAAAACATATTTTAAAAATCTATGTAGATTATATGGTGTACTAGTATCATGTATTAGCTTTTCACCTTTGGAATCTTGGGTTTCTTTTCTCTTTCAAGTGAATTGCAGTTTTTGAGTCGCATCATAGACCTAATTTGTATACATCACAAACCCACCCTCAAGTAAAGCTACAGCGGGTTGCAGTTGAAGTTCATTGGGAGGGTACTGTGGGTAAATTTGTGTTTTAGTACTGACACTTCTGTTAGTAAAATTCTCTCATTATTTTCATTTCAATGTAAATAGTTGTTTTAAGATTAGAATAAAAGTACTGTTGGGTAATGAGGAGAAAAGTGACTCAGAAGAGGGGATTTTGAGTTTGAGAGACGAAAACTATCAAATTACTATTCTAGTGGCAGAGGAGCGCGGTATCCATACATCCATATAAGGAAAGCATAACAGTACGATTTGGAGCATGTCATTGTAGACAGTCGATAGTAATACAATTCTTTATGAGCACTAGGATGGATTTTTCTAAGAATGTATCCTGCACATAGAACAGTTAATGAGGAGGAGGGAATATTTAAAAGAACATACATTTGGCAGGCTGTTGTATTCTTAGGGTGCCTGTACCAATTTGCTGCACTATGCATATACATCCATGTGAATAATATGTAGTACACCATGTCTTTCTAAGCTTAATCTATAAACCTGTTGTTAAAGTCAAATTCTGTTTCAAGGAAATGCTTAGACAACTGCATATTGACTTTCTAAGGTACTTTTTCTGTGTATATACACTGAAGAAAATCTAAAATGTCATGTATATGTTTTATTATGTTAGCTCTTGCATTCTCAATTGACACTATGATAGGGTAATTTTGAGAGCTGGAGATGTGCTGATCTTGATGCTGGTATTTCAGATGTCAAAACTCAGTGAAGCGTAATGTTAGGTTTTATTTACTCTGTGCTCATCTAGTGAAACATGTTGAAAACGAGTGAAATCACAGATTAAATATATAAGAAAGCAGATAATTATAGAAGATATGTAGTGTACACCAAGATAGCTAGAAATAAATATAACAAAGATCAATTGTAAACTTTGCATTTTGTATGTTTGTATGTTTCACAAAATTGGGCCAACTTTATGAAAATTGCAGTTTCAGTTTTTGCTTTAAAATAGGATTGTGTTATCCAATCATTGTGTGTGTGTGTAATTGACAAGACAAAAAATATTGCCACCTGCAATAATTTAATAAATAGCCAAATTTTGGGTAGTTGCAGTATCATTAATTTTTGGATGTGCGCTGTGTTAATAACACCTTCTGAGTACAGTTCCCATGTAACTGTAATCACCTGACCCACCACAACATGGCCAGTTATTGCTTTTCTGTATTTGTTTGTGGAGCACTGGTTGTTGGCATGCAGGATAATCTGATTCTCTGTCAAGGAACGTTTATACGAGATACACATGTAAACTCAGTACATGAACTATGCTGTGAGTTGAAAGTTGACATTTTAGCCAATGATAAGAGGGAGAGATGTTTGGAAGCGTCATTTCCCCAGCTCTTTCCTACCATTTCTGCATCAGATTGCTGAGCTGGCATTAGCTCAGCAGTGGCAGCTTTGATTTGAACGTTCCAGCAGTTCTGTTCTGAGTGGTCAGTTGCCCTGTATCTCCAGTCCTCCAGTCTTTCCTTCCCAGCACCCATCTCATTCGCTCATTTTCCACTGACTTCCCACCACCATTTTGCAGGAGTAGAAGGGAGAGAATATGGTGGGGAGGAAAAGGTCAAAGTTTGTGTGAGAGAGAGAGAGAGAGAGTACCTTTATACTTTTGTGTCTTTAGAGTTCTCCAACTCCTTCCCACTTCTGTTACCCTGTCTACAGTCCACCTTTCTTTCCAATTTGGAATCATTGGGAGTCGCCAGAGGCTACAGTAATTCATCGTTGCTACCAAGGAGTTTTGCTGCTACCGAGGCGTTCAGCCATGTATGCAAACCTATTGTTTCTGCTTTGACATAGCATGTGCAATCTGGAGCCATGCCTGCCCCTTTAAACTGGGCTCTGAGTTCAGTTTACATTGATGCTGTTGGAAGCTGTGGCTGGAAAGCAGCAGACTGCTGTGAGCAGGCTTAGCTGATGAGTGACCAAGACCTTGTAAATTTCTAGCTGTTTCCTTCTCCAATCTTGCATCTGGAAGTGCCTTGAAAAAGGGCCTTTTCTTGGCAACAGGACTCTTCTCAGGGACTTGTCCACAAGTCTGGGACTCCCAGAAGAGATCCCATTAATCATGAACTTCAAAGCAAAATACAAAACTGATTTCAGTTCACAAAAACACTATATATGAAAAAAATCAACAAAGAGAACAAATGAACAAAACCCAGTCCCTGCTGATTGAAGGGAAGGAAAGAATGTCATGATTTTGGGAGGTACCCAGATACCACTGTGACGTTGCCATATAAAAACCTAGATTGAAGAAAAACGTTTGAGAGAGAAACATAAAGCAAAATTAGGAGTATTAATCTTTGAGGCAGCTAACTAAATAAATGCACAAATCACAGCTTAAATGCAGCTCATTTAAAATCTGATGGTGTTAGGTATTAGTCCTAGCTTTAGGTTTGGTGGATGCTTAATGAACGTTGGAGTCTTTTTGTTGCACTCTGACAAAATGGGCCAATCATCTAGCCAGCTCCATAGTGATAACGAGTAGATTTGTAAAGAAGTTACAAAATATCTACCTTTTTTACAACCCCAGACTCTTTTCTTCTATAGATTACTAGCATTCTGAAGTAGTGTAAAGCCGCACTTCGTTAGGACAGATCTTGAAATATTCTTGATTAGTCTCCGTAGGAAATTCAGTATTCCTACCCAGATTGCTTTATCTTACAAGATCAAGTTGAAAATGTTCATCACTGTAGGCCTCAGCATTTCTCAAACTTTAGTGACTCTTTCCTCATAATATCCCTGTAGTGAACTATCCTTCTCCTTTTCACAAGTGGAGGATGTAGGTTCAATGTGATTTATGCATTTGGCCCAGGAGATTTTTTGCCAGATCGTCAAACACCTAGTCCTATGCCTTTATCACCTTTCCTTCTTCATATTTCAATATATTTTTGTGTAAGTTTGTGGGTTGGATTTTTTGTTGCCTCTTTTTAAAGGCAAGTCTCAATTCCTTGGTTTTACGATAGAGAGAGAAGAAAATCTTGGGGACCCTTCTCAGAATATGTAATTTGCATCTGCTTCTGTAAGTCATGTTTTTTCCCCTCCCTTTCTGCTCCTGTATTTTATGAATAACTCCTGTATGGAGCTCTTTAGTCCCTATCAATAAATCATTGAGTATATTGTTAAACTTCAAATTCCAGTCAAATCAAGTAGTATTGAGTTTGATTTATGTCAGGTGGTCCACAGAAGGTGAGAGTTGAATCATTTTGCTCATGTGTATATATAAAGTTTAGTAGATGAGAGGGTAGGATGGGATCATTTTAGGGTAGAGTTGCTGCTAAGCATTTGACTTTGTATGTTGTTCATTTAAAGAATTGCAAAGCCTGTCTAGCATGTGATAAACCCTCTTCAATCAGTTATTGTCTTTATGACACTTAAAAAATATTTAAGCTGTGTTTGACATGTATCAAATGTTCTATATAAAAATGATGTTGCAAACTGGATATGCTCAAATTTTAACACAGCTGTCAACAGGCATTGAACTTCATTTTTCTTGGGGGGGGGGGTTAGGGTTAGATTGCTAGATTGACAACATTGGATATTGACGTTCTCTATTTAATCATACAACAGGTATAGCATGAATCGTGTCAGTAAAAGCTCCCTCAAAGGTTCATTTCTCTGGTGAGATAACTGTCTTCATGCCCATTTGATCCTTTGCTACTTTGACACTGTTACCAATTAGTACAATTTGCAACCTGGACGCCAATCTATTGAAAACTGCTCTGAGATACTGAATGCAATTGAACAGCTGCCAAATTGTAACAGTCTTCAGTCACTGTTCATCATGATCTGCAATTAGAGCTGTTGACTCCATATTCATTTACCAAATTCATTGAGCAATCCAGTGTCACTCACTGGCATTGTTAGCTGTTTCTAACTTGAAGTCATTTTATTGCAAAAATACTGGAATGGACAGGTAAGTGCTATGTGCTAAGTACTGTATGGATCCTAGTTGCAAAGAAATCAAACTTTTAAAAATTTGAAATGGTAGTTTGCCTATGAGACTTCTATGATAATGCAATATGTATTTAGATGTTAGAATGACTGTCAGAGAAGAACATATCTTCTTCCTCACTCCCCCATATATATATATGGTAGAGAGAAGCCAAATAACAATCCGTATATCTAGGAAAATAACACAAACCACATAATACTAGTAGTGCTACATTCGTCTTAATAAAATATGATGTTAGGGTAGATAATGACAATTCTATTTTGTACTCCTAAACTATGACTATTTATATCTGAAATGGGCATTTAAAGCCAGTCCAGTTGTTGGTTGCAATTTTCATCTGTTAGCAGTTGGAGAGAGCAATTCCAAAGAACTGAAGTATTGCTATTCTCTAGAATGAGAAGTCTGTTGGCTCTGCACCTTGAGTTATTTCTCTTTCAACAGGTGAAGTAAAATCCTTGTTGAATGTTCTCTTTTCTTTTTTCTGCAGTATGTTGAAGATGTTCCTTAGAGTGTCTGTTAGGCGTAGGATATTTGCAGTTTCAGAGGCTCAGAATAAATCTCTGGCTTCTAATATGGTTATGTTTGGTTTCTTTGTAACAAACTGATTTCAGAAGAAGCAGAGATTTAATGGTTCTAATCTAGTTTTCCCAATCCTGTTTTTAGTGGTACAACTGTTATTTCCCCTTTCAGTCTGTCTGACAACATGGCAGACACCAAGATAAAAATTGGTTCAGAATCCAGAAGCTATGGCCTGTGTAAAGCTGATTGAACCCAGGCCAGCATAATGGGGTCATTGCTTAAGTTACGAGGTGACTTTGTCTGCCTAAGGCATTCATTCTTCTTCATTCCAGATCTGAAATGCTGCTGTTTAAGCCCTGAGGGTTCCAAATCTACCATGTAGTCAGGGAGCTGCCTCCAGTTGTAGCTTGATTTTCTTCCACTATAAGGGTATGTCTGCACTTGGGCACATCTAATGTTGACATCGATATATATATATATATATATATATATATATATATATATATATATATATATATATATATATATATATAAAACTGGAGGCGAGTGTCCACACCTCACTCCATGATCCGGGTTCTTGTGTCCCCATTGCTAGCTATTTCTTCCACTTTAGAAGCATTGCATTGTGGGTATGTGTCCCAGAATGCAATGAAATGCTGTGGCTTGTGAGAAGTCGGCTGTCCTCCCACGATGCAATGCCCTCCCTCCCCTTCCCTTTTCACAGAGAAACAGGAAATGCTTTTTATACCGTTTATCTGTGCTGCAAAGATGGAGCCTGCTCAGCTCTGCAGTGTTATTGACAGCGTTTCAAGCACATCTTAGCTTATTCTGTAGTATTTCCAGCAGTGCAGCAGGATCCGCAGTGCAGAAACCTGCGATGTTACTGAGGCTGCCATGTTAGAAGCCATCGAGCGAAATAATTCCTACTTTCTGCAGGCTGTAACGCTGAGTCTGCAGTATGTGGAACACTGGTTCTGGGCCTGGGAAACAAGCACAGAGTGGTGGGACCGCATTGTGCTGACTGTGTGGGTTGATGAGCAGTGGCTACAAAACTTCCGTATGCGAAAGGGCACTTTCCTTGAACTTTGCAAAGAGCTCACCCCATCACTGCAGCCTATGGATACTCACCTGGATACTCCACTTACAGTGGAGAAGCAAGTGGCCATTGCTCTGTGAAAGTTAGCAACTTCATACTGTTACCAGTCAGTTGTGAATCAGTTTGAAGTCGGGAAATCCAGTGTGGGAGCTGCAGTGATGAAAGTCTACAGGGCCATAAATAGAGTTCTGCTGAGATGGGCAGTGACCTTGGGAAATGTCCAGGACATAATGGATGGGTTTGCTGCTATGGGGTTCCCAAACTATAGTGGTGCAATAGATGGGACGCATATCCCCATTTTGGCTCCAGATCACCTTGCCAGTGAGTACGTAAACTGCAAGGGGTACTTCTCTGTGGTCCTGAAGGCCCTTGTGGATCACAGGGGCCATTTCACAGACATTAATGTGGGTTGGTCTGGGAAGGTGCATGACGCATGCATCCTTAGGAACTCAGGTCTGTTCAAAAAGATGCAGGTAGGCACTTTCTTCCCAGTCCAAAAAAAATCAGCATTGGGGATGTTGAAATGCCAGTAGTGATCCTGGGAGATCTAGTATACCCCCTTGCTCCCCTGACTGATGAAGCCGTTTACCGGTCACCTGGATGCTGATAAGAAGCATTTCAGTTATAGGCCAGCAAGTGCAGAATGGCTGTGGAATGTGCATTTGGACATTTGAAAGCCAGATGGTGGTCTATACTGACTAGGCTTGATCTATGCGAGAAAAATATACCAACAGTGATAAGTGCTTGCTTCATAATTTATGTGAAGGGCGTGGTGAAAAGTTCCCTCAAGGCTGGGTTGCCGACGCTGAAAGGCTGTGCGCCAATTTTGAACAGCCAGAGGGAAGTGTTACTGTATGTGCTCACATGGGGGGTCCTGCTTATCAGGGAGGCATTGAAAGCAAAATTTTGCCATAAGCATCAGTGATGCTTGAGCCTACTGTCCCTGTGCATTCACTCCCAAACCCGCATACACTCCTTGCCATGCCCCTTCTCCTCCCCCTCCACCCCAGTCACCCACAAGACATTGTATCATGGCACCAAAAATAAAAGGACGTTGAAAACAGGTATTGCTTTATTGTGTTCACATTTCTTGGCTGGGGTTTGGGGGTTCTAGGACCTGAGCGGCATGTCTCTTAAAGGAGTCTTTTGCAAAGCTCTGACAGCGCGTAATGTTGTTGAGGCAACCACACATTGTAGCCTGCCTTTCCTCCTCTTTGATCGATAGTGGGTGGGATTGGGTACCACAACTTGGGGTGCGGTCTCCAGGGCCTGTAGAGGGACCCTGTCTGAACGTTGTTCTTCCTGGAGCTTAACCTGGTGTCGCAGTATATCGGACTGATCCTGCATGATCTGCAGCATCTCTTGCTGTGTTTCGCAATCCGGTCCTCCATGTCAAACTGGAGTTTCTCAGACAGGGAGAGCTGCCATGCTGTGAGCTTAGTTGCCGCCACAGCGGAGGAGTGAGCTCTGAGAACATATCATCTCGTGATTTACGCTTCTTCCTAAGCAGGCTAAGGCGCTCAGCGGGAGTGGATTGTCCCAAGGTTGTTGAATCCCCTGTAATAAGCAAAAAATAGTTCCCACTGTTAGGTGAACCAGTGCAATGCAAAGCATCAGATACTGCTCCCTGTCTGCACTGCCCCAATTGCCACCCCCGCCCACCCCCCGCACCAAGGGACCCTGTGACAGGCACCCTGGCCCAGATGGCTGGATGGCATGCCCCACCCCTCACATACCACCCTCCCCCAGTGGGTCCATACTGCCTTCCTTTTAACCCCTGGAGCCCCAGCCTGGGTTCCACACTGCCTGCCTTTTAACCCCACAAAGTACCTGCCCGGGCACCACATGGCTGACCACTTCACCTTCCCCTAACGCCTGGGGTCTCTCCCCACCGTTGCCTCTGCACCCACTATGAGCCTCCCTGGTTGCTCCTCTCTATCCGCCCCTCCCCCCGCCCTGTGGCCATCAGGGTACAGATCAAACACTCACCTGATGTGCCTTCCCCTGCATCACAGTCAGAGCTGCTTTCCTGAGGTGGGGCAGGCTGCGGTGGGGTGACAAAAAGGATTCTGACTTTCTAGGAGAAGAGATACCCCATTTTCCTCCTCCACAAACTCTTCCTTGTCCACAGAGTCCTCCGCATTCATTCTTGAATCCTCCGAGCTGTCGATGGTCTGTGGTGGAATACATGTTGGGTCACAACCAAGAATCGCATCAAGCTCTGCATAATATCTACATGTCTTTGGCACTGACCCTGAATGGCTGTTCGCCTCCCTAGTCTAGTGATATGCCTGACGAAACTCTTTAACTTGAACATGGCACTGCTATGTGTCCCTGTTGTGGCCCCTCTTGAAAACGTTTTTCATAAATGTCACGATTCCTCTTGCTGGTGCAGAGCTGAGCGAGCACTGACTCCTTGCCCCACAGACTGATCAGATCTAAGATCTCGGGATGACTCCAAGCTGGGGCCCATTTATTGCGCTCAGCTGCCTTTCCCTGTTCAGCTGAGAGCCTCTCCACACTGCTCAGTCAGAAAATAGAGCTCAGACCTTCCCGGGGCTGCAGGCAGGGGAGGAGTTTTTTGGTGATGTGGCGAAGGTGCAGCATATCAGGAAAGACAGAATTGAAAGATCAGGGAATCCTGGGACAGATTCCGGAGGCTATTACCCCCTCATTACAATGTCTCCTTCCATGGTGCTGTGAAACCGCATTGTTAAAATCGTACTGAACTCGGTGCCTCCTGCAGGAGTTAAGTTACAACGCTGACTTGCAGTAGCACTTAATTCGCCATTGCAGCCACCTGAATGTGTAACCAGGAAGCAGAAAATCGAGGTAACTGCCTTTAGGTTGACCTAAGACCTCAGTTTAGACTAGCCCTAACTCTCCTCAGGTTACCCCTTCGATGGCAGAAACAGAGGCACTGGCATCAATTTCTTCATAAGCATTTGAGAGATTAGACTAAGGCCATGTCTTCACTGAAAATACCGCGTCGATCCCCACAGATTGACGCAGCAAGATCGATTTAGCGGCCAGTGTAGACCCACTCAATCGATCCCGGAAGTGCTCTCCCATCGACACAGTAACTCCACCCCTCCAAGTGAAGTAATGCTGTGTCAACGGGGAAGCATTGCCGGTCGACGCAGCTGAGTGAGGACAGCAAGGTAAGTCAAAGTAACTAAGTCGATAGTAGATGTGCATTCTGCGGCACGCAGATTGTATATCTCCTGTCGATTTAGCCCTGCATTGTAGACCAGGCCTAGAACAAAAAGTGTTACACTGCTAACGAGGAGTGTGGATTGTCTAGGTTGGTCCAGTGTGAGGAGGAGGGATGTCAGTTTGGAAGAATGGGATTGTTAAACTATCTGGAGCATCTCTGGTTCTTTGGCCTTAACCCATTGATTAATGATCTGGAGAAATCCCCAGGGAGTAATTTCTTGCGTGAATGTCCTCCTCTCATCTGGAATATGAAGGCTACATAAGATTCTATCCTTTCAACATTTCTCTCCACCCACCCCATATTTTTTCTCTCTCACACACACACACACACACACTCACACACAGTGCAGAAATGTAGACAAGAAACTTACTTGGCAGGCTTTGTTCATTGTTGAAATATAGCTGGTCAAGGTGAACCCTAGGGCAGTGGTTTTCAATTTTTTTTCTTGGGCCCCAATTGAAAAAAATCTTTTATGCCCAGGACCTAACAATTCCATCTTTCAGCAATGTATTCCAGTCTTTCGGTGGTGGCAGCAGGGGGTGCCATGACCTAGTACTTGAGGGTCTGCAACCCAGTACTGGGTCCTGACCCATGGTTTGAAAACCACTGCCCTAGGGGGGGTGTCCATGTAAATGTTTTCTATATTTATCTTGGGTAGAAAATCAAATCCAGTGAAATACACAAGTTTCTATTCAGTACATCTGGCTACAAAGAAACATAAATCTGTCAAAGTATTTTAAAATGTCTTAAATGTTGAAGAGAACAATGAAATAGGAATCTTGACAACTTGATGTAAAGCAGGAAGAAAATGTCAACTTTCTTGTAGGAATGCACTGGAAATGGAATGGATTTCAGAGTAGTTGTACATTTTGGATTTACAGCAATTTGGAAATAGTCTGATTTCCAGTGCTTTCTTTCAGGAAAACTGATACGTTTTTCTGACTTCATATAATCCTCAGAAGAGGCAACAGCCTCTTTCACTGGGTGAGGGGACTGAAAATATGACAGATATTTCTAAAAGCTGGTTTGAAAATGCTTTAATCTTAATCTAAAGTAAATTGTAACCAGATACTGGAGTTCTCATACTCCTGCCACAGTGGAATTAGGAAATAACTTTAGAGCATGAATTCTTCTCACTGTGTCTTTTATATAGTGTTCAGCACAATGGGGCCTGGATCTCAGGCCTAGCAGGTACTACCAAAATAGGAATAAATACTAAACCACTTGCACTGAGTTTACAGGCCTGTAAGATGGGGTAGACTATCTCACTGACCAATAAATTGGATAAAGTTTCAACAGCAGCAGAATTTCAGTCCCTTCTTTAGGTTGATGCTTTTTGTTCATTTTTTTAAAAAATAAACTAATTTTAAAAAAGGCATACTGTCAAAAAATGGCCATTGTGTTTTTTTCAGGGAGCATTCTGCTTGGTTGCATTGTTTTGGAAATATCGAAGTCTCCCAGATTACCAGATGGATGCCTTTTTTGTGCTATTGTAAATAAAAAGAAATCCTAATAGGTTCTAGTGGGAGCCTGAGGGGAACTGCAAATTGCTATATAAAGTAATTAAAAAATTTCGAAAATATGAGACAATCACTTGGGAAAGGCATATTGTAAGAGAGACTTTCCGCTAGATGAAACCATTGACCATTTGTGTTACAAACCTGTAATACAGTTCAATGAATTTTGAACAGATAAGATTAACCAGTTAGAGACTAAATTATTTGGGGTATAATTGACAGCCACATTAAAGTAAGATGGTGCTGTAGAGAATAGTGAATACTTGCAGAGCTAATGAAAGCTGTTTCCCAAATGGCAGTATTGGCAATCAGGAGAAGAATTGAAATGCATCTAATTAAGAATTTACAGCTTGTTATAAAGACGGAATAGAAAGACCAGCAAATTGAAGAGACAATTTTATGTGTAGTAAATATTAATTTCTTATGACTGCGACTGTCAACAGTCGGTCAGTTTCCAGTGATAAACTGGGGTTATCTCTGTCTAACCATAAAGGGGGCATGATAATACTCCTCCACCACCATGGATCGTGAAGCCTAGTTTGGTGATCTTTATAAACTGTCTTGAGGTCCTATGATGGTTAGCACTGTAGATGTGCTAACTATTGTTTGACTTATTGAATTTCTGTTAATTTTACTTTGTTTTGGAAGAATTTTGGATCCATGAGCCTGTAGCCGCCCCTTATGTAAGGGGATGATGTCACTTAAAAATTCTGTTCGTTGCTGTCTCCATCTGCTTTCAGGGAACAACTGCACCCATGTGTCTAGGCTGATAGAGAGGAGTGCTGTGAAACAAAATAAACTAAGAGATTTTCCCCAATGTAGAAGGTGACAGAACTGAGAGCTGTAAGGTGGGATCAGTCTCTTTAAACTGTTTTCCTACTGGAGTCAGTGGAAAGTCCTGCTTAAAATCATGATGCTATGATTAGTACTTCAAATACGATTTTAGAAAGATGGTGACTAAGAAATAGTATGTAAAAGGGTAAAAAGAAAATTCATGTTGTAATGTGCCTTCTGTATGCCATATATTAAGCTTTTTTTTTTTCTAACCGTTTATTTAGGACCTGATAAAACAGGTAATTTGGGTTGTGGTACAAGCAGACATTATTTTTAATTATTGAAGGTTCTTGTTAGACAGCATTTGGACATGTATTTCATGGCCTTTCAGGAAAACTATTTAGTGTGTTTATGTATGTTTCATCATAAGAAATAGACAGCAGGGCAGATTTTTGTGTGCTTTGAAAAATCCTTTTACTTTTTGACTAATGTGACCATGTTATTTGGGCGTATAAAATTTGAAATTAATTACACTTGCATGTTTATTTTAGTTAGCAGCCCTCATTAGTGTGCTTGGTGTTAAATATTAATGGTGACTAAGCACCTTAAAATTTTTCTTTTGGTTATTGATATGCAAGAATGGTTTTACTTGGGTATCATTGCAATGCTGAGAAAACGCCACTTCAGGATTTTCATTTATTGTGGTTTGTTTTCATTTGCTATCTATTTGTAGTTTAGACCAACCAAAATTATTTCTAAGAAAAGATGCCTTTTGTCTGCTCAGTGAAGCTGTGGGTATTTGCATCTGCTGGGTTTTTTCAGCATGCACAGTAGAGTACTGGAGTCCAGTACAAATAGTGTATTAGACATGGTGTGCTACATTTTTGCTGTTATGCTTTAAAATATAATTGACCTCCCAGAAATCGTTCACTCTTCCTCTTCAGACCACTGGGGACTTTGAGTTACTTTCTACTGTCTTTGAAGAGCAACTTAAATAAATCCTATGAGTGGGCCTGCTTTCAGATTAAACTGACAGCCATGCCAATCCCAGCTGCTTAATCCCACAATGTAAATTAACTTTTTAAGGCCATCCCCCAGATGTGCATTCATCAGATTTAGGAAGCATTTTTAGTCAAATCTAGATGGTGTATTTTAATTTATAATAAAATTTCAAGGAATCATGACTTGACTTGACTTACAAATTGTATATCTCTCAGTTATATGTTATCACCACATCACATAGCACTTGGTACAGGATTTTTGCTGACTGGTCAGTTATGTGTCATCCATTATCCCTTCCTTGCTCTGTTTTTTGCTTTTTAATAAAAGTAAATGAATTTTTATAAGTAAACTATATTAACAGAGTTTTTGAGACCAAATTGAGCTACTTACTTGTATATGATATGAATGTTACCTTTTGATTGTGGTATCTTGAACTATGGGTTTTCTTGAAAGTGGCAGAATTCTTTTAAGCTTCACTTTAGAACATGGGGAATGGATATAGTTTAGAAGGAAAAAAGAGCTCCATGAAATTAAAAAACAAACTCCCCAAATAAATAAATATGGAGACTTCAGGCCATATTCTTCTGTTTCATGAATCTAAATCCATTGCACAGAATTGTATAGAGTTACTCTGGACTTACCCTGATGTACTGAGAGCAGAATTTGGCCTCAAATTTACTTTTCTTTCTAGTTTAAGTTTTGAGAAGTGGCAGGTAGCATATACCTATTATTTATTAGTCTTTCATTGTATAACAGTAGGCCAGGATTTTCAAAGGCACTTAACGAAATTAGAAGTCCATATTTTGTTGAAATGCACTGGGTATTGGGCACCTGACTCCCTTAAGTTCTAGTTTCTCCAGATATTAAGTTCTTGTGGCTTCCTGTTCTTTTGGACTTCTGCTTTCTCAGAAGAAAGCAGGGATAAATGCCATTTCCCCACACCATATTTCTTATCCCTACATCTGTCATGCCAATAGTGTTGTTTTCCATTCATTATTTAATACTGGTAACTTCAAGGCTAGAAAAAAGTACACAGATCACTGTCATATTTTGATTCCTTTATGACAGTTGACATAGTAGGTTCCAGATCTTTGGTAAAATGTATGTGTAGTTGTAGCTTCATTATCAAAAGTTCTCACTCAGGGAATCACAATACTTATACTGCAGTAAGTGCAGCAGAGCTAAGTAGCTATTGGAACTTCATGTTTTTGAATTTCTGAGCTAATTTTTTTTAACCCATTAACACATGGTTTTCACTAGGCTTTCTATCATTTTCTAAAATAATTTTAGTACTCGTAGAAAGCGACATAGTGATTGGACCCAAGAGTGAAATCCTCCCTATATCTAAAACGTAAGGTCTAAAAGTGGCAGCTGTGTTAGTCTAGTTCAGCAAAACAAACAAGGAGTCCTGTGGCGCTTTTAAAGACTAACAAATTTATTTATCGCATGAGCTTTCGTGGGAGAAAACCCTACTTCGTCAGATGCTTGAAGATGGGGAACTTACAGAATGGGAGCCTGTGCATCTCATGATGATGAAACTTTAGTGTAACCCTCAAATGGTATTGTATGTAGCACTTCAATCTTTGTATTTATTCAGTCTTGGATCTTTGCTGTGATTACCAAAATGACTTGGCAGTGTACAACTATCATTTCTCATAAATTCCATACATGTATAATAATCTGTAACCTTTTCCTTTCCATAGGTGTCAGTTCTTCATGTACAGTCCATATGGCCATATAACACTAAAGTTTAAGCATGGTATTTGTTCTGATTAGCCTTGTCTCTTATGCATATATCTTCATAACACTTTATCTCTAAATTGGGAGGGTAAGTGAATATTTTCATCATTTGGCACCCCATGCCTTTCATCCTGGGTTACAGCATGTTGCCTACAAAACAATTTTAGCTGCTAGCATATTAAAATTTAATATCCTTTTCCTAGAAAAGAAATTAATTATATACTAATCAAAGTAGTAAACAATGGGCTTCTGTCCAGAAGTCTCATCTGTTTTCTTTTTTTGGTTATTCCTGTAAATATACAACAAAATACAAAGCTAGGAATTAATTCTGTGTTCTTTTCTTTTGGGGCTTTCATTTGTTAAAAGTTAACTTAAAAAGCCATTATGGTGAAGGATTTTATTTTGGACTAATAAGCAATGGGGTTTTATGCAAATTTTACAATTTGCACATAGTATTAAAGTACAAAAAAGAAAAGACCTAAGTTAAATAGATCAAAGGTTGCTGGCAAACCTAGAAACAACGACACAGAGAAGAACAGAATGCATGATTAAAAGCCAACAAAATCCAAATGTAAAGTCACTATTTGAAAGGCATTGCGTGTAAATGGGCTTGTTTTGGCAACAATTGAAGTATAAAATACAAAAAGCATCACTTCATTTATAAAAGGAAAAGTAATTGTTTTTGGTTTGGGTTTTTTGTGTATGTTTGTTTTTTGAGGAAAAATGGTCTATACAATTTATAATGGCCATTTAGTTTGCATGAGGAGAGCAGACTTATTTCAGTTGAAGCTGGCAATTATTGTTTATGCAGACTCATTGCTTGAAGATTGGCTTCCTAATTATTATTGAATTCTCAGATGATATAATTGAAGAATGGAAGGGTTAGGAACTATTTTGAGGCTGTGCTTATTCAAATGTATTCTCACTAAACTACAATGAGCATTTATTTTGTGACACTTTTTCTTAGCTACCCTTTTACAGAATTATATTCCCTCAAGTTTAAATGGTTTTATTTTAACAATTTTGTGGAATAATTTACTTCAGAGTAAATGCAATTTCAGTATATTTTATCTCCAATTCTGGTAAGTAATGGCTAATGAAAATTTTGTTTATAAACATTTTTAGATAACTATGAACTTTGTCACCCATTTCTATCTTTCCGGTGAATAAATCTGATTTTTTTTTTTTTTTTTTTTTTAGTGCTTATGAGGATGATAGAAATTGCACATCCAAATTTCATAGTTCAGAATATTGGTAACTTGCTTATTTAGTTTCTGACATATGCATAATAGAACAAAACATATTTAGAGATTATACGGTGGATTGTTGTCCAACAAAGTACCCTTTTGCATTCTCAGTTCCACAGCAAGCCTCAGAATCTCATAAACCACATTGTTTTGATCTGTTACTTGCACAGTTAATAACACTAGATCAGCTTTAACATAAGTTTTCAAAGTCAGTATCTCAGTATTTTAGTTTTAATACTAAAAGCCCATTTGCATTTCAAAACTTGTCATCTTGAAATGGTGTATTGCATTTAACCTGCCATTGGAGGTGACCTTAATGTTACTGCACTCTTTTGTCCCGTGCTAAAGAATCAGAAACACATTGGACATTGTTTTGCAGCCACAGTGTGTGCTGTCATTTTGAGCATTATTTCCTACCTTAATTTAGATGACGTATAAAAGTTAGTGGATCTTTTATCTATACTTATTCACATGAGGTGTATGTTTTTTCTCATATCATGTTGATGCTACAAATTTTAGTTGGCACAAGTATACGGCTGCTGAAGTTTGTATATTGCTTGCATACTTAGTGCTTGCAATGGTACCAACTGTACTCATTTAGTGCTCATGTGTTGATGCAAAGTGTAATGCACCATGGATAGGTATCCCAATATGCCATGGACTGTTATTGAGTGCATTGCCTCTTGGGAAATTTTCCCAATGTGTTGTGAGATAGAAATAATTCACCTAATCTTTGGGAGGTAGAGATCAAATTCAAAGTATGCAACTTTCTCCATCCCATAATGCCATCCATAGCCCATAATTTTTGTTCCTTTTATTTTTAGTCCCACAGACCTGCATGGCACTGTTCAGTATCCCCATCTTGGATAGAAGTCTGGATCCCATAAAGCTCTGCACTATTATCATGAATGTTGCAAATAGAGGACACGTGACTTTTCTGTACTTCTAGACTCTCAGGAAGTACTGCAACAGTAGGGGACATGAGGATTTCTTCTAAGACAGTTTGCTGGGAGACATTGTGACAATCAGTTCAAGGTTGTTGCTGGTGTTCATGGAGCAGCTGCAGACAGTGGAACGCCTTTGCTGGCCCAGAAAATGAGCACTGATTAGTGGGATTATTTCATAATGCTGGTTTGGGATGACAAAAAGTGGCTGTAGGATATGAAAGGCCATAGTTTTGCATTTGTGTGGTGAGCTTGCTCCAGAATATGGACACAAGAATGAGAGTTGCACTGAGTGTGGTGAAGTGAGGGGCAGTGACACTCTGGAAGTTTGCAATGCCTGATTGCTATCAGTCGGTGGAAGGTCATTGTGGAGTTGAAAAAGTGACAGTGGGAGCTACTGTCATGCAAGTGTGGGGAACTGCATAATTGGGCCGGAGCCTTGATCTTGGTCCCTCAGGTCAACAGGTGTGGCTGGAGTGATGGGCCAAGGACCTTCCCTCCTGTGAGAAGTCTGACTCGCTCCCTGGCAACAAACGTTGGTTGGAGCCTGACCCCTATCCAGTGGGGTTGGGGGGGTGTCACGGTACCAGCATAAGTCCTAGCCTCCCTGGGACGGTGATGGAAGGGGTCTTCTTTGTCGATATAGCCTCCTCAGTGACTCTCGTATTGGATGTGGGAAGGAGGGCTCATATCAGCTTGGGTCACAGAACTCATGGGGTCCTGGTCGAGAAAGTAACGGGTTGCACATAAATACCAGGGAGCTCAGGGCACTCTGCCTCTCAGGAAGGGAAGGAATACTCCGCATACCAGGCAAGGTGCTCCAGGTCCTGATGGACAACACCACTGAAATGTATTATATCAACAGGCAGGGTGGATTCTGCTCCCCAGCCCTCTGTCAAAAGGCAGTGATCCCTTGGGACTTAATGATAGGGTAGGATAGTCACCTGGTAGCTTCACAATTCCCTGATATAGCGGACCACCATAGTGGACCACCTCAGCAGTACCTTGCCACAAGTGGTATCTCCACCCTTCAGTGGCCGATATGATTTTCTAGAGTTGGGGTTTTCCCCAACTGGATCTCTTCACCTCCAGGGTCAACAGGAAGTACAGTCAGTTTTGCTCCATTTGGAGGCTAGATGACGGAGCACTGTCAGATGCCTTCCTGCTATCATGATCAGGTAGGCTTCTGTATGGATTCTTCCCATTCCACTGAGTCACAAGGTCCTGTTAAAAATTAAAAAGAGACAAGATGAATGTCATTCTTATACCCCAGGCAGCACTGGTTGATGCTACTGGAGCTATCAATTGTCCCCCAACACTTCCCCTCCATCCCCTTGGAGCTGCCGCATTGGCTCAGTCTGCTTTCCTAGGATCAGGGGGTACTTTCTGAACCCAGACCTGGAGTTGCTGCAACTGATGGCATGGAGGCTGAGTGGCTGAATCTACAGGAACAGGCTTGCTTGTTTCAGGTGCAGGCTTTATTAATTGGTAGCAGGAAGCCTTCCACAAGGGTGCCATATTTAGCCAAGTGGAAGAGATTCATTTGCTTGGCTGCAGACCAGGTGGTCACACTGCACCAGGCAATAGTCCAGATGGTGTTGGATGGTGTTGCACCTAGTTGAATAGTCCAGTTGGTGTTCGATGGTTGCACCTTTAGCTCCAGTCTAGCCACTGCCTCATTGAAAATACATATAGCTGCCATTTCAGCCTTCCATCCTCTGATTCAAGGGGGGTAGGTCTTCTCAAATGCCATGGTGGTTAGGTTCCTGAAGGGTATAGAAAGACTTTACCCTGAGGTTATAGACCCATTATCACCCTGGGACCTGAATTTAGTCCTCTGCCTTCAGGGGTGCTCATGGGGGGCCTCGTTTGAGCCTTTGGCCATATGCTCCCTATTGCTGCTGTCATGGAAGGTAGCCTTCCTAGTGGCCATCATCTTGGGTAAGAGGGTACTGGAGATTAGGACACTTGCCTTGGAGATATCTTACACAGTGTTTTATAGGGACAAGGTCCCTTTGAGACCTCCCCTGGTCTTCTTGCCCAAAGTGGTATCACAGTTTCATGCCAGTCAGGGCATCTTCTTGCTATTTTCTTTCCAAACCTGAATGCTTCAGAGGATGAATGAAGGTGGCATATGCTGAATGTGCACAGAACCCTGGCTTTTTACACTGAGAAGATGAAACTGTTCCGTAAGTCCACACAGCTGTTTGTGGTGGTGGCTGGTAGGATGAAGGACTTACCTATTTCTTTGCAGTGAATCTCCTCTTGGATAACCTCTTGATTAGATTCTGCTACAAACAGGAAAGATTCCTCCCCCACCCCCAAGATATGGCACAGCTCACTCTTCTGCGGCATCCCTAGTGCGCGTGCTTATTCAGAACATATGCAAAGCCGCAACATGATTGTCAGTGCACACCTTTACATCCCACTTTGACATTGTTGAGCAGGCAAGGGATGATGCCAGCTTTGGCAGGGCAGTGCTGCAGTCAGCTTATCTGTGAATTCCAAATCTACCTCCATGGTGGGTGAGTCCCTTATAATGAAATTGACACGAAAAAGCTCTTGAAGAAGATAATACAGTTATTCACCTCGTAACTGTTGTTCTTTGACATGTGTTGCTCATATCCATTCCATTCCATAACCCACCCCCTGTCCGTGCTGTCGGAGTTGAAGGCAAGAAGGAACCAAGAGAGGGAGTAAGGCCAGTGGTGCCTAATATATTACAGCATTTATGTGGGATTCCAGGGGGTGCTGAAATCAATCCTACAAGAACTTCTAAGGGGAAAAAAATTCAGGTACCTGCACATGTGGGCGCACACATGGACATGAGCAACACATCTTGAAAAACAACAGTTACAAGGTGCATAACTGTCTTTTCCTTCTCAACTGTCTGTGCTCCAGCCCTCAGCAGTTGGTAGATTAGTTCGTCCAATTAGTTATATAATCTTGAGAATTAGTTTGTTTACTCAGTAGTTAGTCTTACTTGCTCTCCCCATCTACCTACACAAAATTTCTTTTGCTCCTTTGCCTTCCTTCCCTCATAGAATAGATTAGGTTCTGTTTTCCCCAGGGACATTGACATCATGCTAGGATTTAAAAGGTGTATGTCTTGCAGATATGCCATCCTGCATCAGATGGACGTTCCCAATGTGTCTGATGTTTGGATAAGGGTCACATACCCCAAAACTGTACATACTGCAAGAACCTCAAAGGCAGAATGAGAAAAGACAAAACATTTTACTTTTCTAATGGAAAAGTTGTTGAGACCATTTTCCGACCCTGGACTAGATAACTTTTCTTGAGAAAGAACAGAAAAACCCAATGTAGAAGAGCCTCAACTTAATTTAGGAGGGAGCTGACAGAAAGAAAAGGAGTTGACCAACCAAAACTCCACTAATCGCACCAACAATTCCAAGGCTACATGGCTATGAGGCACTAGGCTCCTCAAGTACCACTCGTGCCATCGCACCAAAGGACTATCAATGTCCTGGTGTGGGGTCATGAGGCAGCTTCCTCCACTACTGCACCAGTAAAGCAAATTGCACAAAAAAACAACCTCCTACTACCAACTGCAGCAACTTCCAAATGCAGCATTGACCTCCATCACAACACTGATGACAGTTGTGGCACCAATGGTAATCATGGCAAAAATTGTGGCGCCAGTCTCGATATCGGCACCTACATCAGATTTGGTTCTGACCATGGCACTGATACGAACCACGTCACTGACATCTACACCAGCCTAAAAACAGAGAGAAATCGAACCACTGCCAAAAGGGAGACTTGACAAGAACATATTCAATTCAGTTGCCCCTGCTTGTCACAGGTACTTCTCCAGTGCACTTGGCACATGACAAGACCCTCTAACCAGACCTGTTCTCAAGCAGAGATGAGAATGAGGAAGAGGAGAGTGAATTCCCCTCCCAGTATTCCTCCTTTACTACACCAATGCCTAAAGTGTCCAGATATAGATCACATAGTGGACATCACACACAGCCATGGTATGGACCACCAAGGTTAGAACTACCCACGTTGGGATACATGGTCATACTATCCTAGGGGCTACACTAGATCCCAGCCCTTATGGAGACAGATCAGCACATTGACATGATCTGTTTGTTCTACCTGTGTCTGAACCAATCCATGAAACTTCCTCGAAAGAGGAAAACATTGAACAGGACACATCATCTCCAGCACACGCTTCCTCTTCTTTACCAGATTAAGTGACAGTACCCCCCCGGCTTACTACCAATAATGACTTCAGTCACTTTCAGGAGCTTTTAAAAGAAGTGAAGTCTGTGATGGACTTGAGAACTGTTTTACATAGGCTTGGAATCTGTACACCTGCAAGGAGGAGAAAACAGTACAGATATCAGCTATGCTTACATAGATACCAACAGTACTCGCACCATAAGTCTCAAAGGCGCAAGCAAAGACCACAAAGATGACAACAGATGCATCAACAACCATCAATTTTGCAGCTGTCTTCTTCCAAACATTTTTTTAAAGTCTTGGTCGAGGCGTCTGAACAATCTAAATAATTTTTCCATCACACATTCGCAGATATCACATCAAACGAATGTATTTTAGAGATTTTGTTCAGGGTATACCATCCCCTTTATGTTTATCCCTTCTACCCAACCATCTTCCTTGTCTCTCTTCAGGGACCCATCTCGCATGCATTTGTTGCAACAAGAAGTGAATCATCTGCTGCTTTTAGGAACAATAGGACATGTTCCCCAACAACACAAAGGGAACAGTTTCTGTTCCCACCACTTCTTGATACCTCCACCCCCTTGCCCCTCCAAAAGGAGGATGGAGGCCCATGCGAGATCCCAGAACAATAAACAATTCTTTTCAGAATGGTCACACTGTTCACCAAAATACTGATACGAGAACAGGGGGATTGGTTTTCAGTTGCTTTCATGGTACTATCTACTCACCACACAGATGTTTTCTTGGATTTGTGTTGGAAGATGGTCACTACCAATGTATGGTATTGCCTTTCTAGAGCTGTAGTGATGGAACATCTGCGCAGGGACGGGATCATAATGCCTTCCTGGCCTAGATGACTGCCTCACAAAGGCACTTAGTCAAGCGTTTAGACATCCAAGATACCCTACAAGCAAAATCACTGTTTCAAAACCTAGGACACATGATAAACAACCAAAAGTCCACTTTGAACCCAGTTCAACAACTGGAGTTCATAGGTGCATACCTGGATTTGGTAACAGCCAAGCCATTGCTACCAGAGACCAGGTTTCATATCATAATAACCCTAATATTAGTGATAAGAAACAGTTCAACCCTAATTGCATGCACATGCCTACAATTACTAGGAAATATGGCAACCAATATCTTCATGGTGAAATATGCTTGTCTACCCATGTGCTGTCTATAAAGGTGGCCATCAATCATGTACTAGCCACACAAGCGTGGACTAAAAATACTGGTGATGGCAAGCAGGGTCACGGAATCCCTGTTCTGGCAGACTCAACCCACCAACATGAAGACAGGGTTCCCATTCACACAATAACTGCCCTCGATTACAATTACCATAAATGCATCCTTGCAGAGATGAGTGTGCTCACTTGCAGAACTATAAAATGCAGGGCCCATGATCAAAAACTGAAACAAGCTTAACATAAATGTGTTAGAGCTCTGAGCAGTTGGCAATGCATGCTTCCACAAGAGTGCACTCTCTAGCACAGAAGCGATGAAACTCTGGCACCGATGCATCCAACACATCAGTATATTAGAGGCATTCTTACCAGGATGCCAGAACACCACTGCAGATACCACAGCAGACAGTTTGCTCTCAGATACAACTGGGAATTGAACAGTGTGATTTTTGCAAAACAGTTTTTTACACTGAGGTCACTCAACCATCTACCTCTTTGCTACAGCACATAATCATAAATACCTCCACTTCTTTCCCCATTTCAAGAACAAGGCTGGGATTGGGATTGATGAGAGATGTTTTTCTCTTCATATAGAGCAAACACCTCCTTTATGCATTCCCGCCCATTCTATAATACCCAGAGTTATTCAGAAAATTCAGTTATTCAGCACGGACAGAGCTATGGTAATAATGATGGCGCCCACATGATTCAGGCAAACCTGGTATTCTACCTACTTAAGATGTCGATATGCACACTAATCACTCTCCTGCTTCACAGCGATGTTCTGTCTCAGGACATTGGCAGAATCCTCCATCTGGATCTACAGAAATTTCACCTAATAGCTAGCTCCTGAGTGGTTTTGCCAAAGAGAACTAGACTGTTTGGAACATGTAAAACACATATTATTAAACAGCAGGAAACCTACAATGCAAAAAAACTTATCTTCAGAAATGTTGCAGTTGAAGTTTATGGTGCAAAGATAGGCATATCACCACATCATTCACACTGATTCCAGTCATCCTGGAATAAATCCAAGAGTTTAAAAAAAAAAAATAAAAAAATAAAAAAAAAATCAGGCCTATCCATTAGCTCAATCAAAGTCATTTACTGGCTATTACCGTCGTCTATGGTAAAATTGACAATAGGACACTGTTTGCACACCCAGCAGTGAAACGTTTCATCATGGGGTCCAAAGTGTATACCTGGAGATAAACATATCTTCATGAAAGTGGCATGTCTAGTGGCTATCACTTCAGCCCCTCATGAATGAGGGCACTCGTGGCCTACTCACCCCACACAATCTTTTAGACCCTACCCAAAACTCTTACCAAAAATTACTTCTGCATTTCACATAAAGCTGCATTCCACTTCTGCATTCCACTTACCCACCTTCTTCCCCTAATCACATGATAATGTGCAATATGCTGTATTACAGTCATATGCGTAATCATCTTCTACCTAGATAGGACAAAACCCTTTAGCAAATCCACTAAACTCTTTGTTTCTATTTTTAGAATGAACAAAAAGTACTGAGATTTCTACTCAGAGATTGTTGAAGTGGATATCAGGTTGCATACACTCACGCTATAAACAGGAAAAAGTTACCATCTCTATGGGTTCAGAATGCTTTCCTCCAGAGCACTCTCTCCATCTAGCATTTCTCAATAACTTACCAATTTATAGATATATCCTGAGCAGCTACTTGGGATTTGGCACACACTTTTACAAAACCCCCATGCCATTGATCAGGCATCCAGATTGGATTCATCAATAGGCCTAACAGTACTTTCATCTATTCAACCAACTGACTCTGAAGTCCCTTCCACTGAGTGACGGGCACTGCTCTAGAGTCACCTACGGTGGAGCAACCGCAGGGACACTCCTTGAAGAAAAAGGAATTATTTACCTTGTGCAGTAAATGAAGTATGATGCTGTCGGGATTAGGGGGACCATTCATGATATTATTAAAAATCAATATTTCAAAGTTACAGTAATTCATACGAGATATGTCATGTCAGGTACCATTAGAAAGGTTATAATTTACTAAGTATCATCATGATGTTTATGCATATGTGTCATATTTGTACTGGAAGGTATGGATAGAAACACCTACCTGTGGATAAAAACAGATGTGTTTCAACTTGTTCTGTGTTTCTGTGAAACACCCCAGATAGGAAGACAGCAGCACTGGGCTGCTTAATGGCCCATTAAGGGGGCTCACAGACATAGTGAGCCCAAGGAAAGAAGCCAGAGCTGCACTTAATGAGTCACCAGGATGAGTAAGAACATGTCCTATGGACAGGAGACTCTCACTGAGGTTTTTCCATGCCATGCGCTGAGGGCTTGTGTTTAAAATAGGCTATGTGGCAATCCAGATAGAAACTATAAAAGAAAGCTGCACTACATTCATATTGTCTTCAGTATTCAGTCCTGCTGTGAACTGGTGCTGTGAAACAAAGGACTGAGACCCATCCAAGTACTGGATGTACACCAGAGGGATCATACAAGTCTGAAAATGCCACAATGCTACTGAAAACCTGATAGATATGGATTTCAGCTTATTTGTCTGAATCTAATTACTTTAATCATAATACCTCTCACCATGATTGTTTCTTTGCTTTTATAGTAATCCTTTAGTGTTAGTTAATAAAGGATTGGCTGGCAGCATGGTATTTTGTATAAGATCCAAACTCATAGTGATCTAGTAATGTGGCTGACCCTTTGGGGTCAGCAGAACTTTTTGATAAAGGGAAGAGTGTTTTAATAATTTATCTCTTTACTGGACCTAATGGCTAATTGGGAGCCAGAGGCTTAAATGCAACAAATGGGGCTGTGTATATTTTATTTTAGCATCATGGTAACTGGTGTGGGGAATCAGAAGCATGGTTTGTGGCTGATAGGGGACTCTAATTACAGTGTCGTCACCCACCAGTACTGGGAGAATCTGCTCTCCTTTTGCAGCCTGCATTCCCCTTGGTATTTGCAAGTGGTCTATCCGAGGCATCGATAGGTCACATGAGGTTCTTTTGAGATGCATGTACCTGTGGGTGCTGAACTGCCCAATCTCTTCCCGTCTACTTTGGAATTCAGGGAAGTAACTCTATGGTAGAGAAGGAACAGAGGGGGTCAGATCATACGTGTGCCAAAAGAGGTGCCAGCTGTACATGCTGCAGGATGAACATTGGTGTCAAAAACTCTGATGGAGGACATAAGGACATGCTGACACCTAGAATGGAGCACCCACAGGGGGACACATCTTGAAGAACTTCTGTTACTGCACAAGGTGAGTAACCATCTCTTTAAAACCCCCTTTCCTTATTCCCATGATTTCTTTTCATAAGAGACACTTATTGACACGTCAGCTTTGTAGTGCCTTTGAACAGCACTGCTCTCCAGCCCCAGTAATGTATGTTCCTCCAGGGGCAAAGAGCGGAGGAAGCATTTTATGTCAAGGTGACTTAATTGACCTAAATTTATAGTGTAGACCATGCCTCCATTTAGGAAAACTTTTATTATTGGCTACTGCTTGATGACAATGGACTAGTCAAGATAGCAGTTGACTTCCTAGAGAGAGAGCTTACAATTATAGTAAATTTGTAGGCCCAGTTAGGTTTTCTGACTGGCCAGTAGCACTCTTTCACTTCAGCAAATGCTGACTGCAATGCATTCCATGCTGAGGTAGCCTAATGCAGAGTGATCTTCCCATCATGGGCGTGTGTGTGTGTGTGTGTGTGTGTGTGTGTGTGTGTGTGTGTGTGTGGAAATGGTGGTTTTAAGAGACTGTAATTCAGTTTTCAACCAAAAGTGTTCTGGTAGCCAGTATATTCTAATGTTAATGGAATCATCATTTCAGAATAGAATCATGGTGTCAGGCTTAAATATTTGACTTAGAAGCCAGAATTTATATGAACAAATTGAAATATTTTCTACTAGACATTTTGGCTATGTCTACTCTATGAAAAGTTAGATCGACTTTGTTAAGTCAACTTAATAAGGTCAACGTAAAGACAACCGTAGTAGGTCGGCTTAAAGTGCTTTCCCTTAATCGGGACTTATTAATTTGACCTAACTTCCCTTAGGTTGACCTAAGAAAGCGGACTTATGCGTCCACACTGTGCTTAGTTTGATCTAAAGGAGGGTTAGGTCGACCTAAGGAGGGTTAGTTCGACCTAACCAGCAGTATATGTTGATGATGTCAGACAAACTTAACTGTCTCCTACATCAGAATCGATCTAAGCTTTCATTAGGTCGACATAAGGATTTTCTTAAATCGACCTAATGAAAGCCTAGTGTGGACAGGGCTTAAGTTAGGTCGATTTAAGCCTCCTTAAGTCGACCTAACTTGCCAGTGTAGACATAGCCTTTGTGTGCATTACCAGCACCATGATGTGTTGTTCATAATGTACCATGTGAAAGAATACCTTTTGGTGATGGAGAAAAATCTGGCTCATACTAAGAAAGGCAGAAAACAACAAATAACTTTTATGAGGTGAGGTTTCAGACCCTCTCTTAAATGCTTGGAAAGTAACATATGTTGACCTAGGGAAATGATGAAAACAACAAATGAACAGAAGCACAGACATCCTAGGACTAAAGGATGTTCCTCAGTCCCAGAAAGTTTTGGTTACTTAGCAGTATATTTATCGCATGAGCTTTCGTGGGAGAAAATCCCACTTAGTCAGATCTTCAAAGCATCTGACGAAGTGGGATTTTCTCCCACGAAAGCTCATGCGATAAATAAATCTGTTAGTCTTTAAAAGTGCCACAGGACTCTCTTGTTTTTCTACACTAGACTAACATGGCTACCCCTTTGGAAATTAGCAGTATATGTTCATGATGTCAGACAAACTTAACTGTCTCCTATGTCAACAAACAGGATTGGAATAAAGAGCTGCAGCTTCATCTATTTTGCAACCGAGTTCTTTCATTGGGTAGATCATTTACTGTCAATAAAAGCCATATACCTCAAGGGAACGCTAAACACAAAGGCTGACTGGCTCAGCAGGCAATCAACATCTGAGGCAGAATGGAACTTGAATCAGTAAGTATTCAGCAGATATTACAGCTGAGAACTCTTAAGGATAGATTCCCCATCTCCCGCCCCCCACAGAGAACACCATGCTACCTTTTTTTCCTCCCCTCCAGGGGAAGACCTAAGCCCATCAGTAAATAATGCCATTTAACACAAATAGTTGGAAGAAAGTCCCTTAATGTACTTTTCCTCCATATCCCCTGATGACTCTGCCATCAGTGGGGGAAATAAGTCTTCTGAGTGACTTCCAAGTGACTCATAATGGAATTATTGAGGGCTCTTCATAGATCTCTAGAAAAGAAGCATCTGCTGGTGTTACATCCCAGCAAGGTTACTTAAGAGAAAATGCTACTGCAAAACAATATTCAAACAGGGGTCTAAGCTTCTAGAGGCTATATCATGTCTGACAAAGTCAGTAAATTGTGGCTTAAGCTTAATTATTTTATCTGATTGCAGATGAAATAAAGCTTCAGGAGCATTGATAGATGGATTTAAAGTTACATCCTCAAAGCATAAGAAGCCAGAGGGAATCAGCTCTGCTTGGAGAATTTCAGCATCCTGGGCAGGCGGTGGTATAATGCCAGTGGAAAAGACTGACAAAGTCACTATGATGTAGAATCTATAGGCAAAATTCTGACGTGATAGAAGCCAAAGGCAGAGCTCCTACTTACTTCAGTGGGGCCAGGATTTCACCCTCTATTTTTTGTAATTAACTAAAAGTTCCCAATGGCTTCTCATGATGAATTTTCAGGGGTGAGGCAATGAACCAGGCTGTAATGACTACCTGAAGTCAGCATTTTGTATGGTGTGGTTTTTTTTTTGGTTCTCCCCTTTGCTAGTGACTTAATACTAGCTTGTTACATCACTGATTTGAGTGAGGTAGTCATGCAGTAATGGAGAGGAAATGTAATAAGATGCTGAATATACTTTGTGATACATGGGACTACAGTTTTTGTTTGGAAAAAAAATTCTACTCTTATGAATGCCTAGTTCAATCTCTCACACATGTGAGAGGGGTTCTGTAGTCTCCTTTTGCAAGTCTAATTAATGAAAAGCTTTAAAAAAAATCTTCAGACCATAATGGCATTGCCAGGTATTCTGATTCCACAGAAGTTTCTTCATAGAACATCTTTAAGTATTTGGCTATTGTATGGGAAATGGGGGATGTAGAAAGAAATGTCTCAGTAGTATTCCTTTATCAGTAATATGTATTGAAATAAAATGCTCAACCCAACTGGGATCTTCAGTTTATTTCCATGCTACGTTTTTAACATGGACTAGCAACATTAATTATACATTTTAATATCATCCTGGCATTTCTGAAAGTACCAATTGATAGGGTATGTTCAACATGCGTCCAGTGAGGTATAAAGACACCACAAAACAAATTAACTCATGTCTGTATAAAGCTTTTAAGTTTTTTTTTTTTTTTTTTTTTTTTTTTAAACTAAAAATAATTCTTTACCCGTGAGTTTAAACAATGTGATTTTAGCTTTAGGCTCCTTAAGAAACTTTCAGACATATGATTAAGTAATTTGAATTCACCATTTCAAATTCTTGATGCCCCCAAAAGTGCCACTAAATGGATCAAATGAAGAACTTCTCCTGTGAAGAGTTTTTAAGGTGATACAGTTTGTAGGGAGAAGGGAGTTGCAAGAACACAAAAAATGGCGTTACCATATGTCTGGGTTTTCCCAGACATGACTTTTTTTTTGGTCCTCCAATCTCTCTGGGTGGATTTTTTGAAATACAAATAAATATCTGTGAGCTCTCCCACCTTCCCCTGGTTGTCTGGCCTTTTCCCTTGCCTGGACAGCTGAAGAGCAGTGGCTTCTCGCTAGATACCCAGCTCTGAAGGCAGTGTTATTGCTCTGCGGAAGTGCAGGAGTAAGGGTAACATGATATGATGTCTTAACTCCATAGGAATTTGCACTGATGTTGTCAAAGCCATGCCCAATATGGAGGTTGTTACAGACTGAAATATTTTCAAAGCCAGGGGGAAGGACAGCAAAAAAAAGTTTGAGAACCCCTTCCTTAAATGTTTGGACTCCTCAATCTGTCTCCTTTGAACTGAGAATTCTGAGCCAGGGTAGCTTCGGGAACTCTTCATTCCTGCTCCTTAGAGCTGGTCTATGGGCAATTTTTTATACTGATTTAACTATATTGTTTAATACAATTAATACAAAAATTATGTGGAGACAAGCTCTTGTAAATTGAAGGCTGTCTAATATTTCTGGGGACATTGTGTATGAAATTTCCAGTCTTTGTGATGTTACTAAAAAAAATTCAAGAATGAAGATGTATCATACTGACTGAACTGTTGTAAATGTTGGTGAACTTTTTAGAAATTTCTGAACAGAGAAAACGTTGGATTTGGGAGTTTGAACACCTCAAATTGTATTTAATGTTCAGTTCCTTTTCTAACTACAGTTGAGGGTTTTGTTAGCTATGTTGATTCGCTTAAAAATTACATGAAAAGCCAATTTATAGCATTTTGTTATATTTTAAGTGCAAGTTAGCACCTCTATTTTAGCACTATAATTAAGATGGACTGTGATATGTTGCGATGTCATGGTACTTGAATTAGCAGCTTGCAGTCATGTGTCATATCATTGGTAGTGGTAACTAGTAGCAGTTGGCCACAGAATTACAGTTTGAATATTTATGGCCTGCTATATGTAGTCTTGTGACATCAATTTGATTGATTTTAGTGGATTGTTATATAAAGCTGTTGACTCATAACTGAAGTAACCACAGGAAAATTTGTCAGTAAAATGGATTAACATTAGTGTCCACATTTAGAGCCTGAGAGTGACTTACTAGGTTTTAACAGTGTATATGATCTTCTTTCCTTGGTGTGCGGGGACAGGTACAAGTAAAAGCTCTCATAAAGAGCTGCATTTCTTTCCAAATGTTTGCTGTTCCAGTCTCTTAATCTGCTTTATTCATTACACATTATATTTGGCCTCCTTTGGAAAAAAAGGAAAGATTAAAAAATTACATTCTTCATGTATTTGTGTGTATATGTATTTATATAATTTCCCTGTATTTAATGATCTGTAATCCATAAAGGTTTAGTAAATTTTCACTTTTCTCTTTGCACTTATCATAGAATAATAGGGTTGGAAGGGACCTCACGAGGTCATCTAGTCCAACCCCCTGCTAAAAAGCAGGACCACTCCCCCTAAATCACCCCAGCCAGGGTTTTGTCAAACCGAGCCTTAAAAATCTCCAAAGATGAAGATTCTACCACCTCCCTAGATAGCCCATTCCAATGCTTCACCACCCTCCTAGTGAGAAAGTTTTTCCTAATATCCAACCTTGACCTCCCCAGCTGTAATTTGAAACCATTGCTCCTTGTTCTGTCCTCTGTAACTACCAAGAACAGCCTAGCTCCCTCCTCTTGGAGCAACCCTTCAAGTAGTTGAAGGTTGCTATCAAATCTCCCCTCAGTCTTCTCTTCTGTAGACTAAATAAG
>ML685765.1:12163440-12420435 GCA_007922175.1 Pelusios castaneus | reverse complement strand
CTTATTTAGTCTACAGAAGAGAAGACTGAGGGGAGATTTGATAGCAACCTTCAACTACTTGAAGGGTTGCTCCAAAGAGGAGGGAGCTAGGCTGTTCTCGAGGGTAACAGAGGACAGAACAAGGAGCAATGGTTTCAAATTACAGCTGGGGAGGTCAAGGTTGGATATTAGGAAAAACTTTCTCACTAGGAGGGTGGTGAAGCATTGGAATGGGCTATCTAGGGAGGTGGTAGAATCTTCATCTTTGGAGATTTTTAAGGCTCGGTTAGACAAAACCCTGGCTGGGATAATTTAGGGGGAGTGGTCCTGCTTTTTAGCAGGGGATTGGACTAGATGACCTCGTGAGGTCCCTTCCAACCCTATTATTCTATGATTCTATGATTGATATACTCAACTTTTATTTATTTGCAACAACTGTTTTACAAGGCGCAATATATTTTGCATCGGTATGCTATGATACAGTCCACAGTAACTCCTTTTATGGACTGTAATATATGATAGTTGTATTGTAATATTTCTTTCACCAGACTTGATTTGTTTTTAAGCTTTTAACAGGTTGGCAATCCCCTTGAAAGGAGTAGTAGGGCTCAGGGCCTGCCAACCCTTTTCCATGATGTGCCCCCTTTTAATGGAATAGGTGTTTAAAGGACTATGGAGAGGCTTGTGGAATGGGGGTCAAGTGTTAATCTGTGAGCTACATTCTGAACAGGATAAAACCCAGCTATTAGCTGACTCCAGAGAAAGAAAAGGAATAAGCGAGGCTCTGTGGAGTGCTCCTGGTACTTGTAGGATGAGAAAGCCTGCTTGAATCTGTGGACAGCCCCATGAAAGAGGGCTGTAGAATTTCTTAATCTGGGGAATATATTTGTGAGTCCAGGCACAAGAGCAAGGTGAGGCCTATGGAAAAAGACTACAAAGAGGCCAGGATCTGAAGTGGGATTGACATAAATCCATGGTACAGGTATAACTGAAAGGGGAACCAGGAACTTGAAACCCTGCAATGAGAATGAAATGGGGAAACCCAAAAGGGAGGAGTTTGGGCCTACAGGGCAAAGGAGATTGTTTTCATAAAGACTTTATAAATTGATCCCAAGGAAGGGGAACATTAATTGTTCTCCATGTTCATTGAAGGTTGGATAAGAAATAATCAGTTTAATTTGTAGCAAGAGAAATTAGAGTTAGATATTAGGGAAAAAAATTTAACTATAAGACTAGTTAAGTATTGGAATAGATTATCAAGGGACATTGTGGAATCCTCTTGTCAATAGAAGTTTTTAAGAACAGGCAAACATATCGTTGGTCTAAATCAGTGGTTTTCAAACTTCTTTTTCTTGGGACCCAGTTGAAAAAAATAATTGAGGCCCGTGACCCAACAATTACATCTTTGAGCAATGCATTCCAGTCTCTTGGCAGCAGCAGCAGGGGGTGCCGTGACCCAGTGCTGGAGGGACTGCGACTCAGTACTGAGTCCTGACCCTAAGTTTGAAAACCACCAGTCTAGGTTCATCAGGATGGGGGGGAAGATCCCTTCCAGCCACACAGTTCTGTGATTTCTCTAATTACCTTTGTCCTTTGGCCTGCAAATAAGAAATGGAAAAAACTGAGAGAGAACTGATGATGGATTGTATGCAGAGCCACGCCATGCCACAGTGGGTGTGCTTTGGGAAGGGACCCCACTACAAGACCGTTTAATCTCTCCTGGTTAATATGGCAAAACCTTTGACAGAATTCTTAATTTTGAGTAATTCATATACTAGGTGTTACCTAGTAGTCTTCCATGAAATATTTTGAGCCTATTTTCCCCACACCCCTCTTTGTCTTTCCATGAAAAACTTCAGTATTTAGCTGACGAGAAGCAAAAATATTCTGACTCAGAATCAGACTTCAGTGGTGAATCTGGGTTTACCTCCTATTAGTCTCTTCAGTGGTTAGATTGCTGATAGTTTCCCTAGGTTTCATTTCCCCTTTTGGCTTGAGAAATGCACATTAACTTTGGGTATTTTAAGACGACCACATGAAATCTATTGTTTAGGTTCCTTTCTGATTTAAATAACGTTTCTTCATACTAATACATAATGTGGAAATCTCTCTGTTCTTAACCACTTGTATACGTACCCTGGTGAACTTTAGATTCTTTAACTGAAATAAAATTATTTGTATTCTTTTCTGTGAAAAAGTTCCATTTATTTTTACATGCAAGGTGTTTCCTTACTGGAATAACGGTGTGATAGTCAATAGGTAGAAATTTAAGAATGCTGATAGGGTTCACAAAATCTTCAGAAAGTTGGTTGAAAGCTTTTGTTTTTAAAAATTAGAAGTAAATATTTCTTGGCTGTTCTATAAGGCCAATTTAAAATGTCCTTTTCTGGTTCACATTTTCCCCTACCCTATGTAGAAATAAAAGATAGGCACGTCCTGTGTAATAATATCTCATACTTCAGACATTTTGCAACATGAATCATAATGGTAGATTTATTTGTTTGGGGTATCTAGGATGCAAAATATAATCAATATCATTTTGTTTCTCTGTATACCTTGTTTTGTAATTGATTTCTGTTGTTGAAAGTTATCTGAAGGAATATCATTGCTCCAGAACAAAATTGGATAAAGAAGCTATAAAAGATAGAAACTCATACCTTCAGTACCTGTCTTAACAATCCACAATCTGATTTCTTTGGTCAAATCATTTATTTGATCATCACCATAGCAGATGGTAGACCTCTGAAATATATTATTGTTGCCTTGTTTACAAAAGCACTGGAGCTTGTCTGTTGAAATAAGTTTTTTAAATATGGTCCTCTTTTGTCTTATCCCAGCAAAAACAAAAGCCAATATATTTTTTCAGATGAATATATTTAACTTTTTTTATTTAGTATTTAAAGCCCTACCCTGTTGTCTCTTACAGGTGGTTTATTACAGTTCATGCATGTGTGCGCGAGCACATACTCTCACACTCATACTCTGCTACCTTCTAGGACAGAGGTCAGCAACCCAAAAGATAAGAAGAGCCATTTTTGAAAATTCCTTCAATAACAAAGTGTTTTGAGAGCCACAATGGGTGTAGCCTCCTGGTGGGAGGTGCAGGGAGGTGAGCCAGGATTTCTGCTGCAGGGTCCCCTTATGCAGGGGGGGGGAAGCCTGGAGCTTGGCATGGGCTGCCCATGGGGTCCCTGGTGGCTGGGGGAAGCCCAGAGCCAGGCATGGGCCTCCTGCAGGGTACCCCGGTGGTTGGGGGAGCCCAGAGCCGCAAGGGGGCAGCCAAAGAGCCGCATGTGGCTCCAGAGCCACAGGTTGCAGACCCCAGTTCTAGGAAAAACAAATTATTTCTGGTGGGAAAGGAACATGACAAATTTTACTTCATAGAAATTGAGTTATCAATATCCAGTATTAATATACTCAGAGTTATGATGAATAGAAAAAGAAGTTCTTCAAATGATGTTTATGCCACACAACGGATACACATATGCACCATGTGCCTGCGTATGGAATTTTTTGCGAGCAGTGTTCATTGGCCACATATGCTCTGAAGCCTTCCTCATGCTCCACACCCAGGTTATAAAAGATGGGGGGGCCAGTGCCTCTCTAGTTCCTTCTTACTGCCATGTGGTCTGTGTTGGCACCTTTTTTACGGTGTTGTTGATTAAAATATTGTATACAGTTATTTTTTAGTGGTTTTAGTAGTATAGCAGCATAGTGTAGTTGAAAAGGATTTCCCCCATTTTCTTTCTTATTGGTGACTTGACTTCATTCTAAAAAGTCAGGGATTATGCCCAGGATCCCTGGGTTTTAAAAACTGGGTTTCCTGCTCTTGCTTCTTTATGGTGAGTGATGAAAATCAATGCTGCATGTATTGCCTGGGTGTAGGTCATACTTCTGCCAAGTCCTAGATTTTGATAAACACTTAGAAAAATGTTTTTCTAAAATTATTTTCATGCTCTACCTCTGATTTGGAACTAAGGCCTTAGAAGACTTGTTGTAATAATACTTGCATTATTACAGCTATTGTTCCTGGCAGAAAGGAGTCATCTGGTGCCAAAAGATTACTTTTGCCTCTGTCAGTGGCAGCCATGACTTTTTGTTCAGTTCCTAGATCAATTACAGTAGAACTACTACAGTGCTGTCAGCTGCAGAATGCAGCAAACTCTCAGAAATTGCTGGCTCTGTAAAGTGTTTTTAGATTTCTGAAGAACACTTTCCCACAGTGTAAGTCTTTCGTGTGATAAACCATAGGGGTCCAATACTTTTTAGCTGATAGCACTGTAGTATAATTAACCATTCAGTATCAAATGTTTTCTCCATGCTGTCTTTTAAGGAGCTATAGTTAAAATATTGGTTCAGTAATGTGTTTTGTAGGGAATCAGTGGCTAGAGCTCTGTATCACCCCTAGTTCCATACACTTGAAGTTATGTATTCTGTGCCTCATCTCAATGTCTTATGCTTTTATTTTGCAGTTAGGGGTGTTTATTCTCTAGTTGTTATGTTTGTAATGTTTCATTGTTATGGAGCTCAATGCAGTAGGTGGTAGTGTGTGTGAAGTAATAATGTACTAGCTGCTTTTATGCAGGGAGGTTTTGCAATACCATAATTAAAAACTATATATTGTACATCAAATCTTATCTGAGAGGTCTGATTGTGAGGAAGGAATAAAGGGATAGCTTAGATGGAGAGAAGCATGCAATAATAGAGAATAGAAATTTTCAGGTCTTCTGTGCTGTACAGGTAACTGCACAAAATTAACCATTGAAATAATTTCATGCTGCACTCACTGCCTGGCTACAGAAGTACATACTCATGCCCCAGTAATAAAATGTATCAGTTTTGCATGATCAGGCTGCTTAAAGCAGTTCATATCTCAAACTGAAGAAACACATTTTCTTAAAATCCATTGTTTTTCCTCTGGCAGGAGTATCGTATGTTGGGAATGTTTGTAATCTTGTAGTTTGTTCGATTAGCAGCTGTTTCCCAGGCAGGGAGGAGGGCTAAAATGTATTTTAATGGTTATCTATCCATGAGGCGTAATTTAATATGAATATCCTGGTTCAAGAATAATATTTAATTGGTTAATATTTTACTTTTCAGCTAAAACTATAGTAGGTTAAATCTCCCTATCTTCTCCTCTTTCTTATTTTTTGTTAATTGAATGCTATCACCTGGATTTGCGTAAAGGGAACTGACTCCAAAGGAGTTGTTACAGAACTGGAAGAGTTGGCATGCTGGCATAAGAATCATGATGTGGTTTTTTTCCATGTTTTACACTTAACTTTTTTTTTAAATCTTTGCTAACTTTCTATGTTATAATAATACTGTCTTGCTTATAGTGAAAGAGCCTGAGTTAAGATACAAATTTTTGCATTTCTGCAGTACGCAAACAACGGGTGAGGACAAAGAACAGGTGGCCTTAAAAATCATACAGTGCTCATACAGTTAAGAATGTTGCTTGTATGTTTGAGTGAATCTGTCCATTTAACCATTTTTTCCTTCAGGAAGGTCCTTCACTTCTAAATGGAGCCTTAAGGACCCTTTCCTAAGTTGACTTTAGCCTAGCTTAATTGTACCCGTTGAAGCTGGACATAGGTGCTCCTAAACTGAACATAAATATCTCTCTTGAGGGATGTAAATACCTTTGCTGAGCACTCTCAGAATATACTATTCTCAGCTGGTGCTGCTGTTGAGGTAACAAAAGACCAGAGCTGGAAATAATACTTTACTAATTCAAATCACCCTAGAAACATTTTTTAGCTAAATAATTTCATAACACTCTCAGGTATTATCCCTATTTTACAAATTAGGAAAATTGAAGCAAATACATCGTCACTTGTTGAAAGCCACATGATAATACATTGGTGCAGCCAGGGTCAGAATCCAAGAGCCTTGTGTCCTATTGTTATGCTTGGTACAGCGCACTGTGCTGCCTTCATTTGTTGAACCTGGATCACTTGGTGACCATCTAGTACTTTACATTCACTTTAACCAGCTACAGTTGTCTGAATCTACCTTTTGCATCTACCTTATTAATCAGATAGGAAGGCAATTGTTTGTTTGCTAGTTTCTAGCATTACTGGTGTAGGCTATATGTAGAAGAAAGATACAAGCTATGGCACAAGAGGATGTTGCACTACCTTTTCAGCTTTGCATTTTATGATATACATGAACTTTTCTTTTCATTGTTAGGTATGGATGAACGAACAGGTGCTGCATCTTGGGGAGCAAGTGGTCAACCAAGTCCCTCATATGAGTCTTCAAGGGTAAGGTTTCTGATGGACTCTAAGGAGATTTTGGGAATGACCAATGAAAGTTGGCATTATTGAGAGAGAATCTCTGATGTGGCAGTATTTGTGAGGGACGTATCCCTTTGAACATTTATGTTAACATCTTATGGTGATATGTTTTGATGACTTCACATGCAACAGTAACAGTAATAGTACTAGCTGGTATTTGTTTATGCTCTACAGTACAGAAATAAATAGTGCTTTTCATTTTCAAAATGTTTTATAAATAATAAACCTTACTATGTTCTTGTGTGATAGAGATATATTTTCCTCATTTTACAATGAGGAAATGGGAATAGAAATTAAGTAGCTATTTTAATTTATTTAAAATTGACTTCTTTAATACTCTTTGTTTGATTGATGAAACTGAATGATGATAAAAATGTAAATTCTTATCATTCAGTTTTACCAGTGTCCAAAAACTAAAACATCTCCTCTTCCCCCAAAAGTCACTCACCCACAATCCCTTTCACCTGCTCATTCTCCTCTTTACTCATGCCCCTTTCCCTCTGGGAAGTCAACAAATTCTGTTCTTGGTGAACTAATAGTTGGAAACAGATTGAGAGTGAAGTCCTCAACTGTGCAAACACTCTTCCTTAGCCCCTTTACACTTAAGCCAGAGGTCCGTTAACTCCTGTCCTTCACCTGATTGATATCTGCTGCTGTGAGATTACAAAGGGAGAGGGGCAGGCTCTGAGGTAAGCAAGGCCCATCACATTTTAACATGTAAAGTTTAAAGATGGCACCCCATATTTTGCCTGGAATGTAACTAGGTGCAGAACCTGGAGCACAGATGTAACATGGTCTTTGTGAGAGAAGCCACTTTGCAAGTGGACAGCTGCATTTTGTACAAACTGAAGTTTCTGGTTGATTTTAAGCTGTAAACCAAAATTGCAGATGGAATTGGTGCTGTTGTAGGCAAGATTAGAATTTAGGAGTTCTAGCTTTCAGTTGTCTGCTCATAGTATGAGACCAGGTATATTTAAAGTAAAGAAATAATGCTTCAAAAATAAAATGGAGAGATTTGTAGTATTCCTTTTGGAAATTTGAGGCAGAAGAAAACTGCTATCAGATTTACACTTGTATAGTGAGGAAGAAAACTGATTTGCCTTTACAAGAATGTATCTACATTACAAAAGTATGTCTATCTATGTTACATTGATGTACAGCCACCACTGTAATTAAATTGCTTCTGCATGTAGGTACTATGCCCGTCCTCACTAGAAGCACTTGCACTGATTGAACTGTCAGTGTGGGGCATTGTGGGATAGCTTCTGAAAGCCAGCAATAGTCTATGTAAGCATCCCAGTATCTGCATTGACACTGCATTAGCCTTACTGTGTTGACCTAAGCACTGTGCCTCTTGTGGAAGTGGAGTTACTGAATTGGCATAGTGGGTGAGTTACATCAACAGCAGCAACATTTTAGTGTAGATGCTTATAGAGTTAGGCTGACACACGCTGCCTTACATCAACTTAACTCAATAGTTTAGAGCAGGGCAAAGTTTGAGGTAGTCTTATAAAGTACGTAACATGTAAAAAAAATCTCCATCTCATTTCTGCAACTTGGGAATTGTACAGCATGTTGGAAATATTTGTATAGCAATATTTATATAATTTGTAACTTGAGACATTGAATCCAGCCCATTCAGTGATAGACCTTGCAGTCATTTCTGTATTGTCCTGTGTTGATATTTTTGTTCTAAATCTCTTGAGCACATTGACAATTATGAATGAGAAACTTGTCTATGGATATTAATCAGTGAGAAGCTGAGTTACCCCACTGGGTTTTGAGCCTGTGCTTTCAGGTGGTGTATCCTGCATTGATCATTTGTACATGCATATGTAGGGTCAATTCATATGAATTATTGATATTCCAATAATAGGACGTTGGAGTTTTGTTTTAAGAGGTTAGAGATGAAGTAGATAATTTAAAAAATTAAAGCCATTATGCCTTGGATAAACATCAGGCACACATGAATTGCACACCAAAATTGGGAAGTAGAAACATTGATGATGTCATGATACTAGTGTGCCTGAAGCTAGAGGGAGGACAAGAGATTGCTATTATGCCTATGAAAGAACCAGAAATCTGAGCCTGGCTTGAGCTGTATGGAAAATAATAAGAAAAATGGGGAAAGAGGGGATAGAGACTAAATGTTTGTAAACAAATTGCCAACCAGCAGTAATCTTTGATTTAGAATAGTAGGGTAACATACACGTACTACACCCTGTTCTCCCTGTCCGAATTACTTGTGTCAAATTCTGTTACTCTTACTCACATTGAATAGTATTTTACCATTGGTGGGATCCAACTGAAATCAATTTGATTATTCAAAGATAATATTGAGCTTGGGTAAAGATGGCAGAATTTGACTGTAAATCCTTATTTTGCTGTTTCCCTTATAGTGATAAATCACATTGTTCTGTGCCAATAATATATGATAAGCTGTTGTGGATTTGTTAAGAAACACTGTGAACATCTTGGAAAAAGAAAAATGCATGCACGTATAAACCTTGCATGAATTTTGGGAGAATAAAATAGAATTGCATGTACCGGTTGTTTCTAAGTGCATTCATACTTTAAGCTCAATATGGTATAAATTATATTCACTCCAAACTTGTCAAATACAATGCTTTGAGTAAAACAAGCTTTAAATTGTAGAGAATTCTGACATGCTCACTAATTTCAGTAATTTATTTTAGGGTAATTTGTGAACATAAATGCTTGCATATTCACTCTTGTAGGACAGCCTTGTGTGGCTTAATTAGGCTTGGAAGGATTAGCTTTTTATCATTAAATGTTGATAAACATTGATTTCACCGTATACAAACAGACTGAAAAATATTTTCTTTGGTAATGATAAAAATTTGCAGATCGGCAAAGTAAGAAAAATGCTTCTTAGAGGACTTACTAGAGTGAAAATCCAAAGATTTTAAACTTTTGAATTAAGTGTTTTACAAATGAACTAGGAAACAAATGGTAAGAGCAGGTATGATTTGTTGATCTAAGAATAGTTACTTTCTATAATTTGTCATGTTGTTAATTATTTGTGTTTTAATGGTTTATAAAGTTTAAGTTTTTGAATCTCAACATGTAATGTCATTATGTAATTATATGAACCCCCCAGTTCCAAAATTTCATGCCACTAAAAATTTAAATAGATACAAATCTAAAAAAATTTGGTAGCTATCAAAATTATAGAAATATATTCTACCAAGCCTAGTGTTAAGGTAAAAATTAAATCTAGAAATGGTGAATAGAGGAGCGAAACACTCGTTTTTTTTGTTTTTTGTTTTGTTTTTTTTGAGGACTGTATTTAAGTGGAAATGAAACAATATAACAAATTACAGCGAGCCCAGAAGATATTATCTTTTGTGTGTTTTCCTCCTTTTAAAATTGCTTTATTTCTTGCAGTGTTTAAGGACCTAATCCTGCAGTCTTTATGGGGCAAATTTCCTTTAACTTCAGTTGGGAGTTTTGCAAGAAAAAGGACAACAGTATCCAACCCTAGGTGAAGAAAACATAAAAGGGCCCCAAACTGTGATTAAATGTTCCTATTACAAATTGCACATTTGAACAGATCTTTTTATAGTAAATTTTGTGCATAATTGTTGGAAATTCATTTGATAATATATAGCTAATTCATTGTCCAACATATAACCTGATTATAGGGATGGCCAAAAAGCTTTTGGGGAAGGGAGGGCACCTTGGATAGCTGTGGCTCCTTGACTGCTTTTGCAATGTTAATTGCTCCTTGACTGCTTTTGCAATTCAAGTTTAATGGCTAATGGATAACTAGTTACATATTTTCCCACAGCTCCATGAAGTGGCCTCAAAAGGAGCCCTAGGATTTAAGCATCCAGAAACATATTCATCAGCGTCTCAGTTGTGTCACAGGGATGGTCCTCTGCAGTTGTAGAATACTAAAGAGGATTTGCCCCACAGAGGCAGAGCAAATGTTGTGCCCAGCAGATGATTTTCTTTGTTTATGCTGCTAATTAGGTACCCAAGTTAATACTTTAGAAAGTTCAAAAGGTGTAGTGAATGCAGGTTGGTCTATTATGCTCATTCTTTCATTGCATATTAAAAAATAATTAAGGGAGCAAAGTTTTCTGTATATCTTTATGTGCAGTTAAATGAGGTGTTGCTGTTCATGTTGTCTGCTAAATATCGGTCTATTTGTAAATAAAGTGTTAGATTTATATTAAAGGGAAACTCCAGTGGTGTTTTCTCAAAAAATCAATAATTTTTAGAAATGTTCTCTTTAAAGGTGCTATAACGGCTAGCAAATATAAATGCAGAACTTATTCCATGGTGGTCACATCTTTCTGCAAAAAATAGAACAGGAAGAAACTCCATTCTGCACTGAAATCAATGGGAAAACATTGGACTTAACATAGCAAGTTTAAAGAAAATTGACAATATATATTTTTATTTATAAATTTGTCTATGTATCTTGTTAGTAAGGTTGGAAGGGTTTTTGTTTGTTTGTTTTTTAAATTATTGTGCCAGCTTCTGGGTTTCTGTTTTGCTATTGGTTGATATCCAAGAATTTCAGATGAGGAAAATGTAACTTTCTCTTCATACCTTAACAGGATCAGAGGACAAAGTGGGTTGTAAGGTGTGTGGAAGACCTGATCTGAGATTGCTGATCTAAGTTATGATAAAAGAGATTTTTTATGGAGCAGGCATAGGCATATGGGTTATTTGTTTTTCTTTGGTGTTCCTAGATCTTGTGTGGTGGTATGATAAAGAAATAATACACATTTAAAAGAAAACAAAATTAAACTCATCTGCCTCAGTTTTAATATATTGAAATCCTAACATATGATTTAAGAGTCCAGTGCTCTTCCCATTAATTTCAATGCAGAATATTCAGTCTTGTCCTAATTCTTCTTAATACTTGCCTGTTTACAGGAAAATGGCAGTTTCCATGGAAAAAGCTCAGACATCTCCACAGCCATAGAAAAGTTGAAACCTCAAGAGGTACTGCTTAATCTGTTTCTAATTTGAGTTGTGATTTATCTACCTGTAGCCTAATGTGGGAGTTCTCCTTTTTAAAAGACAGACTACATTGATTTAAGTGTTTATCGCTAAATCAGTGACAGAATATGCCTGGGATTTTCAAAAGTATCTAAAGGATTTAGGAATCCATCTCCCATTGAAAATTAAATTCAACCCAAGTCAGACACTGACATATCAGCATACATATTTAGATGTAAACTTTAACAAATAAACTTGAAAACATATTTTTGACAGTCACTTCACTATATGTGCTTCATTGCCCATCACTTAGTTCACATTTGTGTGGCTTTCTGGGAATGTTGACTATCATCCTGATGGTTAAGGCAAATTAGGAAACACTTTTCTGCCTTGGTTTCTATGCAATATTTCTGTGATAACCTCAGATCTGGATGCATAAAGAGGCACAAATCAAGATAGGCAACTTTTGTGTACAAAATACATTGTGTACATGATTGTCAGTCTTATCATAGACACTAATTTCTTATTCAAACAAGTGCTTAAAATGACATTATGTTGGATCTGTGAATATATGAAATCCTGTACTATGACACCCATAAATCTGACCCAGTGAACTATGACAACCAGTTTAGATTGCTTCCTATCTGAAGAAGATGATGAATTGTGTTTTCCGTTGTAAATCCTTATGGAAAAATCATAAAAAATACTGGTTTGGCCATGAAGACTCTTTCAGGAATGAATCAGAAACAGGAATTAGTGATTCCAGTAAAACTGCAAAACCCTGATATATTCCCTGCCTTTTAGCTAATTATACTGAAGTCTTATTTACTATATTGTGTCAACCTTTCTTCTTTTTGTGATTTCTATGTGCTTTTCTGTGACTCTTAGGTCATATGCAAAGGCACAAGAATAGTGGTATTTGGATGCTGGATGGATGCCCCAATGCTGATTAGCAAACATAGGGTCCTTCCTTAAAGAGTAAGATAGAGTTAAAGATATTTTTGCTCTTTGAAAGTCTTGTTGAAGATCTTAGAGACTAATTCTTCACTGTTTAACTGAGGAAAATGTCAACTGAATCCAGTGAAAATTTGGCCCATAGCTCTCAGGAATTTTTCTTACAGTAATGCTCTGCCTCCCAACCGCCAACATTTCCAATTTCTTTGTGAACTGTCCTTTTATAGAAGAAAATTCATAACATGGCAACAAATTGGTGTAATCTCTTTTTCTTGGATAAACATTGCCTTTTAATTAAAGGTTCTTCTTCTTCTACTATAGTATTTACTGCAGTTTGGATAATGGTAGCTTTTATTTTTGTGAATTAAACACCTGTGTGTTTGAGATTTTCTCTCTTTGTTTTGGTTCTGTTCTAACAATGCCTTTTTTAATAAAAGAGAAGACTTAGTTCTACATCTGTTCAGATGTCTCTCTCCAAAAGAAGAACATTTAAAAATGTTAAAATCAGCCATTTCTTCCCAGCGTAGGCTTCTTTAGGATTTAACAGCCAAAAACATAGGCCATAATTTAACTATATTATTTTCTTCCCAGTGTCTAATTTATAAGTGCTTCTGTGCAATTCTGGTAAATATAATGAAATAAATATTAGAACTGTATGTTTAGATATAATTAAACATGTGGCCAGTTTCGATAATTAAGCATTTATTTTTCCTTCCTTTGCATCTAGAAAAAGTTGTCTCCAGGTATATATATACATTCACAGTAGCTGTTTCTTCTAAATACACAGTCATGTAAAAGTACCTGAAATGAAATTTGGGATGATATGTTAGAATTAGACAGAACTCTAGTGTCAACAGATTGTGCCGTCTAACTGTCCTGGTGTCTAAAATAACTAAAAATATATTTTAGAGGCCAAAGGGTCTAGTTTGTATCCATCCAACTTCACTTTTTACACTAGTAGTACATTTTAATTTGAAAAGAAATCAAAAACAGTATCAAGACAAGACAGCAAGTTTTGAAATGGTGTTTTATACCTCTTAATCTCAGGTACAAAACGAGAGAGGAAGCTGTTAAATAGCAAAGCAAGACAAGAGGGACACAGAAATCCAGTAAGTGTTATCAAGTCTATTGTATTTGTGTCCTTTTTGTCCTTCGTTTTTTGCTGTTTATAAGCTTCCTCTAGTTTATTATTCTGTATCTGAAAAGATGATCTGGTATGTAATTCTGTTTTTAAAAATAAGCAACACTTCCTGCATTCAAGGGTCAGGAGGCTTTTCTAAATATAACATAACGTGTTTATGTGATTAATTTGATATATGGCCAACATTTTTCAAAAAAATGGGTGCCAAAATTTGGGTTTTAAACACCATATGTAGGTGTCTAAATATGGACTTTGGGCACTTCTTTTTATAAATATCTTGGACATATTTATTAATATTCTTGTTTGCCTCATCACTTTTTTTGGTTTTCTAAGCTTTGTTTTAAGGCTAAATTAATCAATTTTTCAATCCAGTATTCAGGTTGCATATGTATAAAACTTCCTAGAGTGTTAAGAGAAGCATTGAAATCTTTTTTTCCAAATTAGTTTCATACAATAAAACAGAGATCTTTGCATATGATACTTGGGAAAGAACAAAATAAACATTCTCCAGTTTAATATAATAGAGTGCTGCTTATTTTAGGGGACTTAAGATATCATTGTGTATTTGGGGTAATTATTTAAAATGAGATTCAGTGGTTCATTAATTAAATCTATACAGTTTCAATGTAATTCATGACTTAGAAACCATGGAAATCAGTGACCATTCCAAAATTGAGTATTTCTTCAAGGAATTATCTGAAATTATTCTCCAAAATTCTAAAACATGGAGCTGCATAGGTTTCTAGTCCCACGTGTCCTTCTTGAGAAGCTGCTTACCTGTTTCAACCTGGTATTTAGTAAGATCAACCAAATATTTTAAGTTAGTATTCTTCTACTTTTGGAGGGTGCATGTGGGAACTTTCTTGGTTTCCCCAATCATCCTCTGAAATCTAGGGCAGTGATTATACTTACTTTTCAGACAGTGTGCTGTACAACATTGGCTAGTATTCATCATACCAATGTGAGCGAGGGTAAATATTCAGTTTCTTATTTTGGAAGACCAAGCCACTGAAAGGTGGTGATTTACCCGTCACTGTCAGGATTAGTTTGAACCCAACTGTCTGGATTTTTAATCTGTAGCCACTTATAGTGGTGATAATCATTTTCTAACATTTACTTGGGGTTATTGTGTCAACTGTAGGTTTGTAAAGTGAGGGTTATGCTAGGCTAGTATGTGTTTTCCCTCTTGTCCATTGTAGTGATGATCTGATTTTTGTCATCTTGTTGAAACGTCAGCATAGTTTTCTAATGTCCATGTCTATCCATTTCTAGTTTTATGTTTTTTCATTTTAGAGTTCTGTTTCTCATATTAAATCTTTACTAACCATTACTGTGAAACTCTTAGAATGTTTCACATTTAGTTAAAATTTATAACCAGTGGTGCAGCTACAATGGTGTGGCATAGACACGATGGAAGGGATTTTTCTGTAGACAGGCAATTAGTACGTCAATGGGAAAATGGATTCTTTCATTGACTTAGCTGTCTATAATGGGGGTTAAGTTGATCTAACTATGTCGTGATCTGAAATTTTTCACTGTCCTGAGCCAACGTAGCTAGGTCAGCTTAAGGTTTAGGTGTAGACCAGGCTTTAGTATTTCATAGAGACAGCCAGACCATAGTACTCAAACAGGGATACACAATATTTATGTAAATTGTACAGATATCTCTCATGTTCTTTACAACTGGAAAAGATAGCCTTTGCTACTTGTGTTGACGCACTGTATTTTTCAGTCTATAAACATATTGATTTAAACCGTAGTGGTGTCAACTCTGCCATTGACCTTTATGCAATGTTGGCGTCTGAGCTTAGCTGTGATAATTTAAATGCTAAAACTATATTAAACAGATAACCAAAAAGTAAATGCCTAGCTTGAATCCTTGAAGCTCAAATATGAGGCAAAGCTGGCTCTGGATTTGGTTTGTCTCTAATGTTCTATATAGGAAAGGAGAGAGAAAAACAAAAATGGTCCTCAGCTCTTTCCTTTAGTTTAGAGCAAAGGAAAATAAAAGCCTGCACTATAATTCATTTAACTTTTACAATAACAAATTATAGCTGAGCAGTGAGAGCAAGTAAATGAGGGATCGGTGTGTGCATATACATTGCACAAAGTACATTATAGTTGTCCCTTTTTCCTTCATTTTCATAAGCAGACAAAGAAGTGAAACTTAGGACTTTGCTGCTCAAGAAGAAATATGTTGTCCTGAGTTTAGGACAAAGAATGCAATTTTCTGCCCAATATTCTGTTCTGAAAGAGCATGGTCATTACTAGGGACAATACAAGGCTGTAGTAATTTGCTTTTGGGAGAGAGTTGGGGGCAGAGTTAAGTTTGTTTAAATTTTAAAGGTGAAATCCTGTCCCCATGGAAGACTACAGCTTAATTCCCAAGATTTCACTCAAAATATCCAGGGTAACTTTTTCAAAACCACAAGTCCTATTTACAAAAGTGACTGTCAGTGGGACATATGCTCCTACGGCCTAGTGAATACACAAGCGTTACCAACATAGACATGTTGATTAGGGATATGACTTTTTAAAATTTTTACCAATGAAGTTGTATCAGTAAAATCACTTGTATAACATAAGAACGGCCATATTGGGTCAGACCAGTGGTCCATCGAATCCAGTATATTGTCTTCCGACAGTGGCTAATGACAAGTGCTTCAGAGGGAATGAACAGAACAGGTACTCATCAAGTGATGCATCATCTCCTTTTGCCCATTCCCAGCTTCTGGCAATTACACCCGTATAACTGTGCTTATAAGTTATATGCAGTCGGGCATTTTTTTGAAATCTTACTCCAAGTCATTTTAAGATCAGGTTTTGTGTGTAAGCAGATGGTAAAATAGAAGAATGTAGCAGATGGATATAACAAGGAAGTGCAACTTGTGGTGTATATTTGCACAGATTAACCTTTCACATGCTATTACTGTACTATTTGTTGGCTATATAATGTGCTATCATTGGTTTTATTATTAATAAATTATTTTTATTATTGACATGAGTACCTGGAGGCCCCAGTCAGCGTGGCGACCCATTTTATTAGTAACCGTACAAACATGTATGCTAAGAAACAATTCAAGCAGTTTATAGTTTTAAATTAAGGTGAGATGTTACAGGTGGATGAAATCACATTACAGTTGGAGGGTTGTTTTATTGATGAGCCTCATTCATAGATTCAGATGAAACTTGGCAGGAGAAGGAAGAAAGTTTTCAAAAGCAAATAAAATGTGAGAACTTCCAACCTTGTGAGTTTGCCTTAAGCTGCTAACTTTACTTCATTTTTTTTTCCTGACTGCATTTCACGCCACATAGACTCAGAAGGTTGCCATGGTTTATAAACATTTATTGCATGTGGCTTTTGAAGACCCATGGAATCGGGAAAGTGATACGAGAAGGTGGAATTTCCAAAGAAAATGAAGTCATAGAAGAAATGAGTAAATATTAGATGGACAGCATACGAAAATGAATTCAGTTTTGGTTTGCAGTTTAAAATAGTTATGAGAGTTCTGGAGTAAAGTTTCTGCTTGGAACAAGGCACAGGAAAATGCCAGAGATGCCTGTGAAAGGGGTTTGTGTTCATTGTGAAAGTAATATTAAACTAAACATACATGGAGTCCTGTGGCACTTTTAAAGACTAACAAATTTATTTATCTCACAGGCTTTCGTGGGCACAATCCCACTTTATTAGATGCATGGAATGGAAAATATAATATGTTAGCTGTATGTACATTCATAGAAGGGTGGGTCACAAGATCAATCCAAACAGTTCCAGAGGGATAGTCTGCTAGCCTATCTCAGCAAAGTAAACAAGTTCTTTTGATTCAAACAGGGTGGAAGAGGGCCCTGTAAGCAAGAGCTGAGAACGTGAGAATGTTAACAGAGGGGAAATGAGTTAGCCATTTGAAATCCCTATTCAGACCCAGTGTGAAGGTGTCTAGTTTGCATATGAATTCCAGCTCTGCAGTTTCATGTTGGAGTCCATTTTTGACGTTCTTTTTCTGAAGTACTTAATGTAACTAGCATGTTTGTTACAGAATGTCTGGGTAGATTGAAATGTTCCCCTACTGTTTTTTTAATGTTACCATTCTTGATGTCTGATTTGTGTCCATTTATTCTTTTGCACAGAGATAGTTTGGCCAATGTATATAGCAGAGGGACATTGCTGACGCATGATGGTAGATGTCCCATTGGTGGTTGTACAGGTGAATTGAGCCCCTGATGGAGTGCCTAATTTGGTTAGATCCTATGATGGTGTCACTTGAGTAGATATGTGGGCAGAGTTGGCAATGGAGTTTGTTGCAGGGATAAATACCTGGCTTAGTGTTCCTGTTGAATGGCGTGTAGTTGCTGGTGAGTATTTGCTTAAGGTTGGGGGGCTGTCTCTAAACGAAGATATTAAACTGAATTTTTCATTAAAATTGGTGTGATTTTTGCTAGCTATAGCTTGTGAATTCTGGCAGTATGTTGATGGGAGGCACATGCATTTATATGCAACAATATGCTTGTTTTAAGAGAGAGGGTGTTTTTGCTCTAAATCACCAGCTGTTCCAGTTTCTTGTGTTAAAAGGTTGACTCTTCAATAGCAGCTCGTAGCCTATTTAATATTACAGATAGATGAATAAAGTCATTTTTTATTTCAGATAAAACAAGTTAAGAGAAAATCAGGGCCTTTGTATTTTTTATTCTTGTTAGTCTTTAGTCTCTCTCTAGTCACATATCATAAAATGTAGCTGAAGTCTGTGGAGGTTCATTGTGAGCTGTGAATGGTTATTTGTGTTGGCTTTGCAGTTATAAAGAAGGAGAGGTGGTCTGTGTTTCTGTTTGTTGTATTTTCACGCTGTACCAGCTTTACAGATCAAATAAACAAAACTGTCTTGAGCTCCACTGGTAAGTGCTCCCAGACAATGATATTTATGGGACCACTGCCATACCACAGGGACTTCAGCGATAATCTGAGCACTTGGAGCCATCATTATAGTAGAGGGATATTCATCAAATACAAATACTTACTGGAACAGCAATTTTACTTCATGAATTGCTGAGTCTGTGCCACCTTTTATTTTCTTAGTAATCTGAATTGTCAAGCTACAACTATGTTGCTGGAAGCTTCTAGGTTTTGATACACATGACAGGTTAAAGGTCCTGCAGACAGAATTTCATAAAATTGGAACAATGATACACAGATATTTAAAGGCAGGGATTTCTAGACAGAACTAGAGAAATATAGAGGACTATTACTTTGTGGGGAAATATCTGTTTTAATTCAGTTTCTTTTATATGTCTTTATAATTTTCCTTTATTTCTTTTGCAAACTAAGTGTAAGATACTATCAGATCAGAATATCATTTTACAGCCACCTTGAACTGATGTTTGTAAAGAGTCCCTGGCAGAGTCATCTGTGGAGGTTGAACTGAGGATCAAGGGGTCTTAAATTGCAAACATCTAGTACTTGAGCTGAAGGACCAGGATCAATCACTAAGATTGTGTCCAAACAGCTAATCTCAAAGGTAGTAGCAGCTTCAATAAACTTCTGTGTTTGGTCTAGCTAGCTGAGGGAGACAAAGCCATTCTGTATAGGTTATATTCTGAACAGGTATAAATAATTGTACAAGATGCACTATAATGGAGAATTGGGTTCATTGAATTTTCATGTAAATGAAATTTAGATATTAGACCAACTCTATCTGCGGGCAGCGACTGCTTATGAGCACATTTGAAATAAGCTTCTGAATGTCTTTTGGCATTTAATATTTGGAAGAAACTTAGAATAACTTAACTAAACAGGAACAGCCAATGTGTATTGTACTGTAGAAGTCTGATTATAAGGGTCTTATCAGATGGCATCTCATGATGGAAGAGAAACTAAGTCCAATGAATGACATAAATAATTTGAATATGAAGCATCACCTTGCTGAAGTTCTGATGGCAGGAGGGTCAAAGATATGCCTTTCGTGTGAATTCTCAACCCAAATACAATCTTTTAATTCTCTTTCTCTTCCCTCCCTCTAATAAAAAATAATAACGAAAAGTAGTCGATTATAATGCTAATTTTGTTCTTGGGGGTCAGTTAGCCCTGGATATTGAATAGGGAAATGAGCCCAAATTATGGTTCCTGATGGAATGAGTCTTGTTTTAGAGGTGTATTCCTCCCATACCAAAGATCTAATACTTTTTTTTAAAAAAGTTATTTTCAGATTTAGGTTTCTGGAGTTGGCCTAGGTTCCTGCTTTTTCTCTATTTGTAGTATATCAATTGTCTTCAGGTCTCTCTCTCTCTTTTTTAAACTTACTTAAATGCTTTCTTGTAAAATGGTTTTTGATTTCTCTGTACTTGATATCAATTTTACTGGGATTTTTTTCTGTGTCTGATCACAAACTGATGAATCAAATAAACTAAGCAACTTGGAGATTACTGCATGGTCACGTATTATGTGTAAAATCTTTTGTTTCTTCCTTTGGCTTATTTAATATTTTGTTTCATTTCAACACAAAAATAAACCACATGTGGTGACCTTAGCTACAAGCCACTCCATTTCCTGGGCAGCTGCTGCTATATGCTGCCTATCTGACAGACGGGGCTAGGCCACGGTTACCAGAGGACACCCTTATGGTCATAACCAAGTTGTAAATGTCACTGAGATTCTTTCTGAATGTCTATCACATGTGTATCATTGATTCTGAAGTAGATAAAATGAGCCAAAGATTCATTTGGTAGTTGGGACTCCCAGAAGATTACTTTTAAAGCAGAATAGCAGAAGGAGTTGTGACATGCATCCATAAGCAGTTGTAGTGATTTGACAGTTATTTAGCCCTCAGTTACTACCCCTTTGGTTGAACTGACAGCAGGCCTGCAAAGATAGTGAGGCCTGTTTCAGCCCCATTAATGTCGTCTTGAATGTGAGCCTGCAGTCTGGAAAATGATAAATGTTCAGTGATTGATGATTTTATAGTCCCAGGGGACTCTGGGTGGTTTCTGGTTGCTTTGAGCCTGAGCAATTTCCCCCCCTTGCTTGGGCCTCTGCTTTTAAGTTTCTGTAGCCATTAGTATGAAGAAATTTAAACAAGTGAGCAGCCAGATTCTTTAAGTTAATCCAAGTTTATATTGAATATTGTGCAAAACTTTTATTATGAAATAGATGCAGTTTTGATGGCAAGGTTACGTTTAATATATTTCTGATTCAGTGTTATCCTTTAAACGGTGTGTGTGTGACTTATCTGTGTGGCTAACACCATTTTCCTAGTGAGGCCTTAATATTCTTTGAAAAAGATGAAAGCATTCTGATGTACATGGGTGGAAATTAAATAATTGCCTTAATGGAACAGTATGTGCAGCCTAAACTTTAAAGGGTTTGCTGCATCTATTGCTTGTCCTTTCCTTGGTTCTGGAGCAAGCTATCAGATAAGCCAGTATTTCCTGTTTAAATATGAGTCCCCTTTTCAAGCATATCAGGTTAACTGTACTAATATGAGAAAGGGTGCAAATAATCTTTTATTTTGAATGCTTGTTTGCAAGACAGGTGGCAGAGCTGGGTTTCTCAGCTTAATCAGTTCTTGTAAGCAAACCTGTTGTAGATGAGCAGTGGCATTAAGTGCCTGATAGCACTAAAATGCCTATTAATCTGTAACCCTAATTTGGCCTTCAGAGGTGAAGCAATATTTCCTCTTCTCATTCACATTAACACATTTTCTCCTCCTGCCAGACCTTGTACCTTGTGCTTGTAGATGTGAACAGGAACCTGTACACTCATTTCAAGTCATAACTTCAGCCTAATTCATTATACATTTCCAGAGATGCTATAGTGTTCTAGCTACAAAAGGATTTAAATACTTGTATATTATTTAATTTTTCTAAACCTTACCTATGGATACACAATTTATTAGGTTGAAATATGATGCAGTTTCTTTACAGATTGGAGAGGGTGAGAAGTCAAACATTATGAACTATGTGCAGAGTGTATTTTTCCACAAGATATTCAGACCTGAAAGCCAACTTTATGATGAATGACCAATTGCAACTCTATACATTTAAATAGGAGAGTGTCATTAAACTCAATTAGCAGGGCTGCCAAATAATCTGTTTAATACTCTGGTCTTTTTTTCCTTAGGGTTTTGCAGACAGCCCTCATTATGGTGATAACTTGAATGACAGTCGATTAGGGCCCCATGAAGGATTGTCCCCGACACCTTTCATGAACTCGAATCTGATGGGTAAGTAGGTAATTCTTTGCGAGTAGCCCCTCAAAGCCTCTTTGGTCAGAAAGACATTTTTCATCTCTTTGTCTGGGCCTGGCACATCAAGCATCTGGAAGTTACTGTATTTCTTGTGCCAACAGTGGATTTGCTCTCTAAGTTTTTCTTTATAGAGGTAGTTGCACCAAAAATTCAGCTTTCTTAATGCAGAGACATTATCTGTGATTTTGGAAAGAGGCTTAAGTGCCAATATTTAAAATAGTTGATGTAGAAAGCTCTAGATAAATTGATTTCTTACAACATGGAAGACAAAGCACTTGTAAAGACTTGTTTTAATTTTTTTTCTAGATTTTTTTTGTGCTGCAAAGAAATTTAGAGTATTTATTGATTTAGATGTCTGTTTCTAAGAATTGAGAACAATGACTTGCCTATTTATTGTAGGACGTTCTCGAGTTTACACTTGACTGTTGTCCTTCTTTGCTTGCACATTCTCTTTTCAAATTTCAGTTTCTTTGGTGACATTTGTATTTGATATCCTAGCAAAATTGAGATTGTAACATACAGTATGGATTACTCTTGATAAGCAGTTATTTATATAGAGTAACTCCAGCTATTACTGTTTCAGTATCTGTTGTTCCCCACACCCTCTGCTTTTGAAACTGAAAATGTCAAAACTGCAAAGAAAGTTTGCATTATCATTATCAGTCTAGCTGTTAAACAAGTTATTTTTCTTGCCTGAACACCACTGTTGTTAGAACATTTTAATGGTTGTCTCTCTCTCTCTCCCCCGCCCCCCTTTTTGAACTTGTGGCCTAAAAACATCAATTTCAAATATATACTCTCTAGCAGAGCAGTGTCTTGGGGCAAATCCTGTCTAGTTTGTGCCTTTAAATTTAGAGATAGTTCTGTACATTTGCTTTGTATTTGTAAAGTTGACATTGTTGTACTTGAGTATTTGGTTTGTTGTGTATGTGACCTATTTTGTGATCTCAGTATTGTCCTTTTAAGACACAGCCATGGTAATCTAAGTGGATTACCTAAATCCAAATCCTGGTGGTCTGCAATTTGGAATCTTTGCAATTGGAAATCTTTCTACTTTGCTCTGCCTTTGTTTACTACTTTAATCTTCTGCAAAGTGTAGAAGTGGAGAGAGTCTGATACCATAATGCATCTATTGGTTCAAGCAGATATCCTTCTAAACCTTAATTATGAACTTCAGAATGTAGTAGTGTGATTTTAAAATAACTGTGTATATATCTATGTATATTGAAAAATATATAGTACATATCACTAAGTCAGTTGTGTTGTATTTGAAGATGAGGGAAGCCAGTATAGTTTATGGCTTGGTATTAGAGTGCTAAAGGAGCACAAAGGTTTTCCCCTTATTTCATATAACAAAATCAGGTTTGTTGCCTCAGGCTGAAAAGAGAGAAATATTTAAAATACATAATATATGTATATATGGACCCTGGATTATATAGATATAGATATAATCAAGGGTACATAATGGTTTGTTAGTCATGGTTTTACTGCTTTTGTTTGCTCTATTTCTGCAAAATTATTGTATATAGCAAAACTTGATTTTGATTTTTAGTACAAAACAGGGACAGACTTCAAGTATCCTCATGTTTTGTTTTGAATCACCCATTTCCTAAACCATGTACAATTTTAAATAAGTGGAGAAATTATTGGTTTTACTGTATCATCCTAGCTTTTCAATTTTACTTAAGATGACTAGATGATTCTATTAAACATAATGGAATTACATCATTAGTACAGATTTGAGAAGAAGCTTCCATTGAGATTGCTTTGGAGGGGGATTAAATGAGTAATAAGAGGTATGCATATCAATCACTTGCTTGTAGCAGCTGTGGACTAAAACATTTTTGTAATGTATTACAGCTAATACTTCTCACTGGTTTTGCCTCCATTAGAGCTGCAGTCTGTAATTTCTATCTATCCACAGGACACTAAAGCTCATCTGTATGAATGTAAATTCCAGAGCCATAAAATAGTGTTTAAAAAATATCCCAGCAAAATTATCTTTTTTGCACAATTCATGGAAAACAATTTACATTCCATTTGCTTGCATTGCAGGATAAAGTGGGTGCAACTCTGTGTACCATACTTCTTCATGAATTTTAATTAAATCCTCAGGAGTTATTGAGCAATAGAAGGAAATGAGAAAGTTACTTAAATAGGGCGAAAAGGATTTCATTACTCAGTACTGGTATCTAAATTGTTGGACTCCTTTTTCTCTTACCTCTAATAAAAATGAGAAATGAGAGCTTTCAACTAAAACTATAGTTCTTAGACTGTGATGTTAGATTGACTACCTCAGTAACAATAGGTTGCTCTTGGTTAAGAGAGTTGCCCAATTGCAGAGCCATTCCACTCACAAAAGCCAATCCATTTTGTGAGCTACTGTAGTTACCCGTTGGACCCAAAAAGATGTGCATTTATAGCATTGGGGAAAGTCTATTCTAAAAAGTTACAGTTGAGGCATATTATGATTTGGGGAGGAAAGGAAGCGTTGCACTGAGACAGTGAACTTGACATGCTCGTATGAAAGATTTCACTAGATTGTAGGGGATTATACCCTGAGATCTCACATTCAAAATTAGTGTCTATTATAGTAATATGACTGAAATAGTTAAAACTAGTAGAAGGAGCAAAATCATATTCCATCATTGCTGTCAACACTGAAAAGCATCATTAAAAAGAAAGAATTGTATGTCAAGGAGTTGTTGTTGTTTTGTGTATTACGTTCAGCCATAAGCATACTTGTCTGGAAAGATAGAGGATTATAAAGTGCCACTGTCTTTCATGATGGAGCTCTCAAACACTTTAATGATCTTGTACATTGCAAAAGAGAGAAATTTTGTCTAACAAGAGTTGATAATGATTCAATAATGAACAATTTACCATAGAAAGATGCATTTCCATATTCATTTAGATATTTTTCAACTGTTTTTCAGAGGAAATAAAGCTGTTATGCTGGATTGGTTAGTGTTCCTCAATTATGAATTCCAGAATTATCCTGTAGATTTGTCAGTGTGAAAAAGAGGCCAATGCTTGTATTTCAAGTGAAACCAGTGAATCTTTTTGGCACCTTTGTATGCCATTAGTATCATATATATTTGTATTATACAAAATCAGACTAAAATATATGGGCTGTAACGTATCACCATTTAGAGCTAATCTTTGCTTATTCAACGTTTAATGATTTTTAATTACTTTTAAATTCTAGAAAAAGATTCACAAGAAAGTTATTTTCCCAGTTGTGAGAGAGAGCCTTGCAGGTGTGAGAAGAGGTCAGTTTAGCATGTAAATTGTAACAGTATAGTACTGTATGTCTGTGTCCTCTCTTTGTCCTCTAAAGCTCCTTGCGCTGAGCTGTTATTGACTCCACCAACCAAGAAGTTGGAGGAGGGGGAAAAAATCATCCCTGGGATGTAATCTCTTAAACTCTTCGTAAGCCGTCTCTGCAAGCATAAACGTCCAGCTCTCTTATATGTCTGCCTTTTTTGCCACTCCCACCAAGGAAAAAGGATGAAGGCAGTCTGTGTCCTCTATCTTGTGTTGATTTGCACAGTTCCTAACACCAGTCAATTAAATAGTGTTGTATGTGGTAAGAGTCATCACAGAATTTGGCGACATGTGTTCAGTGGAGATGAGGGAGGTTGAAGAGCAGGTCACCCAGCTGATATGAGTCGTTTGCCTTAGAGAAGGATGAGATTTGTTTTTTCTAGTTCCACTTAAACATTGCATCCTTGGCCCCTGGTTATTTCCCTTAAGTTCCATGATAGCGATAAGTCAAAGTAGAAGAAATACAGACTTATCCTCATCTGGACAATATGTTGGTTGGGCTGAAGTATGGAATTCCATGTGTTTCGGTCCAATAAGGGTCTCAGATACCCAACTGTCGGTGGGAATTTAGTCAATTGAGAGCAGTTCCTTCTGGAATTTATTCACCAGTTTCTACATGTGGGAATGGTACTGTGCAAGTTTTATAAAGGAGTTTCTTTCCTCAGATGTTTCTGGTGCTCTTGGGCTCACCTTGTATCCTCACTGGCATGAGCAGGATCAAACTGTTGGAGTTATTGTGCTTACTGGTTCATTTTGTGGGACCTGTCAACAACGCACCTTAGAAATGTGCATATGAAGACTTGCTCCTGCTCAATCAATTACCCAGTTTCATCTCCTTGCAAACTAGACTCTTGCTTTTTATTAGATACATTCGTATATCTATATGAGTAGTCTTGAGAGATGGGTGTGGAGATGACAACAATGACATCTAGTTTATTTTCTGGGATTATTTTTGCTCCTACATATGAAGGTGCTGGGGAGGGAAAATCCTGCTAGTTTTGATGCTGAGACTTGAAATCAAAATAACGTAATTGTGTCCAGTAGCACCCACAAAGTGTTAGGTGTTGCATGTACACAAAGATAAGCCTATTTTGAATAGATTAGTTCAGATGGAATAGATGTATTGAATTACTGAACTATGCTCCTATCAGAATAGACTACAGTCCCATCTGGAGGAAATTGCTGATGTTAATCTGCTACTAGAATATTTAGGGAGTGTGTGGGATTTCTTAAAGATTATAAGGTATTTTGTGATTAAATGTCAACAATGATAATTATCTGAAGAGAGATTGAAATATATATAAAAATAACTAAAAACAGCACCACCTATGTGGAGAATGGTATATTTGGCTTTGTTTCACTGCAGCTTCCTCCACTGCTGAATTACTTGGTACTTGGGACTCATCATTAGGACTAGCAGAATTACTAGGGTTTATAGGGTATTTAACCGTTGCCTGCTTTTTTGGGAGGGGAGGAAAAGCTAGTGTCCAGCTTCTTTGGTTCTAATTTTGAATGTGTTCATTAAACACAGAATACTGTAAAAGGATGTAGATGGTGCAATCTCCAAGATTTAGTGAAGCCAATTAACATGTGGTTTTAGAAAGTGCAGTCACTGCATCTACAGATGCCATTGTGTGTCACTAATTTAAATGGGCGCTCAGTTGAAAGTGGAACTTGGATTTATTCTCAGGTTTTTTAGAAGTCATTTAGCTAGCTTAATGGACTTCTGATTGCCTCATTCTACAGGTTTATGTGCATGGTTGTGTTGGCACCATTCTTGATTACTTTATGCTTCTGCTGCCAGTGTGTTCTTTCAAACCTATGAAATCAGTATAACTAATTTTTTTTGTAAATCTATACTTTGGCTTACAAAGATTTAAGTGGTTTAGGAGGAATAAGGTGTATTTCAAAAAGGAGTCTCAAAGTGATTTGGAACCAAATATGGCAAATAGTTAAAATCTCTGTAACCTTTTCTTCTTTGGTAGGACTCCAGCAAAGGCATTATTTTTGAGCAGGTGATGTATGCTTTTTTAAGCTTACATTAGTAAAAATTATTTTTAGTAAAAGCCATGGTAGTTGAGTTAGTGGTAGCAAAACCTTTTACATTGAAAGCAGCAATTAATATTGGCATGGCAATAGGTAGGTCAAATCTAGAATTCTTACACAGGGCTACTTCGTGAGAAGCTCACTGAAGTCAGTGAAAGGTTTGCCTGCATAGGCACTGAGAGTTGCAAACTGTGGCTTACCTGAGTAATTCTTAGGAAGTCAATGAACGTGTTCATGTGAGCAAGGACTACTTACAGTAAAGTTTAAGGGCTCAGTCCTTCCAAAAGCTTTAGTATTAAGAAGTTGAAACATTTTTTGCCAAAATTAAAATGTTTATTTTTTTATTTTCGTATGTCATAGTGGTTTTATATGCATCATTATGTTATGTTGCTTGATTAACAATTTTAGAGTAACAAAAATTGGCAATTCTTAATTTCATTTTTGAGGCATCTTCTTGTTCATAATGGAAACGGGATTGAATTCTAAGATGTTTCAGGCTTAAATGAAATTGAGGAGTTTGTTAGGTTCTAGTTAATTGTACATTTTACATGTTTCTGTGCCCCAGTCTAAAGACTATATTTAAACAATCATCTGGCTGATTTTTTTTTTTTAAATTACTAATTTTATAAATGTTTGAGAATATCTTAAACAAACAATTTCCAAGGTTTTAGTTCTTAAAACAATATTGTAATGATTCATAATTGAAGAAACCTCATATATGACCTCGTATATTATTTATTGCTAAATTAAAGCACTCTATCTGCAGTGTGAAGGATTTGAGAGCTGATATGATGTACCATATCTGTTGATACAGTTAGATTTCTTCCCAGGTATTACATTAAATGAATTCTGCTCACACCAAAGAATTGCTCTCATCTGTTTTTCATTTTCCTTTCATGAAAGCTAATGGGTTTCAGGGAAATTAAATTACACAGTCATTTAGTGACAGTGCTAAGTGCAGGGCATTTTTACCCTTGGGTTTTGTGCACAAAAGCATGTGTTAAACTTAGTTTTCCTTTCTAGTTACAGTAATATTGCATTCAAATATATTTTCCAGTCTCTTTTGGAATATATGGGGTACCTGGAGGTTTCCTGTTAATGTAGAAGCAAACTTTTATATTCTCTACTCAATCCTCTGGAATTGTCATTTGTAGCAGGTGTCTAGTCCCTTACTCCTGCTTTTGAGATTCTTGGCTGCCTCCTAGTTAGCAGCTGTGGCAATAGAAGTGTCAGAGATTATCATCAGGTGGTGATCAGGTGTTGAATCTGTTAGCTAGAACTTGTAGGTCACAGGTGTTTGGCATACTGATCTTTGTCTCTGGTCCAGCTGCTTCTAGTAGTCTTTACACTAGGCTAGTTTGGTGCCCTCAGCAGTTTAAGGACACTGCATTTTCATTTTAAATAGCTGATGGAGTGGATAGGAGTTGCATATGCTGTTGTAGCTAATGTTAGTTTCAAGATATTAAAGGGCAAGGTAGATGAGATAATATCTTTTATTGGACCAACTTTGGTTGTAGACCTGAAGAAGAGCTTTCTTGAAGCTCAAAAGCTTGTCACTCTCACCATCAGTAGTTGTTCCATTAAAGATTTTACCTCACCCATCTTGCCTTTTAGGTGCTGAATAGCTTTTGTTTGGTTGGTTAGGTTTTTTTTTTTTTTCCCCCACCACTGAATAAACAGATGTGCTGAAGGGGTTTGGAGTATTGTAAATTACATACACATAATGACTTCAGTTGTAATAGTACAATTTTATTAAGGTTTATATGTTACTTACAATCTATATGTTAATGCTGGGAATACATCTTAAACTTTTTTGTTCAAATGCTGTGGATTCAGAGACTGTGAAACAAAGCTGAGTAGGCTCTGACTCCTCAAAATATGATTCCCTTGCACTGTAGCCCAGTTTTATAGCGTGCCATGAGAACTTGATTCTACAAACACTTTCTCACTTGTCCACTGAAGTCTGTACTTGTGCCCACTAAAATATTTAATGGGAGCATGGAAATGAATCGTAAGTCTCCACATCAAAATAAATCCCCAAGCAAAACTATCTGCTGGAACGATGCATCAGGACAAAAACAGCCTATGAGATGTTCTCGTCAGTCTTTCATGATACCTCGGTACTCTAACAGTCTTTTACAGACATCTGTCCTAGTAGTATTAGAGTTGACCCAGTCCATTGTGGATTTCAGAATCCTGGCAACCTGAGGGAGGTAATGGTGATAGAACATGTCATTGATTTTAGTGTATATTAATTGGAGAAAAAAAATTGTATAGGACCCTTCGTTAATAGTGTTGGAGCCTCTCACACGAAATACTTTGAATTGTCTATCGAGGAATTTAAATGTGTAAAGCTTTTTATAAAAAATTAACACGAGTCTATTAATTCTGTGAAATCTGGTTTGGATTACATTTTTGGTTCCAATTAAGGTTAATGTAGTCTAATCTGCTCCAGGTATATTTTGTTTCAGTAGTAATATAACTCCATCAGCCGTAAAAAGGAGAATAAATAGTACTTGGGTGAAATTTTTAAATCTTTCATTTCCTCTTTGTTACAACATGTCAGTTTTACTGGCTCTAGGGTATTTTTATCTGTTATGAGGCTCATCAGTGCATGAAATGCCAAAGGGCATATTTCTTTCCTGTGGTTCCTCCCATCCCTGGGCACTTGTAGATGTGTTCCACTGCATGGGATCAGCTGGGTGAAGCTGTAGGATTGTAAATTTCAGTCTGTCTGAGGGTGCTATGCTCCTTTTTAGTGAGAAGGGAGGAAGGGATAATTTTTTTGATTGATACTGGAGATGTAACTTGCCCAGGAGGCAGTTGCTTAGCGATCTACATGATAACTATTATCCCTTCTAATAGAAAAATATGTAAAGCTTACTGGTGATTCAGCGATAATTTCATAATTCTTTTTCATATCTTGCCTTTGTTTTTTCAATTAAGATGTTTTGGCTTTCCTCACAAGTGCATAAAATTCATTTACTTTTCAGTCTTTATTTCTTTTAATTATTTTTCATTTTCTTTGTATGTTTGTTACAGCCTGTCAGATTCCAACCATCCAATATTTTAAGTGTTTTAGCCAAAGGGCTTGTTTTACATGTAAAGTCAGCGCACAGCAAGTTAGGGTGTGAATTTACATGCACTAGCTATTCTGCACTAGCACCCTGTATGGACACTGCACCTTAACAGTCCCTTTGTGCACGTTAGCCTACTACACTTCAGAGTTCTAAGCTAAAGTACTTGAGAGTTCTTTTCTTTTAGTGCTAAGTGGGAGTGTTCATATGGAGAGTTAGTGCAGAATAGCTGTTGCACTGTAAATTTACAACCTGGCTTGCGGTACATTAGCTTTCCATGTAGAAAAGCTCTCGGATATTTAACTATTGCAACCTTTTGCCATTTAGTTAATTTATGATAATTCAAAAATTGAAACTAGAATCTTGTGCCTTTTTATTTTAGTTTTGCCAAAGAAATGCTGTTTCTGCCTCGTAGAATGGTATAGTTAGGGTTTTCACCACTTCGTTTATAGACTCAGTGTAAGTGAGTCAAAACATTTGCAGCAGACTGAAACTGGACCTACATTTTCTGTAACTGGGCATATAAATCCCTTAGGTAAGGGAAGAAAACATGGTGGTCAATTGTGGGAGTATGAAATAAGTAAATGAAATAAATTAAAGAAAACTTACTGATGTATGTTGCGTTTTGATGCTCCCAATTAAAATAAAAACAAAAAAATCCAAACCTTGTGAACAATCTCTTGCAATGGTTCACTGTCACTTCCCTTTGTGCCTTTCAGACCCCTTGCAGTGGGGCTGTTTGCAGGAATGAAGACTGTAGGATTGGCCCCTCAGAATTATGAACTTTTGGGAGCGTGAACTCTGTGTTCTTTAATTATCCCACAGTGGTGTATACAGCAATCTTGCACTTTGTTCTATGCTGTGTGTTAATGCTGGTGGGGAAACTGGGGGGAAATTAATATTTTTCTTTTGATAATCATTAAAATATTTTATTATGACATTGTTTTATGCATACACATGTATTTTTAAAACCAGAGCATTATAATGTTTAATGTCTGTTTTATGCTGTAATTGACTGTTTTGAAAAGTAAGGTCAGTGATCCACACAGCAGGAAATTTTTTTATTAACATTTCAACATTCCACATTTTAAATTGTCTCACTCGTAGTTGTAAAACACAAATATTAAGCTTCGCTAGGCTTTCACATTACTCCACTGAGTTAAACAAACTCGCACAACAGTAAACAAGGGAATCTTACAAGATCCCGCAATATACTAGTTAAGGATAACAGTACTGTGACTCTTATCGTGTGAGCTAATTTTCTGTGATGTCACTTTCTGATATATATGTGTCTGGCACTAGGCCTAAGATATCCTAACAAAAATTTTTTGATTTGTTTTAATTATAAAATCCAGACAGAGAACCAATGGGTGTGCCTACACTTACAAATTAGGTTGATTTAAGGAGGCTTAAGTCGACCTAAACTACTCTGCGTCCACGCTGGACTTTCCTTAAATCGACTTAAGCATTTCCTTAAGTCAACTTAAGGAAAAGTTAAGTTGACTTAATAACACCTCATTTTAGGTCGATTTAACACTAATTAGGTCTACTTAAGCCAGTGTGGACAGGGATTAGTGCCTAAATTGACCTTATTAAGTCTACTTAAAGTGTTAAATTAACTTAATAAGGTCAAAAAGGGGCTATGTCTACACTAGAAAAGTTATCAACTTTTGTTAAGTCAACTTAATAAGGTCGACTTAACTTTTCTAGTATAGACATAGTCACTGTGTCTTGAAAAACAGGAGCCCTGTTCTCATTAATATTCGATAAGAGCTCCGAGAAGCTCTTCTGAAGAAATACTTTGTCACACTTCCAAGATTTTGTTCTTTTCCTTCTTCCTCCTCCTCCAAACCCCAAAATATTTTTTTTTTGTTGTAAAGGCAAGTTGTTCAGTAACCTCAGTGGAAGAAATTGGACATTTTACATTAAATTGTATTTAAATTTTGTTTTATTTTGGTATTTTTTGTGTTGTTAAAGGTTGAGAGGGCAAGAAAACTGATAGTATGTTAGGACTGCTATAGCCTTCATGTCTTTAAGGGAAGCAGTGGTCTTTACAGATTGAGTTAAAGGAAAAGCAGTTAATTTGAAGGTGGGACAGAGGAGAAGCTTTCATCATAGAATAAGTAAATATGATACAGTCAGTAGTTATTTCTGTAACTGCATAGGAAGATGTTGTGTTTAATTCGATTGCGAACCAAGGAGAACTACAGGGATCAGTCTCTCTCTATTGGCCTCAGTAAAGAATCCCTCTTCTGTTTAATAAAAGCTTGTCTTGCCTCTTTATTTACCTGGAGGGACTGTAGAATTAACAAATCTGTTCAAAATAGTCCTTGCATCTGCTGGTTTGCTAAGAATCTCTCAGATTCAATGTGTTTTTCCTTAACAATAAAAGACTCCTTGGGAAGACTCATTGCAACCTATAGTATCTTGTATCTCAGAACAATGCCTCGTAGGATATATTTGTGAACTGGGAAGTGCAACACAATTTAGTGTGGTGGGCTGGACAGGAAGGTTTGGGGTTTTTTTGTGTTTTTTTTTTTTTTTTTTTAAATTCTTTAAGCATTTATTTTTGAGCACTTACCTTGGTTAGTGATGGGGAGTCTGTACAATGGTCTGGGTAACTCAAGTTTAGGAAGAGAGCAGCACAAACCAGAACTTTGGATTCAGATGTTGAAAAACAGTTTTTTGAATTTTGGAGCTCAGGACCTCCCTGATTTTAATCTTAAATTTGTAGATTGGATTTAAAAAATATACTGTCCTATTATAACTAGTTTTTACTATGTGAATTACAGAGTAGATGGCTACCTCCTCAGAATCACAATTCTGAACAGTTTCCAGAGGGGTATCCACGTTAGTCTATTTCAGCAAAACAAACAAGGAATTCTGTGTCGCTTTTAAAAACTAATCATTTTTTTATCACATGAGCTTTCGTGGTAACAATCCCACTTTATCTTCTGATGAAGTGGGATTGGCCCACAAGCTCATGTGGTAAATAAATTGGTTAGTCTTTAAAAGTACGACAAAACTTCTTGTTTGTAATTTTGAACAATGAAGTTCCTTTCGACACTGGCCATCTTAATTTTTACATTGTATTCAAAAAGGGGCAGGAAGAAGTAGGCTTATGCCCAAAATAGAGCAGTAGTATTTGGAGTTGCCTGAGTTGGCAGCAAAAGACACACTTAGCTCATAAACATAGGGAGCAATTATATGAATTCAAAGGAATTTGGATCCTTTTTCTTGATACGTTTGGGTAAAGAAGGCAGATAGAGCTCATATAATGTCCTTCCTTTTTTATTTTTTGGGGGAATTTTATTTCCCCCACCCTATGATATTATGTCTGTGTGATATTATCTGATTTTGTATTGTGTGGACTTGAAGTTTTGATAAGTTATAGAGTTGTGTAAGTTTGTAATTTTATTGGATATCCTGTGAAATGTTCTATATTTGGTAACATTCAAAAAGTAGGTTGTTTACAGTTTTACATATTTTTATTTTGTTTCTTTATGGAAATTAAATTAAAAAATACTCCCCAAAAGGAACAAGGAAAGAGCATGGGAAAACTTATTTTTGAAGGTGGCTGAACAAATATCTGGAAGCCACCAGTTGTATGACCTGTTTTTAATTTCAGAGAGTTCAGAGTTTTCATGTGTCGTTTAAATATTTGCTGTAGTACCCAGACACACTGATCAGAATCAAAGCCCTATTATATTATATAATGTGCAAACACAAAGGTGAATTCAGTCCACGTTCCAAAAAACTTACAATCTGAGGAGACAAATAACCATTGAAGGACTGAGGAGAGGGAAATAGACATATGTAGTTTATATATAATAAAGCTATATCTTGGTAGCATAATTACATAAATGCTGATTTCTTGCTCACGTGCCAGAAATGGGTCTTGAAGATTTGGAGGAGTAGAAGGCAGTGGCTAACCAGACCAGTTCAGAGAATCTTCAGTTTGTAGAGGTTGCATGAAGGAAAGTGTGAGGACATACTTAGGAGAATCAGATGGTAGGAATAGAGACTGACTTCATTAGTGGAGTGGAGTAAGAGAAAACACAGACTGAGACAGGTGAGCTGCTAACTAACAGCAGGATTGTGAAGAACTCTGAAGATTAAGGCGCAAGAAGCTTGAACTGGATCATGTTTAAAAATGTCTCAAAGTTAAGATGCCCTTATGTGTACCCCATTTGTTAAAATTTCTGCAACCTTACCATTTTGTCCATGCATTAGATGAAAATCTAAATGTTGCATCTGAAAGATGTACCACACTTAGATTTTGGATTTACACTGTTGGGTTTATTTTTATGCTGTTGGGATATAAGTGACTGCTAAACTCCCAGAAGAATGCTGAGATCTGCGGTGCTTTATAAGCCCAGAACAAACATTACTCCTGTCAACTTCACAGAATGATATCATCAGAAGAGCTTTTATTTTTAGATGTATAGTACATTATGAACACAGTGAAAATATCTGTGTATTTCAGAGACTATATACATATAAACAAGTGCTTTCATACTTGCAAGTTGCCATGAAAATACACATTGAGTGTGAGGAACATGAAATATTCACAGTAGTTGAAGAGGCATCTGAATTAGAAAATGTGGCCCTTCAGTTGTGAATAATTTTACTTGTGTATTTCATTGTGTTGTCAGTCACAGAGAGGCCAAACATAAGTTAGTGCATATGCAGTGTTGGTGGCTAGATGACTTTGAGATCTTTGCTTAGCTTCCAGTAATGAATCAAGAGGGTGAATCAAGAAGAACCCCTACTGAATTTTGGAGATGGGTTAGGATTAAGGCTTGAAAGTTGATTTATAATTAAGCAGTCTTTGCGAACACTACTTTGGAGTTTAGCTATTCCCTAGGATCCTCCTCGTAGCAGCCTCCAATTCGCTGCCATAAATTCTTTATCCTATAGTTGGTCAAAATTTTGTCCTGTAAACACTTTGGGGCAGGGACTTTTATGTGTTTGTTCACAGTGTCCCGCATAATAGGGCTCTGATCCAAGAATGATGCTCACAGGTGTTATTGAAATATAAATAGTGTGTGTGTGTGTGTGTGTGTGTGTGTGTGTATATATATATATACACACACACACTTTTACTCTTTGAGTGTGGTGGGCACTGAGATTAGGGGATGAACTATGGGCTTCAAGAAAAATGTTTGACTTTTTAATGCTGTTCCAAACCTCAGTACTAAATTCTAATTACTTTAGTATATGACTGATTTCAGTCAGAAGTGAGAATTTTACCGTGTGTATATATAATTGCTATTCCTCACTTATATAAACATTATAAATAAATGTATGTATCTGTAGAAGTCCTGTTAAACAAGTGTTATCTTTTACCGTTTTAAATAGGGTCAAATTTTATACCCAGAAAATTAATTTCAACCCCCACTGAGATTTTATGTGCTTATTGGAGGGCAGTGTTCCTGTATACAAACGTGTGTAGTTGGCCAACTAGCATACTTTGTGATTTCACAAATCAAACACGAGAGCTACTAAATCATCTTCTCTCATTCATTGGAGAAGATTTTTATTCATACATACCAACCTTTTTGTTTGCTTTTATAAAAATTTCATTTTCCATACCAAATTTGAATTAAACACAGATCACTGACTAAGATCAGAGCCAAAGCGCCTTATTTAAAGGAACTCAGCAAAATGTTACATTTCTGCCTAGGCTAGTCAGCGTTGTTAACTACAATGGTAACTCAGTAAAATGAGTAGCAATGTATAAAACCTCAAATGAGAGAATCTCAAGCGAAAATTATTTTCATCTGTAGCCAGAAATTCTATGGTGATAAGATCTTGTAATATACTTAACAATGTAATGATATTTTCCTTTTCATCTCCTGTGACTGATTTTTTTTAAGCTCAAGATAAACGTGGCATCTATTATGTTTTGAATATTGCTTTATAAACAGCAAACAATAAAACCTGTAAGTCACACGTCAATTACTTTTCAACATCTGCGTTTGTATTGCACTCTCTTTTGATCTTTCCAAGTGCACTTTGAGCTCACCAGTTTAAATAATTGCTGTAAATACTTAGTTTAGGATGCATTACTAAATTGTTTTGACCAGAATACGAGTCTGATTTTTAAATCAGTTGGGTATATTTAAACAAAAATGAGTGACAACTTGCCTTTGTGGCTGCTGGTTGTATTTCCAGAGATTTTATGAGTGTTGTTTTTATGCATAGATGACAATTTATAAACAGTACATCTCAATTTTTAGCACTTAAGGCAGAAATCGACTATATTATTTTGTACCTTTGTTTGACAGCTACTTGGCGTTCTCCAGTGTGTACCTTAAAATAATGGATAGTAACTATTTCTATAAAGTAATTTAACAATTCAAGGATTAGACTACTGTCATGGATTGTGTTCCCCCCACCTGGGGGGCACAAGCACAAAGGAGGTTTCCGCGACATTACCACACTCTGCCAGCCCTCGCGTCAGGGCAGTGTGGCCTGGGGGCCAGAGAGTCACTAGGTGTGGCGCCCGGGTAGGGGGACTCAGGCCCTCTTGCTCCACTGAGCCCCAGCCCAGGGTCCTATGGGTGCCCGGGATCATGGCACCCAGCCAGCGAGGATCCAGACCGAAACACGCTGACTCCTAGCCACACCACCCCTTGCTCCACAACCCGGGCCCCTGGGTTACTTGCTACCCGGACAGAGGTTGTCCTCCAGTGTGGTCTCAGTTTGGACCTCCTCTCCTCCGATGTGGGTTGCTGGCTGCTGTTCGGGAGCGTCCCGGGGTCCACAAGCCGAAGTCTGCACCGGTTGGTCGGCCTCAGAGAGGCCATCACAGTGGAGCTGCTCCGTGTGGGTTCCTTTGGGGCCTCTCTCTCCCTCTGCTGGGGGCTGATACCACTTCTGGGAGGGAGCTTCAAGCAGAGGTCCTTCCTCCTCACCAGTCTGCCCCGACTGAGCTGACCAGCTTCCATTTATACTGGGGCAGCAGCCTGAGCATGCCCAGCAGGGCTTAAGGGGCGGGGCTTCCCCGCCCTCAGGGTTTGCTGTGCTGCTTCAGTGGGGGGTAGGCTCACCTGGTCACAAGTACAACTATCTTTCTAGAGCAACGTCTTTAGAAAAAGAAATGGTAGAGTACAGTTTTGCACCCCAGAAAAAATGAAGCATCTATCAAACTGAATTTTGTGCCTGTTACCTCCATTATTTGGGGGAGCAGAAAGGGGATCACTGCATCCTTATTTTTCAATTGAGAAAAATTTCTGGAGTAGCTCAGAGCATAACATAGTAAGAGGAAGAGTAGTTTATTGTCCATGAGTAGTATTAAATAGTTGCAGAATACCAACCAGAGTAAAATCACTATAATTGTTTTATTAATTTATCTCATTGGCACAATGATATGGTTGCAGAATGCCAAAAAGGAATATGATTTTCATAAGGAGGAATAGATAGACCTGTGACTTTCTTAGATTGATATCCATTTTAAGTGAAACATGTTTACATTTTAAGTGTCTATGCACATGCAGTACAACCTGCTTTTAGTGAATAGATTTGGAAACGTATAGAGAAATGTTTTGACTCATTTTATGTCATAGAAAAATTTTTGGAGTACAGAGATCTTTTGTATTCAATATAATAATCAGTTCTAATTGACTGTTTAGTATTGAAAATGGTGCAGCTTTGAACAGGATGCTTTTTGGCAATGTAGAGAAGGCAAGCTTCGTTGTTGATTATAACTCCTCTGTGTGTCCGTTGTGTTCTTTCTAGGCACAGATACAGCTTAGTCCCTTGATACAGATGTACAGCAAATGCCAATAAAACCCTTTATAAATGTTAAATAAAATAGCAAACTGAAGGGTGGAGATTCATTATGAAAAAAAATTGTGTGATCAGATTTACTCTTATTGCTCTTAATCCGTGTTTTAAAGTTTCAGTAACTGTTCTCTTGATGCTTAATTTTAATGTAGCGGTTGCAGTGGAAGCTGAACACTCAGTTGCCCTCCTCCCTCCATTGACCTGATGGGCAATTTTTTGAGTTTTTCTTCACATTTTTGTGATTGTGTAATAATTCTGTGACATCAGTCCAATTTATTATCCTCTTAACTAATTGCCATAAACATCAGTAGTAAAAAATGTTAACTCTAATTTACACAGAAATGGCCAACAGAAGTATCTGGGCCTTAAATGTACTAAGCACAATTTTATCATAGATTTGTTCTTAGTAGTTTAACTGTATTTCTCTCTCTCAGCTCCATCTGGACCAATGGACTGTTTAACTTCAGCAGTTCCATCAGGCATGCAGCCAATTGCACTTTGGGATTTTTATGCCTCTGCTTGGTTTTTTTTTCCCCCTTAACTTTTGTTGGGTTTTTTTTTTTTGACTGTTGTGGATAAGCATCTCATCACATTGCAGTGGAGATGTTTCCCCATATAGGCTTCTAGAACCTATATCTTAGATATCCAAGATTAAGAGACATTAAGTTACAAGTACTGTTGATAATTTGTATAGTCGATTGCTTGAGCACACTTTGGTTTGTTATGAAATATATTCAAGAGACCAAATAGCCAATGTCAGTCAGCTTGTCCCAGTTCTCTGATTTGTTCTGTTCCTTCTTTACCTTTGTTTTCAATATTAGCATTACAGGTACTCATCCATGAAGGTACTTTCTCAGCTTGTAGTAAGACACAGAATGAAAGTATCTTAACTTTTTTTTTTTTTTTTACAAGTTTCTTATCTGCTTATGTCAAATGTTTACTTCAGCAAATGCAAGGAGTTTTGGGATACTTAGCAAAAGGGAACAGGTATAAGTATAGGCCAATTTAGCTTAATCCACTGTTATATTTGTGATTAGTCTTTTTGGTGCTCGATGTATATGTATGTATAGTGTGGTTAATGCATGTTACATCATGTGCTAGTTAGAGTCTATTACTCAACAGTACAGTGGTTCAGACTTCACACTATTAACACATTGCCTGACCCTTTTCCTCTCAACCACTTCCTAGATTCTACAACTTTGTTGATGGGAGGTGTGCAAGTTACATTATGTAGTTTTTGTCTCTCCCATTGACTGCCAGCTCCAGAAGAAAAGGAGAAACAATTTGTAAAATGAGTCCTAGGCCTGGTCTACATTGGAGCTGGCAGTCGATGGGAGATACAAAAACTACATAATGTAACTTGCATACCTCCTATCGACTTTCTTATGCTGCCATACAATGGCGTCTCCACTGTGCTGTGTTGGTGGGAGATGCACTCTGGTCGACGCAGTCTTACTCCTTTTTGGAGTGTAAGGGAGGGGAAATGTGTGGATTAATAGCATCGACTGGAGAGCACTTCCAGGATTGATTGTGTGAGTCTCCACAGCCTGCTCAATTGATCCTGCTGCATCAATCCCCGCAGCCCTGGCAGTGTAGACATACCCCTAGTGATATGATGTCTGTTGCTCTTTTTATGAAGAGTTAGAGCCTGTGATGAAGGGACAATGGAATTGTAACTGCCAATCTGGAAAAGACAGTTCAAGGGCAAAAAGCACGTTTTCCTAGTGGGCCATTTTGGTATAAAAGCTGTCTACAGAGGCTGCAGTTTATTAATACTAAAAGAATATAAACCACATGCTGTAAGTTCCTCAGGGCATTTTTCCTGTAGAAGTGCAAAGTGGAAAAGCAGTATTTTTTGCTTTTTAAACTAAATGAACAGCACTGGTGCAGAAATCCAGTAAGTACAAAAGTCCCAGGGGGGAGTAACTTTGATTCAGTTTTTTTCTCTTACGATCAGTAACATAAGAACAGCTATACGGGGTCAGACCAATGGTCCATCTAGCCCAGTATCCTGTCTTCTGACGGTGGCCAATGCCAGGTGTTTCAGTGGGAATGAATAGAACAGGTAATCATCAAGCACTCCATTCTTCCAACTATTCCCAGATGCTGGCAAACAGCAATCCCTCTCTTTCCTGGCTAATAACCATTGATGGCGGTGACCTTTCCTAGTTATTTTTTGAACTCCATTATAATCTTGGCCTTCATGACATCATCTAGCAAGGAGTCTACATGTTGACTGTGTGTTGTGTGAAGAAAACCTGATATTTTAAGGTCCAACATTTTACCACTTTCAGAGCTTGTCCTCTGGGGATGGCCTCATTTTGAGTTGTACAGTCAATTCTATTCAGAAGGGCTAGTCCCTTGCAGCATATTGTGCTGCTCAAGGCAGGAGTCTTTAGATGTCAGTCATCTTGCAATGCATAATGAATCAGTCTTTGCCCAAAGGTTTATCTCTGACAGAGCTTCCGAGGTAGATCTGTCTCCCTATGTTTTGTTCTTATAGAGGTCATATCTGACTATCTGTCTGAGCTTACAGCTGTGTTACAGTGCAGCTTTTATCATATTTTGTCTCCACTTGCAGACAGAATAGGTGCAATATAAGTACCTGTATAAGAAACTGCAGACCCAAATTAGAAGAGAGAAACAGTTTTCCCTTTTAAAAATGACAGGAGTTTAAAATTCATAGTTGTCTAAAATTGTTTATTGAATTAGTTACAAGAAGCACATAGGATGCTTATAACTGAAGGGAACAGGGAGAATTTATCCAATGTTTTCCATATTCTTTATTTTGTACAATTAACAGCATCTTTTGTGTACCTGGTTTCGCTGTTTCACCTGTATAGTCACTTTCCTTTCTTTGTGTGTCTTTTTAAAGTGGTGGGTGTGGGTGTTGGCGTGATGGGAGATATGGAGTTTAAAAATATAGGAAAACTACAGATACTGCAGGGAGAGTCTTAAGCAGAGAAGTTGCCAGAAATCACTCTTATTTAACTTTTTGCTTGAAACTGGCTAGTTATCAAATTGACGCTGCCTTTTGCATTTCATACGGTCTTTATAGGAGAAACCCCATTTCTAGTCAATAAGGAAAAGAATTCCTGTTTCTAAGTCCATTCTTGCTAACTCGAGAAAGATGGGTGATTGCTCACTCTAAGCACCTGCAGTAGGTTGTCTCTTCCTATCTCTATATCCATGTTCTGATGTGTAATTCTCTCCCTTCCCCCATAATTTTCCCTGACACACAGAAGGATAATGATAGCAGTGTTCTCATGTTTTCTTCAGCAGAATCTAAAAACAAGAATAAAAAGAAAAGGGGATAGGTGTCTATCCTGCCGCAGCAGATCATTGCAGATTTGGTTCCCAGGACGTAAGAGTTGTGATAGCATAGGTATGGGAGACACCTCCTGTTTCCCCAGAGGGTTACAGATGAACTAAATTCTGTCAGTAGGGGCGGTGCTGGATTATATGGGGAGGGCCCAGCCACACTTTGGCCAAAAGTGCCTTCTGATTCTTCCTTTCCCTTAAGGGTTATAGGTAAATGGAACATTTAATGAGGTTTTCCTGGAAGCTTAGCTGAAAATGCTTGCCCAGCTATTTCTCCCCATCCCTTCTGCTATGGCTGTCACCAGCTGTTCCTTAGTTATCTGACTCTGATTGAGGGGGAGATATCCTGTCTGCAACTTACCCATCAATTCTTTCATACCCTGTGCTGCATATGAAATGTGATTAATAATAATACTTAGCTCATTATATTGAGCTTTTCATCTTCACAAGAACTGGAGTTTGGACTTTCCAGTGTTTTGGAATCAAAATCTAAGGATTTGGTTATGTTTAGTGTCTTAGGCATTCCTAGAAGCATCTTGTGAGTAGAGCTTCTCTTATTTGCACAATTTCCCTCTTCCACTATGCTTCAAATTACCAGCTTCACCCAAAACCCTTTAACAATATAATTAAACATTACCTGAAAGCATCCTAGAATCACCAACACACAAACAAATCATAGCTGAACATTTCCTTGAGATACCTGAATTATTACTTATTAAGCAATCACTTATTGGTTTCTTATTCCGGATGTAACCCATTGTAGGGATGCAGTACAGACACAGGCTTGTCTGAACTTAAATTGCACTAATAGAGCTTTGCTGATTTAGAGAAATTGATGTAACTGAATGGATTGGGCATGTAAGCATTGCTGCATCGATTGTAATGCAGTACACTGTGGTCACCATGACAGAGTATGCTGCACTGTGTGCAAGCAATTTCCAAGGAAGATTGTGGGATGCCTCCTGGGAGCTCAAGGAATTGTGGGTTCAGGAATCAAACTTCCATGATCCATTCTACTCTATCCCAGAATCTGCCTGATGCCAGCACTATTTCCAAACTATTCTATGAGCATGGAGGAGACAGCTATCCCAGGGAGTTGACAGTCTCATTGTTACCTTTCTCTTTTTACCCTGCATCATTTTCCTTGTATCTTTCTTTTATCATTTCTGATTTTTAGATTGAAGACTCCCTGGGAGTAAAGACTATAAAATCTATATATTGCATAAAATGTCTTGAGACTTTGAGTCCTTGTGGTGGTTTATTTTTCCCCACCAAAACAAACACATAATAAAACTTAAATGATCTCACAGAAAATAAGTTCATACATCACCGACTCCACTACTCAGCTGTCTTCCATAATAAAATACCTCTATGTTAAGCAGCACCATAGCTGGCCTTAGCATTTTTGTGGGGAGCTGAAAATTGTGTTTTGCATCTCCCTTTTAATTTTTGTCCACCATTATCACACCAATATGCAAAGCTATAAGAAGATTTTGACTAGGATTATTAGGATGATTCCAAATCTGATGGTCTTATTTAACGTTGTGTGGGGAGGAGAGGGATGACTGAGTGGGAGGATCCTTAGGAGTCCATCCTCTTCCAGTTCTATGCTCGTCTTTCAAAAAAAAAAAAAAAAAAAGAGGGCAGTGGGGTTAAAAACTCAGTGTTTTTAAAATGTGATAATATGCTGGTAACGTCTCCAAAGACAGAATATGAACAGGACAGTTAGTGATGTGTAGGTAGGAGCTGTGGGTGTACTTTTGCTGAAAGAGAATTACCCTTTTATGCACGTCATGAGCAGGTTTTACTTACAGTACATTTCTCTTAGCATCTTTCTTTTTTACAACTAACTTTTTAGAAATGCATATGTGCTTAACAAACAGTACATCAGTTCCCTGCTGCTTATTTTAGTATTGCCAAGTCCAGTAATTGCTGAAATGTATAATTAAACATAAGGTGGACTGTTAAAGAGGTAAACTCAAGCATTTGTATACAGGACCATTTTTTATTTTAATCACGAATTGCGTCTAATCCAGACTCTGCTCTTCTGATAGCTTTGCTATAGCTAAAAAGTTCTTCACTCCGTTCTTGTCTGCCATTCGCAGAATATGGTAGAAAACTCAGCTTGTTGTAACAGCCTTCCCACAAGGACATATGGAAAAGATATGTGGGAAAGCAGTGGCAAGGAGGATGATTAGTCTGAGGGATGAGAAAGAAAAAACGTTGTGGGAGAGGGAGAACTCCAAGTGTAAGTGCCTCAACCTATGGACGGTAAGAATCTACTTTAGATTTAAAGGTTATTCCGATCTTAACCCTCCGTGATGTCTGGATACTATAATGGTTGGTAAAATTGTTCTTTTCCCCCTTAGTAATAAATTATTTGTGTCATGGTGGCAGTTCTTAGCAATCAGGTTTGGACTTTCCATAAACGAATTTGGTAGATCACCTTTCTACTGAAAAAAGATGTCACTTACTTTTCTTACTTTTCAAATACTACCCATATTACGCATTATTCTATGTTATTTTGTGTCATCATTGCCACTTTAATGACTAAAAAGTGTGAAAGCGTGCGGAGAGGCTATTTGAAGAAATTTAATGGTAGTAGTTTAATTCAGTTTCTCTCTGTGGATTTTCTTTCTTGAGTTAAATAACAAGGCTTTGGCCTGAAGTGACAATATTATGTGCATTATTCTGCAATAGGTTTTGATTTTGTTCAGGAGGAGACGGAGCTAGATCTGGGTTGTCCAAAGGCTGCTTTCTGGCCTGCTGGGTGCAATAGCAGCCTCCCCCCATGCAGCTGGAGATGAGGAATAGCCCCTTCAGCTCCCTGTCAGCTGGGAGCAGCCCCTCCCCTCCACTTCAGCCCCATGCACTGCTCTATACTGCACCAGCCAGGACTCAGGAGCAGAGTTGGGTGCGGGAGGCCTGCCACTACTGGCTGGAAGGAGATGCTGCTGCAGCTGCATGCTGTGAAGCTTGTGCAACTGCCCTCTCCAGCCCTCCCACTTCTGCCAAGGCCCCTCTTACCCTCAAGTGCCGGCCAGGTTTGGCAGGAACAAAGGCCAACCCAACACCCCCAAAGCCCACACTCTGCAGCAGTCCCAGAAGCCACTTCCCCCAACCAAGTCCCTGCAGGCAGGAGGAATGAAGGTTGGAAGTGGATCCCTGTCCACTCACCTAGCTGCCAGGGAGATCAGCCAAATGGGTGATGGGGCGCAGTGGGAGAACAGAACCATCTCCCTCCACCACTGTAAGTGGGACAGGGAATGGGGAGAGCTTGGTGGCCATTGGAAAGGGGGGGAGACATAAGTCACATGACCAGTTGTGTCCTCCCCACCCACCAGCACCTACCAACAAAAATAAAAGTTACTTGTACCCATCTCCCCCTTCCCTGCAGTCCTGTGCCAGCCAGCTTGGCACAGCAGCAGAACCCCCCTGAGTAAGAAAAAAATTGGTAATGTGACCCCTCATGCTTAAAGATTGGACACCCCTGAGCTACATATTATTGTCCGTGAACAATTTTCAAATGACTTGGATTCTGACCATGAAGTGCGCTGGCTGGCTGTCAATCAGAAAGTTGTCCTCGTGGTATTGTTAACCTATGAAGCGTAACTATCTTTTTCCTTACTTTGAATATGTTTAATTACAAAGTAATATGTTTCAAGCCGCATATTTATTTGGTTAAGACTGTTGGGAACACAGAAGTTGCCATACCTGAACAGCATGTCATGTTTCAGGAAGCTGTAAAACCCTTGACTTGTCTACACTTACAGCGCTGCAACTCTGCCTCTGTGCACTTAATGAAGGCACTGGTGACACCAGTAGAAGAGGTTCTCCCGTTGGCATGGGTACTCCACCTTCCCAGGAGATGGTAGCTATGGCAATGGGAAAAGCCCTCCCATCAACATAGTATTGCTGACACTGGGGTCGGTCAATGTAACAACCTTATTCAGGAGTGTGGAAAATCCACGCTCCTAAGTGACTTAGTTATACAGACATAAGTTCCTAATATAGACCATGCCTCCAAAACAAACAGTTATGCAGCATCATGTCTATGAAAGAACTTCTTCCTGTCTCCAGTTATTGATTTATGTCTTGGAGCATGAAGGTTAACATCTCTGAATAGATGTTTATCTTCAGTCATTTACTTGCATTTATATAAGCATCTGACCTTATTTTTCATAAAACCACACTTTTTACCCAAGTATCATGTGGCATAGTGTCTTAGAGATTAGTTATGAAAAGGGGGAATATCTTCTCAGATTTAATTTTGTTGCATTTTAACTTTAATTGCACTGCTATTGGCAGTTAATTACTTGACTTTTAGCTTCAAGTTATCGTGTAATTATATATAAATGTGCTGGTTGGCATGCTTTCTCTCAAAGATTCCCTTTTTAATAGAGTTAGTTGGCAGTATCTGTGGTAGTATGGCATAAAATGGTTTGTGGCTAGAATGTGCAAAAATGTACTTATCCCAAAACAGGGATATATTAGCATATAATGCTAATAACTGATCAGTAAAATAAATGAGAGTGAATATTTGGTGCTTGGCTTCTCTATTAGGCTGGCTGAAAAGGAAATGTGTTCCCTTGGTTAAACCATTTTTGTTTTGAGAATTGGTGTGAACGCTTTGTATTACATAGCTTTTCATCTGGGCACTGTATGTCCATGTGGTTGATAGTCACTTAAAATAAACCAAAATCAACTCCTCCCTTAAGAGCATTAGAACATTTGGACAATATAGAGTTAATTTTTTTTGGTAGTTTTAGCATGATTTTCTGTAATGGTTATGTTGCAGCTTTTTATCTAGTGTGGTTTTTTCATCACTAAATACAGAACCACAATCCCTGATTGATTTTCATCCTGCTTTGTCCTTTATCTCTGCCTGCTTCCTATTGTTTAACAGTTGCTTTGTGTAAGGTATGAGCTTCTGAGGAAGACTTTGATGTGGCAAAATGAATAATGTTGTCATTGATCTTAGCCAGAGTGGAATATGCTTCCTCAAACAGAAGTTTTTAGCTTCAGGTTGTTTCATTCTTGCACGCGATGGCTAGACTGCAGCATAAAGTCAGTTGCTCCGCTATAAACAGCACTCTATTAATATGCACAACATGACCATTTTCAGTAGAAGGTTATTAGAATGCTAGTTTGTATCCTCCAGTGAATGAAATGATGTGTGATTATGAAGTCATCAGGCATGGACCAGTAAGACTCGAGAGAGCCTCCCCCCTCTGAGGTCCTTAGGGTGCCATTGATTGGTGACCATGTGTTTGTGCCCGATAGACTGTGAAATGGTGTGTTGCTACACGGCTGTGTTGCACCTGCGCCCCACCGAGGTGATTGATTGGTTTGGTCATGTGGAATGTTCCCATCTGGTCTGCAGTAATGTGGTTCTTTTTTTTTTTTTTTTTTTTAATGTGGGTTTTTTTTTTTCATCTGCGAATAGCAAGTGCTGGCTGGGTAGCTCCAGCAAACAGTTGCAAGATGCTAGAGAAGTCTTTTCCTTTAAAATAAAGTAGGATTTCAGGAAACACTTTCTTATTTGCATTTATTTAATAAAACCAATTATTTTGTACCATGTATGTGTTTGTGTATGTCATTTTTTAAGACCTTGCAATCTTTTTTAAAGACACAATTGAAATAAAAAATCTTGCATTTTTATTCTGACACGAAACTCACATCATTTTAAAAAATCTTCATGATTGTAATTGGATTATTAAAGGAGTGATGAAATTTAAGACATCATTTAACCTTAAAAAAAAAAAAAAGCCATTTATGTATTGAAAACTACTGATGTTGCAGTTTAAATGCCAAGAAATTATTTATTAGTTCCCTTTTTAAAAAAGATTCTATAGTTACATTGGGCGGTCTTGTTTGATATTTCTTAATCTCAGTCCTTTTTCATAATTGATCTATTCATTCCACTTAATGACTAATTACATATCAGAGCACATCATCAGCTGCATTCATCATTGTAGAATGTAATAATCAATGACATTTCAACAAAGGAAAAAATAAATATGCAAATAAGAACTCATTAACATTTGCATGAGCTGTTTGAATAATGACGTTGCTGACAAGGCTGTAATTAACAGAAATTGATGCTGAGTTCAGTATTTGATAGTGTGTTTTCTCAGCGTTTTATTGTTGTCACTGCGGGGGCTGGAATGAAGTTCTGCTCTACTTGTACCTTGACTCCAGCTTGATGTGATGGGTTGTGCCAGGTACCAGAGGCTTCTGGGAGTCCTTAATTCATCTATGACCTACACTTAATGCATATAAAGATACTTTATTTAAATTGCCATATTGTTAATGAAGCGCTGTTAGATTTCTTTTTTCAAAACTAATTATGCAACAACTGTAGGGGAAAAACAAACATGAAAATTAGAAATGATTTTTTTTAACTGAAATGTTTTACATGAATTAGATGCTCTGAGGCGCTAAGATTTTTACCTGTATGACAAACAGGATATTGATGCAGATTTAAAAAAAATAATCTGTCACTGTGCTTTAGTGTCAGAAGGTTTTGAGCTTTATTATAATTGAAAAATCACTTGCTTAGAAAAAAGTTGTGTAATTATAAAATGTACTATATGTCTTTTCTTAATGCAACTTCATTCCCCCACTTTCCTTCTCCTTTTCCTGTACTGTTTCCTGTTTTTGTCATGGATATTAACTGAAATGCACAAAACACAATAAAGCTATTTCTGTAGTTTTTTTGGCTGACTGCAAGTGCTGATTATAACAAGTTTAAGGAATTTCCTTTGTTGAATGTGTACCCATGCCATATGGCTCAACATGGAACATTAACTTGACAGGGATAATGGATTGTGGTATATGGAGACAATTTTGCCTGCAGGTTCACTATAACTCATTGTGGTTGGGGGATCACAAGTTTATAATATAGCATGCAGAAAACATCCAGATGGATTTACTTTACATAAAAGAGTTGCATTTCTTTTTATTTCCTCCCTGTAATTGGAAAACAAGACATGTTCCTAAAAAAATAAAAGCAATAAACAAAAAATGGTATGGATGGATTATTCAGTGAAACAGTGTTGAAGGGTTATTTCTGGATATATGGAAACATTACCTAAAGTCACCATTTACCTAAGTGTAAATTGATAATTATCTTTTAGAAAAAACTTTCAAATGATTTAATTCAATATGCACAAGAATATAGTAGTTTATATTTATATTTGAGATAAAGCATTATTCTCTAAACTTTGCACAGATAAAGTGGAAAATGCTCATTAAAACAAACTCCTGTTTTTCTCTAAATATAATGAATTATGCACTATAAAAAGAAACAGTGACTTTTCTGAGATTTCAGTAACATGACTATAGCATATTTAAAAAATTAACTAACTCCTCATACTGTCTGGACTTGAAATGTCAACAATTTTTAATGGTATATTCTAGTAATCTGAGTGGGACAAGATACATAACTGCATGGTCGGCTGTTCTCTTGCCCCAGTCTAATGGGAAGTACTAAAAAGGTCCCTGTTTTGGAAACCCTTACGCATGTGAGTGACTTGAAGCATGAATAATCCCATTAAGCATGTACGTAGGTGTTTACAGGATAAGGCCCTTATTTCTGTATTTAGGATTTTAAAGATTGCTCAGTACCTACCAAAGTCAGACCCTTTACAAGAGGCCAAATATGAATTTAGAAATTTAAGTTTAAAACATTAACATTTGACAATGTTGTTCTTTAAATTAAAAAACAAAACAACAAAAAAACCTGGCTTTGCTCATCCAATGTCATTGTGTACATTCTTCATGTAAGCAGTTTTCACAAGTGGCTGTAGTTTATTTTAACTCTCTTTTTAGATAAGCAAAGGAGGTAAGAGTATTGACGGAAGACTGATATAATCACAAAGGCCCTAATTCAGCAAGGCACTGAGCCCATTCCCATTCTTTTAACATTTGAAGACTGTTATCAGATCCCCACTCAGTCTTCTTTTGTTAAGACTAAACAAGCCCAGTTTTTAACCTTTCCTCATAGGTCAGATTTTCTAAACTCATTTCTGTTGCTCTCCCTTCTGCTCGTTCCAGTTTATCCATATCTTTCCTAAAATGTGGCCTCCAGAACTGGATACAGTACTCAAGGGGAGATCTCACCAATGCTGAATAGAGCAAGCTAATTATCTCAATTTCACATGTACGGCACTTCTGTTACTACACCCCAAAATATTAGCCTTTGTAGCAACTGCATCACACTGTCGACTTACTCAATTAGTGATGATCCACTGTGACTCCAGATCCTTTTTAGCAGTGCTGCCACTTAGTCAGTTATTCCCCATTTGTACGTGTGCATTTGTTTTTGTCCTCCTTATTGTAGTACTTTGCTCTTATCTTTATCTGAATTTGTTTGTTGATTTCAGATCAATTCTCTACTTTGTCAAGGTAATTTTGAATTCTAACCCTGCTCTCCAAAGTGGTTGCAAACCCTCCCAGGTTGGTGTCATCTACGACTGTCATAAGCATACTCTCTACTTAGTTATCAAAGTCATTCATGAAAATGATCACTACTGCTCGACCCAGGACTGAGTCTTACAGGATCCTACTAGAAACATTCCCCCCATTTACTCATCGAATTCTTGATAACTAGTGAAAACCTCTTATGGTGGTGTGCTAGCCTCCTAGTATGGTATAAATTAAGGTTGCCAATACTGTTTAAAAAAGAAGGGGCTGTTTTCTTAGCACACTATCCCACCTCTCTTCCCAATATTATTATTATAGTTAATAAATGTAATTAATAAGCAGTACTCACCTACATTCACCAGGGGTGTTTCTTGCTGCTTTTTGCAGCACTCCCAATTTTTTTGTACAGAGCTGAAAAAATAAAGGATGTCCCTTGTAATATGGGAAACCCTCGTAGAAATAGCAGTGTAGACTGTGAGGCACTGCTTAAGGAAGCAGAGTGGCTGAAGCCTGTGGGTGTGTACCTGGATGTGTATGCTGTACAGCTCTCTATTGCCCAAGCGGTACTGTTTCTGCCTTTAATGCAGTTTTTTGCAGTGGAGTGTCCTGCTGCGTGAGCTTTCCACCACCGCAGGGAATGACTCCGGCAGCAGGGAAAGGCTCTTCCAGCTCACTGCTTCTGAATTCCATCCTGCTGTAGGGGAAGGCTTCAGTAGCGGGGAAGGGCTCTGGCAGGGTATAGTTTTTCTTCACCACAGTGAAAGGTTCCAGCAGTGGGGAGCTGCCACAGCCTCTCCTTGCTGCCAGAGTCTTTCACTGACATAGGTGAGCTACACATTGCAGTGTGGATGCAGCTTGAGTTTTCATTGTGATGTGTAGCTATGCACATCCTCCACACCGCCAATACTGCTGTGCGATGTAGATGTAGCCTTTGAGTACTGTCTTTCAGCCAGATGATGGAATTCATAATCTTTTTCAGTTTGAAGCATGCAGTGTCTCAAAGCTTTTTCTGCAGCATCCTGGAATAAAATATCTAACATTCAATAAAAGTTGTGTGGCAGTTAAAAACCTTCTGAAAGGATTTAGTTGGTTTGTGTCCTACATGTAGGATTCTCTTACTTTTGAGGGGTGGAAGGGCAGACTCTAGCCCCGAGTTTTTCTCCTATATGGTTCTGCCGCCAGAGGGAGAATCCTATAGGGTGAAGAGGTTCTGTTTGTGGATCCAAAGACTGTGTTGGATAGAGAATAAGCTTCTCATCACAGAGTGCCAAAAATTATGGATCTGAGGCGGGGATATGGCCTATATAAAGTGAAATGTTACAAATACAGAAGAAAAGAAAAGGTTTCTTGAATGGAGTCCTCACCAGAGCTTCCTTCAGCAAACCCTGGAATCCTGCCCTTTGAGAGGTGCTGACTACCTGGGACATTAGATCCAGTGGCGTTCAGTGGAGGGGGATGAGCCCTTTTCCTCTAATACTTGTTGTGCACTCAGAAAGCAACATTGGCTAAAACTGAAGCTGAGACGATGGTATGTGCGTCTCCTCGCAAGACCCTGCTTCCAGCAATGCAGGTTGCTCTAAGCAATTATATCTACCAAATGACATGAAAATGCCTCCTGGAGAGAGACCGGTTTTCAATAGTGAATGGAAGCTTCTCGGATTGGACAAATTATTCACCAGCATGAACAGTTCTGCTGTGTGAGGTTTTCTAAATGCTTTACTGACAGTGATAACACTTCTTCTTTTCTTCCTGCAGATCTGCATTGCTCTAACCAGCTACTATCTCACTACACCTGTAAACCATGATGATCTGTGGGAAGAAAATTTAGAAGCCACAATATTGATTATTCAAGATACTAGAATAAAATCTTATTAAGCCATCAATGGAGTGTGGCCTGTTATACAGATTGACTCTGAAGAATAACACATGGAAATGCATACATTTCATTAGCCTCTAAAGTCAGGCCATTAAAACAAGCCTGTTGCCTTGATGGGTGTGTGTGATCTTAGACCAAAGAAGGCAGAAGGCGTCGGTGTAAAGAATAAAATGTATCTCATTTGTATTTTGACTACAAACATATATATCATTATTCTAGGCTTTCAGTGCTATTTTTGTAAAAGTTTGTTGGGAATTGGAAGGAGTTTGGTTGGCAGGGAAAGTTGTCTGGTTGGGTATTGGAGTAGTGTTTAGGGGACGGCTTTGTGCCTCAATTGGGCTGGTAGGAGAAGCTGTTAACCATAATAATTAGTTGGATTCTCTGTGTCTGGTGGAGGTTGTTTTTCAGGAAAGAAATCTTTTTCTAGTTTCAGAGAAACAGTCCTGGCTTTGTGGTGGCTGGTCATGGGAGGTCAATATTTCTCTATTCTTCAGAATCTTCAGAAATGATTTGATTTCAAGGTGTGTAGGTGATTTTACTCTCAACAATGGTTAGAGTAGATTGAAACAGGAGTGGGAACTCTCAGAGCACTAGCAGCAGAGAAGAGGGGGAGCCATCTCTATTACCTTTTTAGTAGTAACACTAAACAGGGAGCTCTTGCTCCTCTCCAGGGGAAAAACAGGGGAGGGGAGGAGTTTCAAATATCGCCATCCTACTCTGTCCTTCTTCACTGGAGCTCCAAAGCCTGTTTTTAGACTTTTTATATATTTAAATTTCTGTGTTTCAGAAATTGCTTGTCTTTTATCCTTCAACATTTTATTCATGCTCCTAATATCCTTAATTTACCTGTTCATTGACAGAGGTACGTATTCCAGAGATTTTGTGAGAAAACTTCCACTCTTCCCCTCCTCCCCTCTTGTGACCTTTAAAAAACATATTTTTCCTGTGCAATTTTAAACCAGATTTTGGTTTTGTGATATGACAAATGTAGTTGATTCAGGATGTATGTGTATATATGTGATATAACAGTGATGTGCGAATAATTTGATGGAAAGATAGAAGCCTCATAGGTGTATTAATTGGTGTCTAGGCATGATGGTGAACAATCCTTTACTGCCAGGAGAATAGATAAGATAAACAGGTCTCTTACACTTCTAACTACTGTTTCTCAGCTATAGTGCCTCATTCTAAATTCTGTTCTAAATATATGTGTGTTCTTCTGTGTAGTGTAGGAGAGTATGCAGAATTAGGAATCAGGAACATTTAAATTCTGATTTTCTCTATTTCTGATTTGCTGTGTAATATTTACCAGGACATTAAACTTTACCTCATTTACCCATTGGCAAAATGGGTAGTTACTGTGAACTTACTTCACAAGGAAGTTGAGACTTAATGAACATTTAAAAATGCTCTGAACTTTGTGGGTGAAAAGGCACTTTAGAAGTACAAAGTATTTATTAGTATTACCAATGAAGTTTTTGTTTGGGTTGATAGTCAGTTTTCAGTAACTTAGAAGCATAGGCATGGCTGCTGGTAGAACCGAATATCTGCTCATCTTGTATGGAGTCTGAGTTTCAGCAATGGCACTCAGAAAAATGTTTTTAAATGTTTGTGTGTTTGGAGAAAAGAATTTACTGGTAAAAAAAAAAAATAAAGTTGCTTTTGGGGAAATACAGTGCCTCTGTTCAATAGAGGAGGGCTGAGATACATTGTAAACAGTTGTGAGCTGCAGCTGCATTTACCATCAAACTCCAACTTGGAGCTGATGACTGGTTTGTTTTTAGTGTCATGGAAACTGTGAGCCAGAGAATGGATATTCTGTTTATCTGAGAAAACAGCAGTTCCCTGCATAAAACATCAGTCACTTCAAAAGCAGTTCTTTAAATAGATACTGTGAACAAACCCCAAAAGTTGAAAGACTAAAAGTGCAACAATATAAGCCACCTCAAGACTTTCTGCAATTGTATTTTTCTCTGTTTGAACATACAAATGAACTTAACTCCAATAATGAAGATTTTTAATATATAATCATAACAGTGAAAGAAAATGATCAGTCGTGCTCTTATAATTGTGCAATTTTAATCTCAAATCTACAGAGAGCTAACTCTCACACAGGTAGAAATGGATGAAGATGGAGTAAAATAGAAGGAGAGAATAGTAAGGGCACAAATAGGTATATTTCTGCAAATTCCATTCTCCTTCCTCTACGTGGGAGAATACTAGACAGGGATTAGGGATGAGGTAGGTGGATTTTAATTTCATTTATATGCTGAAGAATTGGATGCTGAAGATGAGCATTTTATGAACCGGTGACTGTACTGGGGTGGAAGAGAGATGGATGGGGCAGTAGAGGTGACGAGATATTTCCCCAGCTATGAAAGGACCCCGGGAGCAAAATAGAAATTTGAGATATGGCGAACTTAGTAGACTTATTCATGGGATGGAAGAGAACTTTCTATATCCAAATAAATCAGGGGTTCTGAAACTGGGGTCATGACCTTATGTGGGGTCACAAGCTGCCCAGCTCCAAAGGAAGCGCTGCTGCCAGCAGCAGCACAGAAGGTGGCAGTGGGGGGTGCTAAGTCTGCTATGGAAAATGACATTGACAAAAGGGACACTGACAAATTTTCTTTGCATCCCCCCAGTATTAAACAATAACTATTTTAAACAAACAAACAAACTAACTTGAAACAATAATTTGATAATGCGTTTTAGACTTAATTTAAAAGTGGTGAAAAAAGATAAATTCACTTTAACCAATAGTTGTACATTTAGCATTTAAAATAGTATTAAATATTTAAAAATGTATTTTTAATTTACAAAGGGGGGAATTACAGAGGCTTGCTATGTGAAAGGGGTCACCAATACAAAAAGTTTGAGAATAACTGAAATAAACTGATTTTTTAAAAACATTCATCAGCAAGAAGTAATATGTAATCTAGAGCTGACAATAGAGATGGGGCCTAGGTATGAAGTGAGTCTGAATAATTTATAGAATATTAGGGCTGGAAGGGACTTCATAAGGTCATCTAGTCCAACCCCCTGCTAAAAGTGGGTAATGGTATGGCCACATTCCTTAGTACTCCAAGGTCTGAAGTCTCATTAGCATTTGTCTGGAATTTCCCTGCACCAGACAGAGGCTGTTGGTTAGAATGCTGCTGATTCTCAGTCAGTGGCTACCTGTGCATAGTTAGCCTCACCTGTGTTCTTCTTCTCCCAAGAATAATGCTTTCTCATCTCTTAGCATAGTCAGTTGACACGTGTTCCCCAGAATTAAGTCAAATCCGAAATACAATTGCACTTAAATAATGTACGCTGTTGAATAGAGAGTGGAAGCACACACACACATAGAAGCAGGTAAACTTTTTATTATGTAGACAGAAGAGAGGAAGGCCTAATGGACTTAACTGCAAACTTAAAAAATGGTAATTGTATTGGGAGGATGGGGGGTTGGCTCATGTCCTTTTGGCATCCTTCAAACTGAATCTTAGCTTGCTTTTTCTGTTCTGATTTTATGGCTCTCTCTTAGCTGTTGAAGACTAGTCTCTTTCAAAGGGTGCAGAGGCAGTTTAAATAGAAAGCCCTTTTAGCTTTGGCAGCTGTGTGTCAAAGTTTTCATAGGCATGATGAGACATGACTTAAGCCTTGATATATAAAGGCTGTTCTGATATTAGTGTCTTTCAATTTCCTTACATTTAGTGTGGTAGTTTTAAAAAAATCCTTTGCCCTCAGTCATATAAATATTCTAAAGGGTTCTGTTGTCCTTTTTTATGGTTTGCATCTTTTTGTTACAGGTACATATCCCACAGGTATTAAGTTGAGCAAACATTTTCTCTTTGTCAGTTTTATTAGCATTTTAATTATGTTCTTGTCCCAGGTGGTCTTGTTCCAGGATGGCCACAGTTTGTAAGCAAATGTACATTATGATTATTTTCAGTTTGCTAAGTGTATACAGAGTATTATAGCTCATAGCATGGGTACAATTTATATGTTACTACTTAATGAAAATTGTCTCTAAGCAAATCAGTGTTTCAATATTCTCAGTCTGCTGGCACATCGGTAGTTTTATCTGTAATCAATTTATATTTGAAATAGGAAAGAAGTAATTGATGCTTGAAGTTGGGGTTGACTTTTTAAAGATATACAGTTACAACTACTTCCCATATCCCAAAAGAGCTTTTTAAGCAGAGCTGAGCAAATAATTTGCCATGAATAAATTTACCCTACAAGCTTAATTATTCTCTGCTAGCAGGATTAGGATTTCTGTTAGCTGACTGCAGTTTCTTCAGATTAGTTGCTAATTTATTTGCTAGTTTTTCTTTATTATTATTATTTTAAACTCCGTGGACTGATTGCGAAATTGTCTCAGTGTGTGCTGGTCATACTTTATTGGTTGGTTGTGATTGATCAGGTGAGTCACGGCACACATTTCAATTTCCTGATCTGATAAATCTGTGATCCCTGTTGTTTTAAAATAATCCCACTGGTGAATTTAAAATTTGTTTCTGTGAAGACTCAGATTTGTGATTTTGAAATACACTTTCTGCATCATTTTTGTAAGTAGAACTCAAATGTTCATGGAAAGAATGCAGAAATGGTTCAAGTAGACACAGACCATTGTGTGATTTTTATGGATTTTTTATGTGTTTGGGTTTTTTTGTGCCCTTATCTCATAAATGTCCAGAGGTAAACAAATTTTGTGACGTGGGATCTCCATGACAACTACAGTAATTGCTGGTATGAAGAAGTAGTGTATTAGAAAAAGTTTGTATAGTCAACTGAAATTAGTGTATTGCTTTTGTCCATTTATCAAAACAAAACAAAACATGGTCTACTTTTATCTCTTAATTTATTTTCTCCCATCCATTTTTTTTGCCTCTACCTTTCTGCCTATCCCCACTTAAATTCCCTTTAAACCTTGTCCTAGCCTTTTTCTCTTCCATTGCCTACATGTTTCCTCGTTGCTTATTATCTTCTCCACATGCGTGTTTCCATGCCATTTGTCTCCTGTTCTTTTGGATATGCTGTCTGGCTGTTTCATTTTCTTGTATCCTATTCCCATGTCATGCTTCACATGCTTTTGGCTAACAGCTGGCTGGCTCCTCTTCCTTTTTACAGTTGCATTTACAGGCCTACAGGTTCTTTTACAGTGAAGACCCCAGACACCTAGAGAAGCAGCTGGGAATGGGGAAAACCAAAACCTTCTGACCAGCCAGCTCTCTGCAAGCCAACAGCAAGTGCTCATGGACTACAGTCTGCAGTATGGAATTCACTATTTAATGACTCTTCCTGTGGTGTTACAGATCTTGACCCTTTTTTCGCTGTCTGCACTACATACGCAAAACAAGATCCTAGTTCTAGGGGCAGTAACTCAAAGTATGAATGTGTCTGTCTTGCTTTTGTTGTGTGCACAGCTGTGTTTAAATATATAGTTATGTTTTGTCAAATAAATTGACACAATTATTTCTGATAACACCAAAGTAACACTACTAGATAGAAAACAAAATTTCAGACATGTAATTTTGGTAGTACACAGCATTAATGAGTAACTCCTTAGCTAGCATTACTTCTACTCTCTGTTTTGTTACACATGTACAAATATATTGCAAAAAAAAATTGTGTGTTCTTTACCTTCCCCGCCTTATTTTTTCTCTTTTTCTTTCCCTCTCCTTTTGCCTTCTGTTTAATAAGAGTCAGGTTTAGTGGGCAAGACCTGTATGTTTTTCAGTACTGTATGCCTGTGATGAGAGAGACTGATAAAACAGTGTCCTACGCCAGTGCTTTTCAATCTGTGGTCTGCCCACACCTGCGGATCCTCATACTATAACTAAGATTTCCAAAGGAGCTTGTAACGCCATTCAAAATTTTTTAGGGGTTGCAAAAATGAAAAATGATTGAAAAGCACTATCTACAAAGCCCAGTGCTGGTAGAAGTTTGCCAAGTCTTGGAAAGGCGGACACGACTGTTGCTGTGCCTCTGTTTTTCCAGCAAGTGCAAGTGAATAGTAGAGAAAGAAGCTGCATTTTCTGTCTTTGCTGTTCATTTCTTTCCCCTTTTGTTTGTGTTTGCCTTGTTCTGTCTTTTAGGCAATGGGATTGGACTTTATCAACAAGAACAGTTTCAGCCTGGCTCAACTAACTTCTTCTCTTTTCTCCAAAAGGACAGTTATCTTAAGAGCTGTCAGACAAGGGAGGTTTCTTTCTAAAAACTCTCTCAGGCTAAGGGGAATAGGAGGGAACAAGGTTTATGGTTAAAACGAAATCCTTATTTAATACTTTGCATTTCAAATGCTTTAACTGTTGAAAAGATTTTTAATGCTGTGGAGGAGTGCTGGGACACACACACACACACACACACACACACACACACAAGATTCAGGGCACGAGCTGCCCCAATGCTCGCTGGCACACTTCCCAGGCCTACCCTGCACTGCTTAGCGGTGGGCAGCTGCCCCAAGGCCCTGTGCTGCATTAGGCTCCCATTGGGCGGCTTCCCTGCTCCTGGCCCTGCTGCGGCTCCCGGTGGGTTCCCTGTCCCAAGCCTCAAGCAGATCTCCTAAGTCCCGGCTTCCCCCCAACCCTGAACCCTTCTCCCCAGGCTGCATTTATCCAAGCCCTGCTACTTACCTGCCAGAACTGAAGGCACTGGACTACAGGCAGCTTTAATTTCCTGCCCCCAGGCCACGTACTGGATGGCACAGCAGGCTGGGACATTTAAAATGGCCCTGACCTGGCCCTAGCTTCCAGGGAGTGCTGGTTGCAGTGGCTTGAGGCACTCCCAAATGTATTTGGGACACAGGCCTCATCAGCCCATGTGCAGTGATACCACTGAGGCTGTGTTTGCCATGATACTGAGCAGGTTGAGTAACCTCAAACCTTATTTAATATTGGGCCATTTCAGAGTCATGTTAACACCTTTGACTCTTTGGACCCACATACTCCATCTAAATTAGTACAACAGGCACCACCTTGCTGGCAAATGAAAAAGTCTTTGTTTCTAAGCATAGAAATGTTGGAGTGTCTCAGTGGAACAGTTGTAAAAGAATTTGAATTTAACATGGGCAAAAATTTTCCCTAACCTTGCACATGTTTCAATATAATTTCAGCATGCTTTCTATTACTTCATTATATCCTTTTGCATCAGAGTTTATTAGATTAAGAATCTGTCTTGCTAACATTAAGTACCATACAGTTATCATTATGAAATCTCACCAGTTTCTGTGCAGTGAAAAAGCTCTTCTCAAGCTGCAAGAACTGGAGTTGACTTTTTGCAAGTGTCAGTGCGATAGTCTTTAATGAAATTTAGTCCACTCTTGTCTCCTATGTATCTGTAGTGCATAAGCTCATTAATAGATGTGTATGGAGGTGAATACTGAATACTCCACCTTTTTGTAAACAGATGCATGGGATTTCCATCCTATGGGATGGAAGGGTCTTGGACAATTTGCTGGAGTTGGGTGGGGAGCAGGATTTTTTAGAACTTCTTTAAGCACTGACATTTATTTTAGAAATACTATATCTAAAAAGTTAGTAGAACCCTCAGAACTTTGTGTATCATTTATTAATAAATGCATTCAATAATATAACGCTCAAACAGTTCAGTCAGCGGCATTCTAATAGTAAGATATATCAAACCCAAGGATTATATTCAGATTATTAGATGTAATATATGGTATCTTCACTGCTAGGACTTCGCTGATGGGTTGCAAAATTGAAAGGACAAAGATGAGTTGTCGGGTTTTTTGGTTTTTTTTTTTTTTCAACCAAAGCGCACATTTTTGTAATTTGTTTTAAAAATGCAATCATTTAGTGTTTTGAGGAGTGTGTTGTAATTTAGAGCTGAGGTCTTGATGCTGATGGTGCTACTACTGCTAATTTGTTACAGTAATGGTTGAGATCAGCTGCGGCCTTTTTATATGTGTGCTGCACAGATATAAAAGATAGTCCCGTCTCCATTTCCCTTCCCCTCGCCTCCCCCTCCCCCCGAAGATGATGCAGACAAAAGGATTGGAAAAAAGGAGTATTGTCACCCATTTTATAGACAGGAAATGAGGGGCAGGTTTACTTCAAGTCACATAGAAAGCATGTGGCAGAGTTGGGAACTGGATTCAGATTTCTTGAGTCCTGTTTCATTGCATTAACCATGGCCCCACAAAAATCCTTTCTCTATTTGTGTAGCATTAGAATTGTTCTGCTTGGATTCTGTACTATCTTTTTGCTAGCTATTTGAAATTTGGACCCAAAAGAAATGGGAAGAAGTCTTTCAAATCCAGATTGAAGGGGGGGAAAACCAAAAAAACTTGCCCTGTGCTTTTGTTTAAGTGATGAGACAGTGTGTTTTTAAAAAAACAAAAACCCACAACAATCCACGAATAATATAATAAAGTTGTTTGGTCAGAATCTTTACATCTTAATTCCCATTCCCTCGCTGCCAACCCCTCCCCCCCCCCGAACACTATCAACTGTTGTTCTTGTTCATGTATTGTCCTGTAAAATAAGAATGCACAATCAGTCCTAGTTAATCTGTTCGTTTGTATCTATTAACCTGATTTCCAGGAAGATTTCAAGCTAACTGTTTAGTGTGTATAAATTGTCCACTGATACATCAAAAACTTTAAAACTGCAAGTTAAAAGCAGTGTGCAGACCATTCAGATTACCTTGGTCTTGCTGCTGCTATCAAGGGTAAGACATTCTTGGTGCTTTAGAAAGACTTCAGGGATTATGGATTGGGAAGCTGCTTTGTGTGCCTGATGCCTGTCACAAGGAGACTGTGCTGAGTTAAGATAGAGTATATGATGAGATAAAAGCTAGGTTAAAAAAGTGATTACAACTAGGGACCTGCTAATCACTGACCTCTATGGGGTTCCTCTGGTTTATCACTAATCTCACTTCCACTTGGCATTTTCCTGTGCTGCTGCTTCATCATCCATAGCTGAGTGAGTAATTTGGCATGGAATGAACAGTAGGAGGCTGCAGCAAGTCCAGCAGCTGCGCTTGTTGGCACTGGATATTTAAACATCTTCACTGTAGCCAGCAGCGTGCTTGGCACAAATGTTAGCCACTCACACTTAAACAAATTGTTGTGAAGAGAATAGGGAGGCATTCATAGTGAGTGCGTTTTTCAAACTCTGTTGTTTTAGATCTTTCTCATTTCTCTTTTATCTGTTTGGGCAGAAATGTCATTGAAACGAGATTTAAGAAAATTCTACTTTTGATGAGGTATAATGTGGGGTGTGGCCTAAAAAGAATTAGAAAGAAACAGATTGTTGATGTGAAATAGATGAAGATATTAATCAGGAGTTATGAAATTATCTATTGGGGATAAGGACTAAACTTCAGTGAAAGGTGAAGAGCTGATCCGCTACAGTTAGGTGGTGAGCAATTTTTTTGTATGCGGTAATTATAGCAGAGTGTCTCACTCAAAATACTGTTGCTTCTGAGATGGTGGCATCATCTCTGTAGGACAAATAGTAGGGGCAGGGATGTCTTTGTGTTGTAATCAAAATGAAGCTTATTATGCCAAGCTGAGCAAGAATTGGAGTGTTGGTTTTCCATAAAAAAAAATTTGAGTAGAAACAGGGAAGATCTATTGGAAACAGCAAGGTAGACATGTCATAAAGTTTGATATAACCATATGCTTTATTTCTGTCTTTGTTTTAATAGGGAAAAATATTATCGAACAATAACTAAATGTCCTGCAGTGCATTTTTCCCATGAGTTGTTTGTATGTAGTATATATATGGCGTTATATGCCAGCATCAGTACAGTTTACAGCTCATTCATTAAGAGGGTGAACAGTAATATGAAAAATTACGTAAATTGTTAATTCAGTGAGCGAATAAATACATAACTTATTACAGTTCTTTTACGAGAAATTTAAAAAGCCACTAAAACACTAACATGATTCCCAACAATAAACTGCTCGTATCAACTTGACCTAAGACGATTTTTAATATTTTAGGAGGTGGACACTAATTATGAATTCCTTTAGTCATTAAAAAAGCTATAAAGATTTTTTTTTTCAGTTTAGAGATTGATTAATCAGACTTGTCAGTATATTTATGGTTTGGCAAGTATGTAGGTATTGTCAGATCAATGGATATACACTTATGTGAAACATTTTCAAATGCTGTTCACTCTCATGAAATTAAATGATGTAGATTTAAGTCCCCCACACCCACCTCACCAAAAAACCCCAACCCAAAATGCCAGGCCTTTTAAAAAAAAATTCTTCCCTCTGGAATGCATCTTAGATGTTCTTTTATAAAGAGAGTTTAATGCGGACTATAGGTTGGCATGTTAAATAGAAAGAGAGAGAGTGAACAATGAAAGGATGATTAGGAATGTAAAGACATGTCTCAGAATTCTCTGAAAGAATTTTCTCTGTACGGGTAGTGTAGTCACACGTTGTCTGTGACAAATAAATAGAGCAGCTGCCAGCTGTGGTCACTACACCATTCATATTAGACGATAAACATTGCTCTGCTTTAAAAATGCTGGCGCTTTCCAGACTGACAGCCAAATAAATACTTGGGGGAATATGTTAAAAGATCTGTAGGCTCAAAAGGGTTAATTCATCTGAAATTAAAGTAATGGACTATATAATTAAATTCTGTCATCCTCTCATATGCTAAACTGTGTTTTGAATCAGTGGGAAAAGGGTGTTTGGCTTTAGTTAAACATTTATAGCAAGTTCTCTGAAATAATTCATAAGTGAGGTAGTGTTGTGAATAGTTTTAGACTGACTTCCAACTTGGGTCCGGTTGCCTTTGTAATACTTTTCTATGTTAAAATCTATATAGGCAGCATGAGGAATTTGTTGTATTTAAATTATTATACAGTATTTGAAAGGCAAATTAATTTGTAATTGTGTATCATATTTGGACAATATAAATAATTACAGTTAAAAATACTTCAGGTGTCTACTGAAATTTCACTAATGCCAGAATTAGTTCAACATATGTCGGTATTTTTTTGCTAAATTATGAAATGCCTGTCATATAACTTCTCTAGCGAGAATTTTATTCTATTGGTTTCTGCAAATCAGAATTTTCTGGTCTGAGAGCACATGGGGATAACTAGATCTTTGTGAAAATTTTATTCTGAAACCATATGAAACTCAGTTCATTTGAGGTTTTGTTGCAAACACAAAACTCATCCCAACTTACTCAAAACTCCAAATACCCTGTAAGTAATCATGAGCAGACTTAAGGTTTTGACTTGTCTTCTTGGATTAATTCAAACTTGGAATTCAAAGTAGAACTATGGAATGTGAACCCCAAAGGGATTGTAACTGAAGAGAGGTATTACGGAGCTGGCCTGTTCAGGAATGGTCAATAAACCTCTGTAAAATGCAGGGATTGCTCAAAACAAGCCATCATGAAGAGAGGATAGTTGATGAAGTGTCATATGATTGCCTGCTGGAGACCGTGAGCTTGTGTACATGGGGATGTTTATTCTTGAGTGTCACACCTGAAGTTATACTGGTGTAACTATAGTGATATAATTATATTGGTATAGTTAGGCTGATAAATGATGTAGAAAAGTCCTTAATAATGGAATGCTCCTGGTTTATTCTGGAGAAGATGAAGGTTGAAATAAGATCTTGAAGGAAGTTCTTCCAGGTCTTGGAGATATCCAGTAAAGGCTATACAGAAGGATGGGTGTGTCCTCTCCCTTCCCACCTTGCTGAAACTAGGAAAGCTTTACTCTTGTATTGGATCCTTTGGTGATGGCAAAGCAAGCCCTGAAGAAAAAGAAGGGCCTTGGCCTGAACTGTAGTTCGGGCTTTATTTTATCTTTCTGGCTGGTGCATCTACCCCCTGACTTACAAAAATTGATGTTCACACAAACCATGCAAATGAAAACTGGAAGTCAGAGCCGATTATGACATTGATTGTGTGGAACATAGTGTAAAACACAGGAAATTGCAAAAGAAAAGGGGAAGGACGGAGAAGGGAGGGTTAAGAGAGATTGTAAACCAAGAATGTGATTTAGAATTATAGCCAATTAGTTCATTGTATCCATTTATCTTATTATGTGATGTTATGGTCTGCTTATAAAATAAATAAAGTAAAACTCTACTGAATCATAGAATAATAGGGTTGGAAGGGACCTCACGAGGTCATCTAGTCCAACCTCCTGCTAAAAAGCAGGACCACTCCCCCTAAATCATCCCAGCCAGGGTTTTGTCTAACCGAGCCTTAAAAATCTCCAAAGATGGAGATTCTACCACCTCCCTAGATAGCCCATTCCAATGCTTCACCACCCTCCTAGTGAGAAAGTTTTTCCTAATATCCAACCTTGACCTCCCCAGCTGTAATTTGAAACCATTGCTCCTTGTTCTGTCCTCTGTTTACCCTCGAGAACAGCCTAGCTCCCTCCTCTTTGGAGCAACCCTTCAAATAGTTGAAGGTTGCTATCAAATCTCCCCTCAGTCTTCTCTTCTGTAGACTAAATAAGCCTAGTTCCTTCAGTCTCTCCTCATAAGTCATGTGCCCCAGCCCCCTAATCATTTTTGTTGCCCTCCGCTGGACTCTTTCTAATTTGTCCACATCCTTTCTGTAGTGGGGAGCCCAAAACTGGACACACTATTCCAGATGCGGCCTGACCAGTGTCGAATAGAGGGGAATTATCACATCCCTCGATCTGCTGGCAACACTCCTACTGATGCAGCCTAATATGCCATTGGCCTTTTTTGCAACAAGGGCACACTGTTGACTCATATTCATCTTCCTGTCAACCATAACCCCCAGGTCCTTTTCTACAGCGCTGCTACTTAGCTGATCGGTCCCCAGCCTGTAGCAGTGCATGGGATTTTTCCGTCCTAAGTGCAGGACTTTGCACTTGTCTTTGTTGAACCTCATGAGGTTTCTTTCGGCCCAGTGTCCCAATTTGTCCAAGTCTCCCTGGATCCTGTCCCTGCCCTCCAGAGTATCTACCATTTCCCCCAACTTGGTGTCATCCGCAAACTTACTAAGCACGCAGTCTATTCCATCATCAAGATCATTAATGAAGATGTTGAATAGAACCGGCCCCAGGACCGACCCCTGGGGCACTCCACTCGTTACCGGTTGCCAACCAGACATCGAGCCATTGATTCCTACCCGCTGAGCCCGTTGATCTAACCAGTTTTCGATCCACTTTATGGTCCACTCATCCAACCCATACTTCCTTAACTTGCCGACGAGAATGCTGTGGGAAACTGTATCAAAAGCCTTGCTAAAGTCAAGGTATATCACATCAACGGCTCTTCCCGCATCCACAAATCCAGTCATCTCATCATAGAAGGAAATCAGGTTGGTCAGGCATGATTTGCCCTTGGTGAATCCATGTTACTGTTCCTGATCACTCTATTTTCCTCCAAGTGTTTCAGGATGGATTCCTTGAGGACCTGCTCCATGATTTTCCCAGGGATTGAGGTGAGGCTGACCGGTCTGTAGTTCCCCGGATCCTCCTTTTTCCCTTTCTTGAAGAGAGGTACTATATTTGCCTTTTTCCAATCCTCCGGGACCACCCCCGTTCGCCACGAGTTCTCAAAGATAATGGCCAGCGGCTCTGCAATCAATTCCCTCAATTCCCTCAGTTGGGAATGTTGTGTATGATTCTTTTAACAGCTATTTTTTAAAAGTTAAGGGTAATATAGCACTGGAGAAGAGTATGTAGTGAAAGAGTATATGGAAGAAAGAAAAGAAATAGAGGAATGACTTAAAGAAAAAACAAGATGATGTCAGTTTATTTTGTACGTTTAAAGCTAAAATGTTCCAGTATCCCAAAATGTTCAGTTTTGTTAGCAGGTGTCTAACCATTCCTGCTCTGATTCAGGTTCCAAATGAACGTTAATTATAATCTCTATTTTTGGAAACACCTAACTACCAATGAAGCTATACAAGGCTACCTGAAAACTCCTTTCTGGCAGTGCAGTATGTCCACAAATGTAAGCAAGCATACAATCCCTGCTGCACATGAGAGAAGGAAATTCCTAACTAGGAGTCTTGGGTTCTAGGAACTTGTTTCCTCTTTATACTCCAGATCCCAGAGTTAATGACTTTCAACATATGTTACAAAATTCCTCTGTTTTTCTCAGATTTTTCTTTGCGGTGTTATGGAATAGATGAAGTAGGTGATTGTTTGCAGCAACACCTTGTGAGAGGAACTTCGGAACACTTTCATTATTGCTTAGAGGGAGAACAGAGCTGCACATAAACATCAAGGAGCTCAGGGAGGTGTGGTTGGTGAGCAGGGTGTTCCCCCCCTTCTGAAAGACTGGGTGGTCCAAGTTTTGAAAGACTACGTAGCCATGATGTATTACATCAAGAAGGAGACGGGGGCCAGCTCCCCAGCCCTGTGCCCTGGAGGCAGTGCACCTGTGGGACTTTGCGGTACAAAACAGTATGCATCTGGTGGTTTCCCACCTTCCCGGTATAAATGCTACAGTGGACCAGCTTAGCTAGTCCTTCTTATCCTGCCATGATTGATTGCTCCACTAGAAGTTGGTCAGTATGCTCTTCCAGAGGTTGGGGTCTCACCAAGTAGACCTTTTCACTTCTGGGTTGAACAAAAAGTGCTGTCAATTCTGCTCCATTTGTATACTGCACATAGGGGTACTGTCTGAGATTCCTTCCTTCTTTCGTGGTCAGGAGCCCTTATGTATGCCTTCCTGCCTATACTGTTAATCCACAAAGTTCTGTTGGAAATCAAGAGTACAAGGCAGATGTCATTCTCATAGCACGTGCTTGACCACAGCAGCATTAGTTTTTGACACTGCTGGAGCTGTCAGTTGCTCCCCCTAACCCCCTCTAGGGTTACCTCACTGGCAATAATCTCTTCTCCCATGACCAGGGATGGTTGCTGCATCCAGAACTGGAATCTCTCCATCTAGCAGCATGGAGTCTCTGTGGTTGAACCTGAAGGAGCAAGCCTGTTCATTTCAGATGCAGCAGGTTCTAGTGACTAACAGGAAGTCTTCCACTAGGACATAGTACTTAGTTAAGTGGAAATGGTTCACCTGCTGGGCAGCATCCTGGGGAGTCTTGGCCCATCAGGCCTTGCTCCAAATGCTTTTAGACTACCTGTGACACCTTAAGCTGCAGGACCTAGCTTTTGCCTCACTGAGGATGCATCTTGCAGCTGTTTCAGCTGTTCACCTCCTGATCTGCGTGAAGTTGGTTTTTTCCCCTGGAATGTGACAGTCAAGTTCCTGAAGGGCATAGAGAGGCTCTACCCTCAGTTTAGCTATCCACTTCCTCCCTTAGATCTAAATTTGGTGCCCATGGGGCTCCATTTAGCTACCTGTCCTTTATTGTTGAGGTCATGGAAGGTGACCTTCCTGGTAGTGATCACATTGGCAAGAAGGATGTCTGAGATTAGGGTACTTACTTCAGAGCTGCCATAGACAGTTTTCTATAAGGATAAGGTTGGTTGTAGCCTCACCTGGCTGCCTTGCCCAAGGCAGTGCCCCAGTTTCACTTTAATCAGGTTATTTTCCTGCTTTTATTTAAAAAAACACATGACTTGAACTAGGAATGCCATTAGCATATGCTTGATGTATGGAGGGCCATACATATAGTGGGCAAAGTCGTTCTGTAAGTCCATCCAACTGTTTGTGGCAGTGATCAACAGGGTAAAAGGCTCACCTGTTTCAGTGCAGCGAACCTCCTCATAGATAACCTTCTGCATTAGGTTCTGCTGCAAACAGGAAAAGGTGCCTCTCGCAGCGCTGGTCATGGCCCATTCCACCAAGGTCCACACATTCACTTTCCATTATGCCATCATTCAGCAAGACAACGCTGCAGATGGCTCACTGGTGAACTCCAGTCCAACCTCCAAGGTATTGCTTGGGTGTCACCTAGAATGGAATTGACACAAGCAAGCACTCAAAGAAGAAAAGACAGTTACTATTTACTTGTAACTCTTGTTTTTTGGGATGTTAAGTGACTGTCTTTTGTGTAATCTAAATACTATGTTCTCCCACTCTTCTGAATCTGTAAAACATTGTAGCGGTTTGTGTCCAGAGGAGCACCTGCCCTTTTAAGAAGGTGTTCTTGAAATACAAAATCTTATAAACCACTTTTAGGAATTTCTCTAAGGTTGCGTGGAACATGTACAGTTGTGTGTGAGGGAGAGGGATTGTGTGTAAATATGATTCCAGGAGACAAGCTCTCCAGATCGGTGAATCCACTGCATTAATAAAACATATTTTAAAAGTTGTGGTAATTTTGATTCAGTGCATCAAGATTTTCAGCTGATCTGTTTCCAGAGAATGATTGATTGTTTTTGCATATAGCAGTAGGAATTATTCAACTCCTCATACGTGAGAAATAAAGTATAATGTATTGAGCAGTATGACCCATAATTTAACTCTTTACAGTAATACCACCTTCATATTGTGATATAATTTGGTTATCTCTGCTCACATCACAGTTTAGGCTTCCAATATTTTTATTAGTTGAATTGATTCCCCTATAATGTAATATGGCCACTCACAATAACTAATTCAAAATAAGTTGTTCATTAATCTAACCAAAACAAAGGAAGCACATAATTTGATATATTGCAATTATTTTACAGTATATGCAAATAGCAGATTATCATTTGAAAATATGGCAGTCTCATGGGACAAACTTTTGGGTTTACCAGGTCCTGTTATATCTGCTAAATCTGTCTTGTCATTTTGGATCGTTCCATTTCTAAAACACTGAATTGGATAGAGTTTGCAGTGGTGTACCAACACTAGTGACCATAATAATCAGTTCTTTTGAGTAGATGCATCTGCGTATTTTACTTAGGTGTTTGTGCTCCCAATACACCAGAACAGGAGAATTTTGTGTAGCAGTACTCAGAGGGGCAGCTCTCATGCCTTGTGGCCATAGCCCCTTCACTGGCTATATGGGGCAGCACTGTTTTGACCCTCCTCAGTTCCTTCTTACCACCTGTGGCTGGAATAAGAGCTCTCTGTGGTCTTACCTTACAACCTCTCATTATTTTAGTGTATTTTTCTAGTTTTATATGGTTAGGGAGATGTATCCTTAGGAGTTCCCTTTGTCTGGCCCTTGCCAATCAAGGTGCTTGTCACTGTTGCCTCCTTGAGAGTTTGAGGAGTGCACTTCGGGTCACTTGAGGTTTAGGGCCTCTTGTCAGAGTAGGAAACTCCATAGCATATCAATGTCCTGGAGCATGGGGCCATCTACAGTATCTTGTCTCATTTTCCTACACCTCATCAAGGCTTTGGTAGTTCACATGCTTATTAATAATACCACTGTTCCAGGGTGGCTCTGCCGAGAGATGATCAGGTTGTGGCAGTTGTGCATCGATGAAAGTATCATTTCAATAGCCAACCACTTGCTCAGGGTCCAAAATTATCTCATAAACCATCTCAGCTGGAATCTTTCTGGCGTCTTGAGTAGTGTCTGAAACTCAGTGTTCTGCAAGTCATCTTTACAGCGTTGGCCATCTTGATGATCAACCTGTTTTGCTACAAGGGACAACAGGAAATGCTGTCTGTTTTCCAACCTTCTCATGCTGTCAGTTCAGTCTTCCATATCCCTTCCTCTCTGTCCCGAACTGTGCACATAGAATCACAGCCATACTTTGCATCCCACAGTCAGTTCCCTGCATCTCCTGGTGTGGCTGCTGCTGCTGCTCCATGGTTGAATGAGGAGGCAGACTGATGTTCAGTGGCTGTTCAGTAGGTCCTACTCAATAGTAAAAATTCTCCACCAGGATGGCCTGATCAGCATAGCGTAAGTGTCTTTCAGTGTGGTCATTAGTCCATGGAGCTTGGCCAGTGCTAGCTAATATCCAGAACATCTTTGGAGTATTTGCTGCATCTTCACTTATCGTGCCTTACACTTAGCCAGTTGAGGGTAGGGTTACCAGATACCAAAGCATGGAAAGGAGGACAGGGAATTATGAAAAGGAGAACATGGAGAAAATGTAGTATTGATATAATTGTCATTACCATATTATGTCATGGAAAATGGGTAATGATTAATGAATGCATGGCAGCATGAAAAAAATGGAGAACAAGTTGAACAACAGAAATATTCTTAGGGGGCACATTAACTGCCGGACGGAGGACATGAAGGTAAAAAGGAGGACATGTCCTCCTTTTGCCTGACATCTGGTAACACTAGTTGAGGGTGCATCTAGTAGCAATCCCAGCCTTTCATCCACCTATTCTTGGAAAATCAGTATTTTCCAAAGCTGTGGATAGCAAGATTTTTTTAAAGGAATCCTTTGTCCCCATTCATCCATGTGGAAACTAGTTCCCTTGTGGGACCTTACTGGTTCTTATGGGGACCTTCATTTGAGCCTATGGTATCCTGCCTCTTTCTTCTCTTATGTCAAATAAGTGCACGCCTTGTGGCTATTACATTTGTGATGCAAGTGTGTGAGTTGCACACTTAGATTGCAGAGCCTTTTTTCATAAAGTTCTCCAAAGTGGTGATGTAGCCACACACACTGAACATCGGATGTCTGTTCTTTTATCTGGGCAGCATTAAACTCTTTTGGGCTTTACCTCATCTGTTTTTTGTCTGATGCAAACTGGATGAAGGGACAGGTAGTCTCTTGCCTCACATCTGCATACCAAACTTCTTCAGTTACATCCCCTCTATGAGTGTAAGGTATTTTTCTGAGAGTGCAGGCTACATAAATTGTATTCTTAAGTGGCATCTCAATATTGGATATTTGCAGCGCTCTCACATGGCTGTCAATCCATACGATTATGAAACATTACACTATTACTGCAGGATCCAGAGCAGATGCAAACTTTGGGACGGCAGTTCTGCAGTCTTTGCTTAAGTAGACTCTGAGCCCCAGCTCCTGCAGGGACTCTTGGAAATCATCAAAGCAGAATACATGGCTGAATCTACTTGAAGAAGAAGAAATGGTTACTTTCTGGAACTAATTCTTCAAGTTGTGTTGCTAATGTGTATTACACAACCCACCCTCTGTCCCCTCTGCATTAGAGATTAGTCTCTGGGCATTTGGTGTGAAGGAATGTGTGGGGTGGGTGGCTGTCTCATATAGGCAGGGGAGGGTTTATGACTATGAGGTCTGAGCATTGCCTCTCTAGGAGTACTGCTAGGCAAAATTCTCCAGCCCCAATGCTCTGGCCACACACATGACTCAGTGGAATATACGACCCTTAAGAACCATAGTTACAGTAAGTGATTGTTCCATTTCTGTGACGAGCTTGCTCCTCAATATGTCACTAGTGTGTTTCCCTATCATCCTAAATCTTTGGAAAATCTGGGTGACTAACAGGGCTCTTCCATAAGGTGCCATCTATTACCAAGGCTTCATTTTTAAATCCTTAAATACATGAGCTATCTCTGACATGTTTGAGACACTGTGTCTAGGTCTTCCTTGTTCATTAATGTAATGATTTGGTTGTGGTCTATCACAAATTTGAAATTATCAGGACTTTTCAAATGCCTATCTGCTATGGCAGTTGGCTTGCTGTAAACATGTTAATGTCTTTCTTTGTATTGAGAAATGTTGCTGTGCTTACCATGTATCACAGCGAAGAGGGACAATCTCAGCCCTAGTCTACACTTAACCGCCGTTTTCGGCAGCAGTCGACAGTAAAATACCTTGTGAATCTCCAGCCAACTTCTTAAATCCTGCCTACACACTTCAGTAAGCCGACTGGAAATGGCGTCCGGTCAGCGTACTGTAAGTGTGGTTACGGAGCTGGTGTTCCAGCTCTGGTTCAGTTATCGATTGAGCGCATCTACACAGATGCCTCAATTGAAAACTAAAGATTGCGCTGGCGGCAGCGACTTTGCTGCCATCAGTATAGACGTGCCCTTAGATACATACCAAACATGGCAACGTAACCCAATGCAAAGAAGGAGACAATGTTTGTAACAAGCCAGCTTCCACAGCAGAAGGCATTTGAAAAGTCTTGATACCGAACTATAAAATTATTAACTAAAAAAAAGAAATGAGCTACTTAAAGGTTAAAGCAAATCAAAGTATGTATTACAAAACTACAGTAGAGATGTTAAATCTGCTAGTTTTCTGTAAGTTGCTCTGCATTTCCCAAATAGTTTTTGGGGACCTCGGTCCTTTTGTTCAGAATTTCCTCTCTCAGAATTCATCAGCCCAGAGATGGGGAAAGAAAAAGGTGGCCAGGGGCCTTTGTTCTCCTTTACTATATTTTGCTGGAAAAATCCTTGCTGTGTCATATAGTCAGGCTGTTCCATGATGTATGTGTTATGCCATTTTCATATGACTTCAAATTTTTGTTTACACCTTCTGCATACATGCCATTTGAGGCATTTTTGGGAATGATATGCAGGGTCTCTTGTATACGGTTCCGTTGTTATTCCTGAAGAGCTAATCTGGGCATTACTCAGTCTCAAAACATGTCTGAGTTAGAAACATATAGCATAATTTCATAATTCCACCCACAATGTTGATATACACTTTATAACCAGATAATATTAATCAGATTGCATCTTTTCCAACGATACCTCAGAAGGCATAATTTTGTACAAGATTTATTACAATTCCATAAAAGTGGTGAGCCTATTAGTGTAGATGGTCACTTCCCCTTTAGGCAACATCACAGGGTATACTGTGTAAAAAGTATAGTGGGATAGAGGTAAAAAGCAATATAGAATAAGATGTTATAGGCTTCACATTTTCTGTGTGTAATTGGAGTATCTCCCCACCTAGATCAATGGGCATCTGAAGTGACTGACGATTTGGGAGCATAAAATGCCAGCACTGGGTATCTGGTCAATAGACTCTTTATACGCTCAAAAGTATGCTTCTGTACTCCATCCCATCACTGCACAGTCTATTTTAAGTGAATTCCTCCCAAATTTTATTATACCGAGGAACCACATTAGTTCTGATGAATTCTAGGTGATGGCACTTCAGCTATAGATTTCACTTTGGATCATTTCTCAGACAAATCCGTATGGTATCTGGGCTGATGTAGTGAGATTTTCTGCATCCAGTAATGTGGAGTGCTATGGGCCTGACAGACTTTTAAAGTGATAGTACTGAATGTATAAAATACTTATTTTACTTGTGTCTAATAATTCCTACTTGTTATATAAGTTATCTAAAGATGATGATTTTTCCAGTCTTTTGTAATTTACGGTTGCACAAATATTTGTTTTAAAGCCTGCCTGGAAAACTGCATACTTTAGTCAAAGTTGTTTATCATTTAGAGTAAGAGTCTCATTTTCTGGAAAGAAAATGCTGAGTCTGGTTAATGTGAGCAGTATGATTCATGCTACTTCAAATAATTTTGCATGCTAGGTATTTTATTTGTTTGGTGCCTGATGGTTGTTAGAGGCTTCAGCAGAAAAATGTTCACTTTCTTCTCTCTCTTTTTTTTACAGCAGTGCTCCCATTTCACAAGCAAATTATAATAGAATGTTTGTAGTAACCAATATGTTAATAACCATGCAGAAATGGTGTTCTAGTAGGAGTTGAACATTTTTTTCTATTTTAAGTGGTGATTTGTAATTGTATAAAATGAACAAGATACACTCTTGCTTTGCAGGCAAAAATTTGAACTACTGAAGAATCGGCATTTATAGTTGTTTTAAATCTCTGAAGTTAGCTGCCTTCATTTCATATTATCTAGTTCATCACAGACTTTTTAATTTTACATTTAAGATTTTGCGCTAAGATTTTCTTAACTCTGTGCTATTTCTAAATACACTGAGTGCTGCAATTCAACAATATTCACTGTTAAATTTAAATGCAGTTTTTGAATTTGTGTATTCTGATTTATTCTAAAAGATGTTACAAAATACATGTATCATTTGTAAGTTGAGGAGGGGTATCGTTCATTGGTTTCTAAGTAAGAATAAGCATTTTCAACTACTTCAAATATTGTGAACTTTTTACAAATGGGTTGTTCTTGGTTTATTAATCACTTTCTTCAGATTAGGATTTGAATAGTGTGTTTGATATTTTTGAGTACTGTAATATATGGTTTGCCGCATTTGGAGCAGGTATCTAGTCAACGTTTTCTATTGTCAGAGATACTTTGTGTCTTTGACAAAGATTGACTTTTTAACTATCTTTGATGTTGAGGCTCACTCAGGAGGCTGTTCCTACTCAATTTTAATGTTAATTGTCAAATATCACAGACATAATAGAGAACCTCAGAGCCACATTTTAAGGTTGTATGCTGTAAATACTTGATTTCAGTGACAAATACTATGCCTTGTGGTATTTCCAGGATTGGGACTTTAATTTATAAAGATGGTTATTAGGAAGTAGTAAATTTTAAAAAGAAACTCATCAATCCCACGTTTGATAAATATGAGAATGAACACAGACAGGGTTAGAACGTATCAGTGAATAATTTTGTGGAGAATATTGCAGATTATGGCTTCTTTTTGAGTGTGAAACAAATGATTGCCTGAACTTTAGTCTAAAACCTTCACTGATGCTGGCAAATTCAGCACTGTCAGTTTGAACTTCTTGATTGACTGATAGGGTCTGTGAAGATCTGCTTAGCCAATCAGTAAGTTGATCTCTGAACACCACCCTGACAACTGGGTTAGCACTGAGTAGAAGGGAGGCCCCTGTCTCCAACTCAGCACAGCGGATCTGCTGCGAGTAGGGAGGGCAGAATGCAAATACTCAAGTTATTTTAAGTAACTTCTGTATCTCCGTTCGACTGCTGCTAAAAAGGGCAGGCAGTATAGACCCACACTAAGAGTGCAGCATCACCCACTTCCATTCCCCTCTGTCTCATAATCTTTCACTTATTCCCAGTTCCTTTTCCACTCTCCCTTATTTATTCTATACCCTGCTTTTATTATTGGTTCCTTTTAACCACTTGCTTTCCCACTCCATTCCACACACCACTTCCCTTATTTCCATTGTGTGGGTATGAATAAGTCCATATATACACTAGAAAATCATTCTGCAGCAAGCCCACTGTGCTATGATGAACTTGGGGTTTTTATAGTGCAAATGGGTGTATATACTGCATTTCTTATAATGCAAAGGAATTTGCACACTCTTTTTAGCATTTTCGCCAGAAAGAGCATTGAATTGTGAGCAGCTATCCCACCATACCATTCAGCAGGATCCAGCACTAGGAACCGGGGGTAGAAGGAGAGGAACCCTGAGCACCGTGGGTAAATTCTCAGTTTCCCATGGTGCATTGTGTTCCCCCATCGTCATTCATGTTGCTAGTTGCAACTCGCGCCCTTTTCCAGCATTGCTGCATTACTTCTTGGCACTCCAATTCCAACAACATGGATCCAGCTCTGATCTCCCACTGCCGCCTTCAGCATTATGAACACATCTCAGCTGGTTGCAAAGTACGCATTGAGCTCCAAATCAGAACAGGAAGTGGAGGACTTGGGCCTGCCGAATGCCATGCAGAACAACAGTGCTGCATGGCTGAGTTCTTTCACAGAGCATCTGCACATGGTGCACCACTACTTTTGGTCACGAGAGACAAGCACCGTGTGGTGGGACCACATCATTATGCAGGTCTGGGATGACGAGCAGTGGCTACAGAACTTTCAGATGCCTAAAGCCACCTTCATGGAACTGTGTGTGGAGCTTGCCCCTGCCTCACGATGCAAGGACACCAAAATGAGACCTGCGCTCACCATGGACAAGCACATTGCAATTGCTGTGTGGAAGCTGGCAACTCCAGACTACTACCAGTCAGTTGCAAACCAGTTTGAAGTCAGCAGGTTCACGGTTGGGTTAGTACAGTCACAAGTGTTCCAAGCCACCAATTGCATTCTGCTATGGTGGACAGTGACTCTGGACAATGTGCGTGAGATTGTGGATGGATTTGTACTCATGGGATTCCCTAATTGTGGAGGGGCAATTGACGGCACACATATTCCTATTTTGGCTCTGGACCATCTTGCAACTGAGTACATAACTAGGAAGGGCTACTTCTCCATGGTGCAGCAGGCACTTGTGGATCATCAGCAACGTTTCATGGATATCAATGCTGGGTGGTCAGGAAAGGTGCATGATGCTCGTATTTTCAGGAACATGGGGCTCTACTGGAAGCTGCAAGTGGGAACCTTTTTCCCAGATGAAAAAATTACTGTTGGGGATGTGGAGATGCCCATAGTGATCCTAGGAGACCCAGCCTACCCACTGATGCCATGACTCATGAATCCCTACACCGGCAACTTGGATCCCAGCAGGGAACGGTTTAATTATAAGTTGAGGAGGTTCAGAATGACTGTGGTGTGCCTTCGGGCATTTAAAGAAGCGATGGCGCTGTTTGTATGGGAGGCTGGACTTGAATGAGGACAACATTCCAGCCGTGATTGCAACATGCTGTGTCCTTCATAATCTTTGTGAAAGTAGGGGAGAGAAATTTTCTCTGGGCTGGGGCGTGGAGGCTGAGCACCTGTCGGGTGTGTACAAGCAGCCAGATTCTAGGAGTATTGGGGGGCACCAAGGAGAGCTGTATGCATAAGGGAGGAACTGAGGTAGCATTTCAGTAATGAGAACCCATAAGGCATCACAGTGATGCTCGAAACCTGCTGGGCACTGCAACACCTGGGGAGGACCTGTCTTGTGATCAAATGAATAAAGACGGTAAATGACATAACGAATGTTGGCTCTGTTTGAATAAAGACACTGCACAATGTGACCTTCACTTTCATTAATAGAATAAAAGAAGTAGGTGCCAAACATTCAACATGCAGACTAGTCACTGTGAGGGACTATGAAGGGTGTTATAGGTGCATGTATGTGCAGGATTCGATCCCGAAGCTGTGTAAAAGTGTGGATGTTACATTGTACCCGAAGGATTCCTGGCCTTCGTAGAAAGCCTTAGTGGGAGTCAGGGAGGTGGGGGAGCAAGAACTTCTGCTGTGCCTGAAGGGGTGGGCGAGCCTGAACGAGCTGTGTCTGCAAACCACCCATCATCTTTAACAGCTCTGTTTGCTCCTTCAAATATGCTCATCAGGTCAGCCTTCTGTTTCTGCCTCCTCAAAAAGTTCTCTTTGCAGTCCTGCCTGCATTCCTGTCTCCAAGCTATGGTTTTCCTTCTTGTGGCCTCAGTGGATTGCATGAGCTCTTGAAACATAACCTCCTTGCTTCGGCAAGGCCACTTTATCTGTCTCAGCCGGTCAGCTGGTATAGACCACCGGCCCGTGAAGGTCATTTTAGGGAAAATGAAACATATTGAGTAAAGCTATTGTTCTCACATTCCTCCAAAGAACCGATGTAACATTTTGAAAAGCACATTCCACTATCCCCAACACACTGTGCATACTCTGGTTCCGACTGATCTGCAAAAGGTAAGTTGTTGATGGGTGCCATGAACGGTCCTTTGATCTGACTTAGAGGTCCAGGGAAGGGTTGTTGGCATGACTAAAATCCGGAAGTGCGATTTGAATATTAACAGTAATTTGGGGCACAATTCTCCACAGGACATGGCCATGGAAGCTGATATCTCGCTACTTAGAGTGCCCTTGCAAACTGGAATGCATATTCTCCATGCAAATGGATATAAGCCGGGACCGTATGCTGCAGGTTTGTGCACAGCCTTGGTCCCCAGTACAGTGCTTTGCAACTGGTGAGGGAGAGTGTCCTTCTGTAGGGGAGGAAACATTTGCTCTTCCATGCAATGTGACTAGGAAGCTGTGGAGGTACATCCAGGAAACCTTTAGTGACTCAACACAGAGGCTTATTTGAGAATCGCTGCATGCATTAATGCGCTGCTAGTGGGAAATGAAATGCAACTGAATCTACCCCAAAACACTGCGCTCCCCCCCACACTGCATTTTGCTACAAGGCATAGCTCCCAAACAGAGAAGTATCACCTTTGAAAACACTTAACAGAGCTCGCCTCTGAAGCCCCACTGAAGAAGGACTGTTGGCTGCATGTCTTGGGGGGGAAGGGGAGTGCGGGAAGGGTAGCGAACAGCTCCTTACTCCCACTCTCCGCTGCACCGCTTGCAGCCTCCTGGTCATCCTCCAGCTCCACTTCCTCATCTATCACCTCCTTGTCCCAGTCTGCTCTGTTATCCATTGGCTGCGGGGCACTGACGTGTGCATGGGAGTCTTGAGAATGGATGTGGGATCCCCACTGAGGATGGCTTCCAACTCCTTGTAAAATCGGCACATAGCTGGTGCCGACACAGTGCCAGTTTGCCTGGCTGGCTCTGTGGTATCTTATCCTCAGCTTCTTCACCTTTGCTCTGCACTGCAGCGTGTCCCTCTCGTAACCTTTCTCTGACATGGCCCGACAAATCAGGCCAAAGGTGTCAAAGTTCTAACTGCTGCCACGTAACTGCGCCTGCACAGTGGACTCTCCCCAGATACTGATCAGGTCCAGCACCTCGGCTGTGGTCCAGACAGGAGAGCATTTGCCACGTTGAACCATCATTGCTTCTTGGAAACACAGCTGCACTCCACGCTGAAGTAACAGGAAGTGAGAACAGGGAAAAAATTCTAAAATTCCTGGGACTCACTAGAGGGAGGGGCTAGTCGTGTTAGAGCAGCGGAGTGCAATCAGAAGACCAGAGAGGACAGGCTTGGAATTCTGGGACATTTCTGGAGGCTGCTGACCGTGGACTAAAATTGTGTCAGTGTTCACAAACAATCTATCATGCAACAGCCATCCCGCAATAGGAGTTATGCCTCTCGCACAGATAGTTTTATTGTTGTGTGACAACAGGGCAGTTGTCATGGAAAAACGAGCATTCATGTGTGTGCGGTGTGCTTGTTCTGCCACGATAAGATGGCTTATTCCGCAATAACTCTCTAGTGTGGACAGGGCCTAAGAAATGGCTTGGGATAGACCAGGGAGAAGGTCTTCCTTAATCTGAACAGGATAGCATGAGCAAATACGCAGAATAAGGGAGCCTTGGGACATGGCTTTTTCACTCTGCTCCACCACAATAGGCATTGGCAGCGGTCAGAAAGAGAAGGCTCTTGAATGTCTCCCCCATGTCCTTCATACCAAAGCAATGAGGATCAGGGGTGGCCCTGGATTGTGTCTTCTCCTAGTCAGCCAGCATCATTGAAAATTACTATAATAACGGAAGCTCTGGAGTTCTTTCCCACCCCTCTGTGCTATTGCCTGGGAAGTGACGGCTGGTTTAGGATACCATCTTTCTCTCTGTTGGCCATGGCTACCGGAAGTGGCCAGCCCAGACCACAGTGGTTCTCAGCCTATTTACCATTGTGGACCACATATGCATTTCCCCATGTGTTATGTGGTCACATCCATGCAATATAAATAGTACCTTTATGACCCTGAGGATGTCATGTGGGCTGCAAGTGGCTCGTGGGTTAAGAACCGCATCAGGTGTTGATTGCGTGTGTGTTCTCTCAGCATTTATGCTGACCTAGCCGTGCACGAATAGCTGATACAGAAAACCACAGGCTTTATTGTCAATGAGGAACTCTGAAAAGCACCCTATACCTGCTACAAGTACACTTAATGCATATATGCCCAATGGGCCAGAGTAAAGATGCAGCCCTGTAGCACCTTGCCACGGCTCATTCCCTCCAACCCCAACCAGCAACATAAAAGAACAGCTGTTCTGCATAATGAGCACATCCTGTGTGTGGGTGCCTGCAAGCAAGGGACACAGACATACAAGAGAATGGCTAAGAGGGAAAGTCTGGTTTGTTGCCTTTTGGTTAAGTTAGCTGAGCTTTTTGTATGGTTTGAGTTTCTCTTGAGATGATGGTTTTAACTAAGGGATGAGTATCTGGGCATATGTGAGTTTCCAGAGTTGATTAACTCATTCATAGTTTAAAAATTACAGTATTTGTTAAATTTTAATTGGTTAGCAAAATAAGGTATTGCCTGCATTGTGGTTCTCAGTGGAGAAAGTGCCTAAATAGCTCTGAATTTTTGCTTCATTGAGAACTAAACCAGAGTTGCAGTGAGCCATCAAATGTTGGTTTCTTGAAAGCCAAGACTAAGCTGTTGCTTTACATTTTTCTTTTTGCACTATCCCATATTTTTTTTAGTACATGGAAGAACCTATTTAAGAGGAAAATTCCATGCTAATTGTTGCTTAAATGGTTTGTTAGATTAGTTAGTGTTTGTTAGAGGTAGGTTATGTCGGACACTGAGTGCTCTGGTTAAACTTGATACTCGTATTGCTGTACTACAGAATACCAGTAAAGGTATATGTGCGATCATATGTTTCTTTTTAGTCAATTGTGTTGTGGCATTTGTTTCAAATATCAATATACGCTATTATCTCTATTGAGTCTCCTCACCAAATGATTGATTATATGAGATGTCTCAAACTCCCCTTTATTAAAGGATCCAAAGGGATAGCCATGTTACTCTACGTCAGCAAAACAAACAAGGAGTCCTGTGGCACTTTTAAAGGCTAACAAATTTATTTATTGCATGAGCTTTCATGGGAGAAAATCCCACTTCGTCAGACGCTTTGAGGGTGGCAATAAGTTACATGAAAATACCGTAATCTATTGTGAATTATTTGGTTTTAGTTTCTGTATTTCACAAACTTGAATTTTTGTGTGCGCACCCCAGCATGTGCTTGTCCTGTCATTCATAGGCAGCTGAATGTGGGCTTCATTTTTTGCCTAAAAACTGGGCAGGAGATAGGGAGTTAGGGTCTTCAGAATTTCATTTATTATTATTATTCTGCTGCCAGCACTCTTTGATTTTTCCCATTTTTTCTTTTGATTTTCCCATGTTTTTCTGCTCTTTTCATCTGTTATCTGTTGTTATGGCATCTTCTCTCCATTTGGGAGAGTACGACTCGATGAAAGCAGGATGTAAGATTCTGGACTGTTTTTTGTTCTGTGACTCAACAAACAAAGGCTGTAGCTGTCATGTTAACACCAAAGTACAAATGTTTTACCTCTTCAATGCTAAATTCCAAATTCTTAGGTAACAAGAGTCTGGACATCCAGTTTCATATGTCTTCCTGCATGCCATCAATTTATTATGTTATGTCTGTCTGGTGTCACTTTTCCAAATAGTACTGCCAGCATTAGAAATTTTCATTTTGCTTATGGTAGTTTGATAGCTATAATCATGTAAAAATATATCTGATCTGTATTATGGGATGTTGGTAGAATAAAGGATGACATTTAACTGTATAAAAAGTATACAAATATGAGCCTACTTTTGAGATGGGAACTTGTTTTCTATATTTTTCACAGGGCTTCAGGTTTTGCTTCAGTGTTTTACTGACATCTTTTTAATGCAGAATACCTCACCATTTTAAAAATGGTTTATTTTAAACCTTTTTTTTTCTTTTTCTTTATAGGAAAAACATCAGATAGAGGTCCGTTTCCACTGTACGGCAGAGACTCAGGACTACTGGGTTGTCAGGTAAGTGGGGTGATCATTGAAAGACAGTTGAATTATGTTCCTTCAGTAATTAGTTGAATACACTTGAACGTAGCAGGCTAATAGTTCTTAGCAAAGGAAGAAAAGGGGAGGAAATAGAGGAAACTTTTTTATTTTACTCTTTAATTGTAAAATTAGCTTTGTGAGAGCGTGCTGTTTAGCTACCTCACAAAGCTTTTGTGTGTGATTAGTTTAGTGCCTGTGAACGAGGAAGTGGGTCCATCGTTCTGGAGATTCAACTCCTCTATATCACAAAAGAATTTAACTCATGTATTATAGCGCTATGTATATTTGGCAATCTGCTCCCCCAATATGCTTCATCCCTTTCCTGGATGGGATCATCTTGGACTGTGCCACTCCAATTCTTGACCTATTTGCCAGCTGGTATGATTGTTCACTGTGATTAGACTAAGGAAACCAAATTTATTTGCTATAGTCTATCAAACCATCAACTTCCAATAACTACTGACCTAGGCTGGATTTGAATAGTAATGAGCAGGACAAAGAACCTCTGCCTAAAAACCCATTTCTTGAGTCTAGTGGGTTTTTTCCCCTCTGCCATTGTGTACTCTGCTGCCATTGTGTTTATATCCTGATCTGTAATTACTTAGGTTTTCTAATCTTGGACCAAGTTTTTCAAAAGCGATTAGTGATATTTGGGTGCTGCTGTTTGTGGGCTCCCCATCTTCAGGTTTCAGACCTTTCATCATCTGAAAAGTAGTACCCTTTTAGGCAGTGGTTTTCAAATTTAGGGTTGGGACCCAGTACTGGGTTGCGGCGCCCCTGCTGCAGTTGCCAAAAGACTGGAATACATTGCTCAAAGATGTAATTGTTGGGTTGCAGGCATGATTTTTTTTAACTGGGTCTCAAGAAAAAAGAGTTTGCAATCCACTGCTTTAAGGTGTTTCAAGGTGTGAACCCAGAAACAGAGCTACTCTAAAATCTCAGCCTTGTTTTTTCTTGACCAGACAACTAGGGAGACCAAATTGTTAGTGGGACTGGGGTATGCGTTCACTGAGTCCACCTGATTTATTTTCACCTGTGACTCGAGATATAATTTGAATTCAGTTTTTTTAGAGGTAAAATGTTGGTAGTGTATATAATACACTGCACTGGGAAACTCTCTTATTTCTTCTGTTTAATGTTAATATTCCTTAAGGAGGCTAATATCCACATATTTCTAATGTTTTTATTTAAAATTCACTAATTTAATCTTGTGTTATTTCTTATTATAATTGTTTTTAATGATGTTTAAAATAACTTATCTTCAAGCATATTTCCATTTCACTGTTTCAGTATGTTCATTTTAGATAATTTTTTTTTTCTGGTTGTAGCTCATAGTCAGAACAATTTATAAAATAAATCGTTTTAGTCCTTTTCTGAAAAGTAATGTAGTCTGCAGGAGTTTACATTTTCTAAACTACATCTTGGTGGCACACGTGAATTTATGGTGAAAACCAAATGTTGTTGTGCCAAAGACTTAAATAACTAGTTTATTGCATTTTAAGTGCTAGGAGAGAAATTCATTTGTGATTATTTGTTTTCAGTGGGAAAAATATATTATTTCCAATGAACATTCTAATCAATTTGAATCAGTGTTTCCAGGAACATCTAACTTTGGAAAAACTTAGCTCTTGGGTTTGATACTTGTCCAAGTCTTTAAACAGTAGTTTGTAAGGCATGAAAAGGCAACACCATGTGGCAATACTGATTGTAGCACGGCTGCTCCTATTAAGTAAGGGTCATCTTGTTTCCTCTACTCTTCTTTGCATCACAGATGTTGCAAACAAAGACCCATTTGTATCTGTATTGTGAAATTCTTATTAATATTCAGCTTCCCAAAAAGTCACATATACATCTTTAAATGCAAGTTATGAACTTCACTTTATTGCTAGTCTAGGCAATGGTAGATTGTATTAGCATCATTAGTGGTGTTCAAAGAAGTCAGTATGCGGAATATTTAAATGTTTATAATTTAAGCTTGATATTATTTTGAGAGCAGACTAATTTCCTTATTACTTTTATTTGTGCTAATTTTTTGTGTTACAGAACAGGTTTAAAATCAAGCTATATAAAACTCTATTTTGTTCTGCAATGGTTAACTTTCCTTGTGTTTCGCTTCAAGAAAATTGGTTTTCTATAACCACTTCTTAGTGACTCCAGTTCTCCATTTCATTTTAATTTCTGTAGATTAAACTCTTTTGAAGCCAAAATCTTCTTTATTCTATCTAATCTTTATTTTGTTTTGTTGAAAGATTTTTCTTTTTCAGGGTTTCCCAATCTCTTTATCTCCCTCTGTCCCGTTTTTTAGATTAGATTCCTCTGTTTTTGTTTTGATCCTAGTTGTCTCTTTTAAGGTATTGTTTTGTTTTTCCTTTACAAGATCCTTTATAAGATTTCTTAATGTTTATAAGGGCTAGAATTAAAGTACTCTGAAATCTATTGATGTCATTATTTTCAGGGTGACAATCAACAGTTTGTGCTTTAACTTAACTTTTCTGCAGAATCATTATAAAATATATCTAATGTTAGAATTGATTGGCTTGCTGATCTAGATGAGGTGGTGAAGATTTTGTAAAGCACTGCAGTGTAACATGGATCTCTGCGGATTCATTTGTAATTCAGCATTGTGGTTACAGAGATAACTGGTGAAAGTGGCGTATAAATGTAATGGGGTTTTTATTGACTTGTTAGTTGAATTAGGAGCGGAGTGAGAATTTTTCCAGCAGAAATAGAAATATGAAATGTATAAAACTTTTAGTACCATTTTGTGGTTAAAATTTTCAGTAGTACCCAAGTTCCATCCTCAAAACAGACTTGGGTGTTTAGTCTGGAAAAGAGGCAACTGAGATGGGACATAACAATTTTCAAGTACCTAAGGAGTTGTTACAAGGAGGAGGGAGGAAAAATTATTCTCCTTAACCACTGATGATAGGACAATAAGCAATGGTCTTAAATTACAGCGAGGGAGGTTTAGGTTGGACATTAGGAAAAAGGTCCTAACTGTCAGGCTGATTAACCACTAGAATAAGTTTCCAAGGGAGGTTGTGGAATCTCCATCATTGGACAGTTTTAAGAGTAGGTTAAACAAACACCTGTCAGGGATAGTCTAGATGGTACTTTGTTCCGCAATGAGTTCCGGGTGATTGGACTCGATGACCTCTCATGGTCCTCTCCAGTTCTATGATTCTGTGATTTTATTTTGGTTCCCAAGTCTTATTAAAAGTCAATGGAATTTAAGCTCTTAAGTGTCTGTCACTTAGGTGCTTTTGAAAATTTTACTCTAAATCTTCAATGGCAAGTTTCATTTATCTTTGTAAAACTTTTAATGCAGTAAAATGTATATGCTGAACGTTGAGAGCAAAGAGAACTATTAAGAAATTATAAACATATGAAGTTACTCAATAGGGAGCGTAAGCTTTCCAGGTTTTGTTTTGCTAAACAAATTTTAAGATGCTTTACTGCTGCCTCTCTGAGTATTAGGGTTCTGGGGCCAATTACTCTGTTCTGTTTTGATTTTTTTAGCCTAGTTATGTAAAAACACTTGTAGGAAAATTGTTTGTGTGTGTTGTTGTTTCATCTCAGTGGCACTACTTACGTGTCAAATTATTTACCTTTCTAAATGTTTCTGGTATCAGGCCCTTCATTTTTATTTCGTATAAAATGAAGAATCCCATGCTCTTATGCAGTTTTCCTGGCTTTTGGTGCAGTCAACTAAAGTTTTTAAATTTTAGCACAAACACTATTTCTCCAAACCAAACAAATTTTGTGTGTGGCTTCTGTGATTTTACCTTATTGCAAATAGGTTTGTACAAGTGTGCAGTGACCTGGTTCAGTAGGCTTCACTCCTTTCAGTTTTAATGCATGTTCCCTCCATCCCTCTGGATTCCTAATATGTCCTGCATCTTCCTTTCCCTACAGCATCTCTCCTTTGAAAAATATAATATGCACCACAAGTGTATACCTGGTAAGAAAGCCAAATTGAGCCTTAATCAAAACAGCCCAATGATAGTCATTGTTTTTTAGAAGAATTCCAGAAGTTATGATCTATTAATAGAACATAGTGCTATGCCAGGCCACTTGAGAGAGACACCACATTTGGTGTCTCTTTAAATTGGGTTTGTGTTTATATTTTTCTATATGGAATCACATTATCAATTTAAGTCTAAGTGTTTCTCTGTAAACCTTAAACAGTTCTTTATTTTGAAATAAATTTTGTTCAATAAGGGAAAATGCCTTTTCCATCAAGTTTATGTATGGTTAGACTGAAAATTACATGTTCTGTCAGGGAAATGAACAGGGACTACATTTACATTTTGCATGCGTCTGGATTTTAACCGTTGTCAAAAAGGTATTTGGAGGTCAGTGCACATATTTAGCCATTCAGATTTTGAGTAATCATAAGAAGTAATCAAATCTTCATTATCTTTAAAATGCACTTTAAGTAAATGTAGAGATCAGAAACAATGTAATTGTATGTTAAAGATCACAGCTATAGTTGGATTAATTCTTATTTATACAGTAAAGTTTTGCACACATTTAAAAAAAAATATGCTAAAGGCTCTACTTCTGTAAATCCAGACAATCATGAATGAAAAATGGAACGTGGTGGGTTTTCTGAAGTGTAGAAGTATATTCCTTTTATGCTGTATTGAATTCTATCCGGACTTAAATAATTGCCAGATGCAAGAGAGTAGATTTAAAAAAAAAAATAGATGCATAATAAATGGTAGACAAGAGATGAACAGAAAATCAGCAGTAACTCAGTTTGAAATGTAATATGTATATGAACAGCTCATTTGACTTGATATACTTAATTCTATAAGTTGTATGTACAGATGTAGGTAAGACATTCTCATTATAAAATATACTAAAAATGAAATTGATAGTCATATAAATCTATGAAACATGATTGTTGAAAAAATATTATTTAGAAGCACCTGAATGCTGTGATGGACTAACTACAATTTATTCAATGTAAAATATTGTATTGTAAAATATTTTATGCTGTAATGCAATTTATTTGTGGCTGTTAGTATTTTATAAGTGTTGTGCCTATAGCTAATAACAATATTTGTTCTAGAAGCTCCATGTTTTGGATCAATAAAAAAAAAAAAGAAAAAAATCAATAGCAAAAAGAAATGTTTCCAGTAATGTGCTACACCAGTTTCTCTTTAATGGCCCATCAGTTATGCTATTGCCATGAAGCTAATGTGAGGTGACTCATTTAGCAGCATATTATTACATCATTTGAACATGATGTAAGACACATCAGGCATTATTAAATTAGCCTGAGTTTTGCAATATGTCAGTAACGTTTTATGCACATTAATAGCATAGTTAGCATTACTTATGGGAATTTTATCTCAAGCAAATATATTTAAGGTAGGTTTTTACACAGTTGTTATTCTTCTCACTTTCAATTTATTCCTGTGGTGTAACTATTACTATCTAGAGTTGGGGATTTTTTTTTTTTTTAACAGGGATAGAATGCATACTACAAGGAAAGACTAAATGCAGACACAGTGGTCTGAGTGCTGTTTTGGAATATGTTTTGTAGTTCATAAAATCACTTCAAATACAGCACTTATTTGGCTCGTTCCTTGAAAGAGAATTTAACTGGCTTTACATTCACTGTAAAACTCAGATTGCCCAGATGGATCATCCTCCATCCTTACTACATTTTAATATGAAAACTTCCTCCTCATCTGGATCCCAATCACAAGCCAGTTGGAGCGTAAACTAACGGTTCATTCAGGCTGGAGGATGTTATAATTAAATAGAAAATAAAACGTAAGCATTAGCTATTGGAGTTCATCCATTCTGATTTTTCCTCTTTGCTCTATAGGAAATTGGTGGGTCCTATGCTAACCACTGCAGCATAATTCGCTTCAGAATTTAATGTAGCTTCTCATTGTCTGAAACTCTGAGCAGAGAATTGAGAGTAAAATTCAGATTTGCAATTTGTAGATTGCATTGACTTTCATGTTACTAAATATGCCACAAAATCTATTATGCCAAGCTTTTTAATAAGAATGATTTTTGAGTAAAGGCAGTATATAAGAAAACAGAAGTTAAAAATACCTTTTGTGTCCATTCCTTTTGCAATTTGTCAGTTTAATCACTTTGGGAACAACAGCCAAGATTTGACTGCAAAAGCAGATCACTTTGTGTAGTCATCATTTTTCCTCTTTCAAAAGTTCAGTGGGATTTTTTAGCAGAGCATACAGAGTGCAGATCTTGGAAGCACTCTTTACTCAGTTTTGTTCAAATGTTGTGGGAACTCTTTTTTATACCTTTCAGTATGAAGGGGAGAAAAATCAGTATGTACAGACACCCCAGAAAGTGAGAGAACCCTCAGTCTTTGTCTAGGTGGAGAGGGAAAAAGTCTGAGAGAAATAAACTGGGAAATAATATTTATGGGAGTGGGAGAAGATCTCAGAATTTAGCCTCCTCAGAGGGACACAGTTTCTACGTAATTTCACCCAATTCACTTTTGTATCCCCTCTGATGAGTTTATATTTGTTCACCGAAAAATACAGCTTGCGATTGGCCAAAAACAATTTGTAAGTTTGGGTCAAATTTGGTGACTAGTTTTGGATTTAAAAAAAGAAAACTTTTTAAAAAGTCAATATATTTCATTTTGATGTTTTAGAAATAAAACTTTTTTACTTCATTTCAAAATGACATTGTGTTCAGAAATTTTGATATGTTTATTTAAAAAACAAGAAAGAAAACAAAACAAAAATGAAACAAAAATATTTTGAGTAGAACAAAACATTTTTTGACCTGAAACAGAAATGTTTGGGGGTTTTTTTGTGGTTTGTCACCAAATTTAAAAATCAATTATTCACTCAGTCCTAATAATCAATACCTTGTAAAACTAAATATTCATGAAGAATAGCTAAGGAAATACTTGGAAAATTTGGAATTATGCTATGTGGCTTACGTACCTTGACATCATTCTTTGTTTATTAAAGAAATTAGCTAAATAGTTCATTGAAACACTGATAATTTTTTTTTAAAAAGAGGACAGTGTGGACAGATCAGTGTTTGGCTGGAGGAATAATCATCTAGAAGATAACAGAACTATGAGCAATGAACAGCACAAGTTCAAAGAAAATACAAAATTAATAGAGGACCAGAATGCATACAATATATAGATTTTTAGTAAAACATTAGATATATAATTTGTTTCATGACAGCCTCAAGCTAATTCAGGCTGCCTTGGTTATATACATTAAAACAAAACTAAAAACTATTGAAAAATTGAGAAGCAGGAGAACAATGAGTAACAAGAAACGCTGTTTCAAACTATGAGAGCTTTTTGTGGGGTTTTCCAATGATTTATTGAGTCCAATATTAATATTTTTTAAAGAGCTGGAATAAAGCATAAGTAGCGTGTTAATGAAATTCAGAGATAATATGAAAATTGGAAGGTGAGACACTGTTAGAAATATAGCCAGAAAATTCAGTGAGATTTACTTACATAAATGGAAAATGCAAGATCATGTGTTTGGGAAAACATCATCTGAAACACACATGCTTTAAGTATAAGAGACATCAGAAGCAGAAAAGGTGAAAGAAATAGGCAGGTGATTGTGGACATCTAGTTAGGTGTAACTTTTGCCATGTTGACCAGCTTAAAATGGCCTGAATGATAGGAGAGAAGGAAATTAGCAACAGTGTTCTGTTTAAAATGTGCCTATGGACAATTTTATTGCCCTGGTATAATTCAGTCTTCGAGCTTGTATGTGAACTTGTGGAAAAAGTTGTAGGCTATGTCAGGTGTGACCAAGACACCCGCATGAGCTACACAAGTTACACTAACCTAAAAGCCGCCGCTCATTGGGGTTGGATTAATTAAATCAGCTGGAGAGCTATATAGAGAGCATGTTCCCCCATTTTTCTTTCTATCTATCTAATCTATCTATCTATCTAATGCCTTGGATTGACCTCATTGGCTACAATACTGCTACTGCCTATATGTGTGTGTGTGTATAAATAATGGGGGGAAATGTTAAGGGGAGGAATTATGCGAGTTGTACAAAGCGGCATTAGTAGGACTATAAGGAAAAAATGAAGAGTAAAAACTCAGCGCATTCATTAATCTGTTAAATGGATTGACCTAACTCCTGTACATCACTAATTTCTTGAATAAATCCCAATACTAAAACCACCAATAACAAAATGTTAAGTAGAATCTAAATAAAATAAATAAAGATCATTTATCTAAATAAACCAACACAAGAAATATGAGATAAAGTATAATATACACACTGCAAATGTATAAATATGCACACCCTTTATACACACTTTTAAAAAAAAAATGTAATTAAAAGCCTACTTGTATCTCCACACTTTTTTTTATTTCAATTTTTCAATGTGAATTCAGCAAAAGACATTAATGGATGACAGGGCTGGACGCTGAAGTTCTTTTTCCACAGAGCAGGCACTGGTGTGGTTGGGTTCCCTAGCAGCTCTTGTTTCAGCAGTATCCCTTAACCTGTTTTGGATGGACCTATTCTAAAGGGCGAGAGGATTGCCAGTGTTCCATGTTTCCTTCATTTTGCAAACAATACAGTTGGTGTTAGTTACTTTTTGTGTTGTATATGGTGCTTGGAATTTGTTTGAGAACACCATGTCTGTTTAAATTCAAGCCGGTTTTGAGAAGTGAAAATACAAAAAAGCCCCACCAAAGAACTCAAAATCTGTACTTTTGTACATATGTCTAAAAAAAATGAAATCCCCACTAATGTAACTTCAAAAGCAGACAAACTGATTTTATTTTGTAACTTTTTGCCTTTAAATCTTCTCTTGGCTAACGCCTTTTATGTCAGGTGCCTGTCCAAAGCAAAGTTTTACAGCTGTACTGTAAATCTGCGTAAAATGGGTTTTATAAATGAAAGGTGAACACAATATTAAGTGAAGCAGTGATTTTGGATTCTGCCAGATGATACTCCTTAATAAAGGTTTATGTATTTTAGGCCCCTCTGAATCTGCAAATCAAGTTTTATTTTGCCTTATTATGCACTCTGTTAATCTTCTCTTGATTGTGACTTATTAGAGGAGAATTCTTTTGCCAGCTGAGATAAAGAGCCTGCTCATAGGCATAACCATTTAAGAAAGTAAAGATTTACTTGCTCAGAGGCAAGGCTTTTCTGAAGCAAGAGGTGACCACCTGAAGTTAATCAGGGACGACATCCCTGAGAGGAGCGGGTAGCAGGTGTTACAAATTAGGCATAGTGGAAGGAGGGATTACTATTTATAAAAGGGGAGCACTTCTATGAGGAATCATCTTGACTGTCTTAAGGAAAGGGAGAAAAAATAAATAACTCGTTTATTTTATCACCTTTTCTTTAGGTGAGGTTGACGCATTTGAGTGCAATATTGTCATATTTGAATTTATGGCTGTGCTTAGTTGGAGATTGGTTATGAATATTCCATGAAACAAATGTATGCTCGATGGTCTAGACAGACAGATTACAGAAGGCTGCCTGCTGGTGAGGTTAGTAAGGAGAGCAGAACATAACCTTGGGTTGCCAAATAGCGTGAATATCAGTGCAGTTTCACAAGCCTTATACAGGTCATCCAGAACTTCTAGTTTGTGCGTCTTAGACTGACCCCAGTTGTTTGTTTCCCTTTCACTTGGGCATCAGCTGGGACCAGGAAGATCAGCATCATTACCTGGTGCTCCCCGCCTCTGAAATTTATTGAAGGATGCTTCCACTAACTACCATGCCTCCAGCTTTTCTACCCTGCTTAATCTCTCATCTAGCTGACTTCCACACCCCCAAAATAAGTCTGTTTAAGAGGAGGCACCCCCAATCCACCCCATATTTCTTTGAAGTGCTGTTGACTGTTTTGCTATTCTTTGAGACTTTTAGAAGATTCCAAATAGTCCATTCTGGTGCCTACTGCTACAGGATAGTTTGTGCAGGAGGCCCATTTCTTATGAAATGTCAATTTGAATGAGTTAGGGGAGATTGTTTGCTCCAAACCATAATCCTGAAAAGGGCTGAATGGAGGCAAAGGACTAATTCGGTACTCCGATAATAGCAATAAGGGAATCAGGCCATCCAATTCATCATACATGTTTGTAAAACCATCACCATTTGTACCTGGGAATCTGACTATTACTTGTATATTAGGACCTGGAATGCAAATCATTTTGATATTGGGCTTTTCACCTTTTAGTCTAGTATTTAACCCCGAATAGCGCAACAGCCTACCGGAGCGCTACACCTGGCATCAAAACCCTTTAGAATAGTTGGTTTTTCAGTGATGCATACAGCTTTACAAGTGAAAATGTATGTGCTTAGATATTAAAAGGCCAACAGTTATTTGGTCCACTAATCAAATGAATTTCTGCTAATATAGTTTAATTGTGCCACTAGACATCCTTTGTTACATTAATGAGTTATATGGGCTTGTGGCAAAACTTCTATGGTCTGTGTATGTGTGTGGGTTCTTATTTCATCAGATATTGGTGATGAAACCTAGCAGAAGACAGGAAGATGTAATTGTAATTTGTAAAGTAATACATCCATTATACTTACCTATTTTCTGCTTGTAAAAAAGGATTTGATGCATTTTCTAAGGTTAGTTGGTCCTGTGCACACAGTAAGAACTTTCATAACAGCTTTATCTACAGATATAAAAAGTCTTAATTCAAAACATCATTTTAGTGTAGCTCTCAATTGCACAAAAATCCAGTAGTTCATAGTTGGGGTTGGGGTGTAGCTTTAGCTAAGATATCTTTTTACAATTTTCTAACAGGAAACTTTTTAAATTTAGTATTTCATATATTGATTTGAGCTGTGATTACTTTTAATGTCCTGCTTCTGAAACATGAAAGATGTATGTATTTGGAAGTCACTGTGCTCAGGAAAATACATCAAAATAGTGCAAACTTATTTATTTTCATCCCTTCATCCCCATTTCCTAAAAAAAAATTCCCCAAAAACCAAAAAAAAAAACCCATGAGTCCTATCCTCATGATGGTGTTAAAACCCACTCCTACTAGCGTTTGACAGATCATTACTTTGAACGTGGCATGTGTCAACATTTGAGAGAGGTCGGGGATCCTCCTCTTAATTGCTGTTGGGGAGAAGCAGCAGCACCTCAGTTCTACAAACATTACATAGTGCAGTGGGTCCTGCATTTTTAAATATGACTGTGCTAAAGATACAAAGGTAGTAAATCGATGCAAAGGTAGAGCTTGAGATACTGTATTGGTATATTTACATTCTATTTTAAAACACTAAAATTTAGCTGGCAGGAAAGCTGTAAAATAATTTTAAAAATCAGCTTCTCATAGTCTCATAGCTCATAATCATAAAGAAAAGCAGGTTGCTGAAAAATTAAAAGTAGGATGAGTACTCCTTCAGCCGCTCCTGTCTGACACTTCTCAGTTCCATATAAAGCTGCTTTCTTTGTATAATCATGCGAAGGAAAAAGCTCAAATTATTCCTTTCATAATGTAGCAAAAAGATACAATGGGGAGGGGGAACTGTAATCACAGTATTTAGTAATGAATTCCCAGAATTCAGTATGCAAGGCAAAAATACCTCACCCTGGGGGATGAGCAAAAGACAAGCTGAGCCAGCAAAACCTCGGGGATCGGACACCAACATCAGCAGGGTTCTGCTTCTAGAAGCCTATAACAGCATTTGCAATCTTACCACTTAGGGTACCAGTGCGGGAAACTAACCATTACACTGGAGAGAGGGAGGTATTCATTTAAAAATAACTATTGATTGGATGCTTTCAAGTAATTTAAATGCAAAATAAACACAAAAACATTATGCCCCCCTTCCCATATTTATTTCCTCCCAAAAACTAAGTCTTTTGATTTGGACTCTTCTAAAAGCTACTTACTGTGATATTTCCATCTTTCTCCTCCCACTCCTAGCTTCCCCCTTTCTTTGGAATAGAAATAGCCACAATAGCATGTTCTGCTTGGGTTTACGTACTGAGTAGACAGCTTATGTAGTACTGAAAAAAGCTTTAGTGTAAAGAGAGGAGGAGGAATATGTTGAGATCTCAGTATTTCTCAATGTTAATGTTAATTAAGGAGAATAGTACAACTAAATATCTGTTATTTTGTTTACAATGTTGCAGCACTTCAGTATTTAGTACCCTAGGTAGCTGTTTTTTACTCCAGTGAGCTAGATTAGCCTGATTACGCTGGCAGGGTGCAATTGATGGATGACTGTCATTATCTTCTCAAACCTGCATGACACTTAGGTATAGAGGATGATAATTAAATTTTCAAGAGACTACACTGAGATTATAGGATTTGGGCATTTTTTAAAAAAAATGACTGTTTTGCAATCCATGCTTTTATTTCAAATGGAGCACGAAAAAGTGTGTTCAAGACTTCATGTAGTAATTTTATTTCTTTTGAGATGTTCTCACCCAGCTCCCATAAATATATATGGTCAAATGTATTGGTAATGATTTGAAACTGTACAGGTTAGCACAATACATTTAATGAAACCTTGTCTGAGACAAAACACTAGAGGATCATAATTAATGTCTCATTTTCTGCCAGTTGCTATTGATTACTCATTCAAGATCCCTTTGTTCTCAAAATGGAAACAACTGTATTTCACATCACTATCTAATGAGATTCTCAGGATAGGATTATTTAACAACATGCTGGTAATTGCGAACATATCCCTAGAATTTAAATTTAAAATTAATTTACATCATAATATAATTCCACAAAAGTCAGTGTTTTCCAAATTCAAAGCTTAATGTGTTCTGTTTTTATACATTTGTCAAAAAATCAGGAAACTGAATAGAGTTAAAAATACAACATTACATTCCTTAGTTGTTTACTTTGACTTGACGGTGATGAATGGCATATGATGCAGGTAAGATGCTGTCTTGTAGCCAGAAGGTCTATAATGTAATAGAATCTCCCACGGAAGTTACTTTATTATATTTTTTAATTTATATTAGGGTTTTTTACTCAAAAAGAACTGGACATACACAGCTTACCTAAACAGGACAAGCTTGAAAGCATGTTTCTCTCACCAACAAAAGTTGGTCTAATAAAAGATACTACCTCACTCACCTTGTCCCTCTAAACCGGACTGTCAATTTAGTGGAACTTGACTGTCCTTTTTATCACCTCATTTTATTAAATTATACACAAAAATACTAAGATGTGTGAGAGTTAAGGTCACATACTTAATACAAAACCACCAAAGTGTAGAAAATTTATTAGGGTTTGTTAAGGGTATTTGCTAAAGCTCTAGGCATAGTAAGGATGGTTCAGGATGACTATAGGCCCAAACATGAACCAATTATCAAAGGTCTCTGTTTTCTTTGCCCAGCACCAAGTCTCTTGTATCTATGCCAAGAACTCGGCTGTCGCTTTACCAGGAACGCGGCATCTCTGTACCGAGAAATCGGCCGCCCGCAACTCGGAAAACTAGGTCGCATGGGGCCCGTCTGCAAAAGGTGTGATAAACATCCGCAAAAAGGGCAGCTCGTCTGCAAAAAGGTGTGAGACCAAAAAGTGGGGGCAAGAGGGAGTAAAACCCTATAAATATAGCCCCGCATCCCCAATAAGAGGAGAGCGGAACGCTTCGTGGTCCCAGGACGCCCCAATCTCTGGGCTTGCCCTTGGGTTGGTAGCCAGTGGGGACCACGGTAGCCAGGGCAGAAGCGTCAGCACCCCCGATCCAGGCAGGTGACGGGACAGGCATGAAGGAGCGGATCAGAAAGGTCAGGCCACGATCCTAGGTGTGACAGATCTGACACGTTGGCGTTGAGCTTGGTGAGTAACTAGTTACAAGCACACAGAGACCTCGGTGACTTTTGGTTCATGGTAGCTACAGACCTTTGAAGCAGTAACGGGAAGTATCTAGTACCCAGGGTCCTTGGGCAAGGACCAAAGCAGTTTAGACCCCCGAGCCTGGGAGGACAGGTTGGCTAGGGATAAGGCTAGGGAACACATAGGTTAGAACCCCGAGCCTGGGAGGACAGGTTGGTTAGACTGCAATCCCCTTTAAAGGTAGGGAAAACAGCAGTGTAATAAGAGTAGCTTTAGCATTTAACCATATGTAATCTTTGCCTTTAAGACTTGCTGCAGCCTAAGAAATATAAAAGAAACCGCATTACAGCATAAGGAACATAGAAAGGCATAGACACCACACACAGACTTCTGCTTTTTGAAACTGTATCACAGCTATCGCACACTGTCAACTGTAACCCTTTCGCACTCTGTTAACTGTAACCCTTTGAAAGCTTTCTCTAATAAGAAACTTGTAACCATGGTAAATGAAAATAAACCTCCTTTGTTCATAACTGCCCTGATACTTTTGATGCTACTCTTATTCCTGCTAATTTCCTTTGCACCCCTTGCATTCCCCCTTCTCCCAGCATATGAGCAATACTCGGTCCCCCTGATGCTGGTCTGGGTCACCGGCTGGCTTGGCTCAATCCTCTATTGCTCATACCTTCTGATCCTTTGTCTCATATCAAGAGCCTCCAATCAGTCACCGAACAAGAGTGGCGCTATAACCGCCATGGCCAAAAGAACCCTGGTCCCCACGCAATCCCCGATGAATAACATCCCGGGGATGGACCTTAAATTAGAGCGTGACGATGGTGTCAGAAGTGGGATCCCTGAAGGGAATTCCGATGGGAAAAACCTTGGAACAATTTCTGGAAAAAACTCCGGAAAATCCGAGAAAGGAGGTGGAACAGGACCTCCTGGATTAGAAACTATTCCAGAGCAAGGTGAGAGTAAAGTCCTCGTGATTTTTGGGAAACTTCCTCCTTGCCCGGGAAAAGAAAAAAGGGAAAACTCTAGAAGTAGTGGTCTAAAAATAGTACCAACTCCAGATCCCCCATTTCTAGCAAACTCACTCCCACGGTCTAGAAATTTAACCACGGAACAGAAGGAATGTATCTTAGACATGGAATGGGTCCTCTGGCATAGTGGTGTCCTTTTAACCCCTAGTGGATTTCAGAACTCTATAATCCCAGACGACCAACTAAACTCTGCTATTGGAAAAAATTGGATCTTTGGACCACCTCGTTCAATACACTTAAATGAGCCCCAGCATTTAATAATAGACCGCATAATGGGTGAATTAGACAATGAAGGGATAGCAATAGAAAGTTTCGGGTATGAGTCAAAGAACGCCCTGGGAGCGGCAGCTGAATTAGCAAGTGAAGCGGCCGACCTGGTGCCAGGCGACACAGACAACTTGGGTGAGACAGACGACCTAGAGAAGGTAAAACCCTGTTTTCGTTTCTCTCCTTGGAAAGCAATAAAATGAAAACTTACAGCATCTAACAACATGTGCCTTCACTTCTTCCACATGGAAACAAACATCCTGTGTCTAGGATAGACAACACACAAAAAACTTAACTCTGTCCCAGTGAAGATTTCCCCCATTCCCAGCAGCATAAGCATATCAAATGTCTCCACTTTACTATCAGTTCTGCATGCTTCTGGAAATAATTCATTCATGTTGGGAAAGTAGACGCTGTATCAGCAGCTCTTACTACTTAATGGGTCCTGATCTCTGTTAACCTTGTTCTTCATCAACTAGCCAAGGCACATAAGGATTCAGTTGACATCATTAGCACATTCATTTTCTTTTTGTTAATTAACAAAATAAGTATATAACCCCAAAAGTATCTATCGAATGTGGTTGTTTTTTTGTATTTTTTTAAACTTTCGACTGCTAATTTTTCAGCTAGAAGTGCTGGAAAAAAGAGACTCAAAATGTGAACTATTTGGGGTGGAGGAATTTAAATTGATTAGATTTCAGAAACTGTTTGTCTGACTTCCTTAAAACTCTTCAGAAAATTCAGGTTGTGGATTATATGCTGAAAATTTCAGTTATATTCCGGTTTGTGTGATTTCCCCTCTCTTCCCCCCACATTTGTATTAAAGATTGAACTCCTGTTTCATGTGCAAAACAGAATATAGTCTTAACTATGGTGTTGCAATGGCTTTGTCATAATGAAATATTTGTAATGTGATAAACTCTGGCCTCCTTTTCACCAAAGGAACCCCCTTGGTGATAGGCTCATCAGTAAAGTGAGCTTTTGCCATCGTACCTGTGGCATAATTGTGCTCTGTGTAGCCAAGACTAGAAAATTAAATTGTGTTAAAAACCATGTTAGCTACTACAACAATAAACGCAATATGCTTAGGCAGTGGAGTTATGTAATGGTAAGTGTCCATGACCACACTATGGTTTTGTTCCAGAAGTCTAATATCTTCAGAGGGTTATTACTGATCTGGTTTAAGTACATTAATAGTGGGCTACTGCACAGGCCAAGCACCCTCCTGATCTCAAGTAAGATCTTCAGAGTTTGATGTTCAGAGACTTTGTGTCTCGGGTGGGCAACATGATCAAAAATGGCCAGCTGACAGTGGGCAGTAATGACTTTTGAAGCCAGTTCTCAATGATGCATGCTTAGTACTGATAGTCAGACCATTTTATACCCAATGCTGGCTATTGGCAACACATATGGAAATGTTTCCAGCCTGCTGATGTTTGTTTAAGTGACATCCATATTTCAGATCCATATAATAGATTTGTAAGTAGACAAGTTCAATAAATCTGTACTTTTCGTATATAGTTTCACCCTCTTTTGATTCCATTGCTAAGGCTACTGAACCAGTTTTTCTTAGGATATCTCGTTGGCTGTGCACATTTGATAATACTTTACTGCCTAGATAGATGAAGTCATCCAATACTTCTGCAGTTTATCGAGAAGCATAGATGTCTTATCACAATTTTTGTGCTGATATTGTGGATTTTTGTGTCTGCCTAAGAAACGCTCACCAAGGGCTGCATCATGCTGAAAACTCTCTAGTGCATCCTTGAGATCGTTTGTGTCCTGACCAAAGAGGTCAATGACATCCCCATAATCCAGGTCAGTAGAGAGTTGAACATACAATTATGTTGATATTAGCATATATGTATATTAGGAGCCAATCCATTGCATAGCTGAACAGAACTAGGGCCAGGTTACATCGCTTGTAGCACTTTAGTCCAGGACGGCATCTGTGTTCTCAGATGCTTGTATTTATGGCCATCCAGGCTACTTCTACAGGATTACACCAAATACTTCAGATTTGTCTTATTCTGTGACAGTGTATTTGTGCTGAATTTTCACAGATATGTGATGCCTTATGTGTCATAACAAGCTCTCTCAAGTTAAAATTGGGGTGTGAGTGCCATTTTAGCAACATGGAGATGACAGTTAGTATTTGGCAGGGCTTTTGCACCATGGTAAGCCTTGTAAGACTTTAATATATTATGATTCTGGACTAGTATAAGGATCCAGCTCCTTCCTTGTGTGTCTGTCACTGGTTATCCAGGTGTCTTGATATATTCAAAGCACCTGAACCAACTGCCGGTGATGGTAATGTTGAGAAGCGCAAAAGGAGAGTAATCTTAGAATTGTCATTTATTGCTCCAGAGCAAAATGGCCCAAGGATATTTTAGAAGCCGTTTCTGGGACAACTTTATGTGGTGTTCATATCTCTGGGTATAACAAGTTCATCATGCAGTGGGACAGATTGTGTCACTGGTGCCAGTTGCTGGTAGAATTCATCATTATATTGCTTCCTTGATGGAAGCATAGGCTATAATGAAGGACAGCTTCTCATGGCAATGCCTCAACCTGGTGTATAGCAGTCCATCAGAAACAGTGTGCAACATTGTGAGCGTTTCATTAAAAGATGGCCAGAGAATGAATGGCAGCCTGTTTATATGCCTGGTTTCCCCCTCAGTGCAGTAGATTTGGGTCTTACACCATTTTTTCACAATTATTCTTGAGTTTCTCCTTGGTTATTCTAGCAATTTCAACATAATGTTTTTGCATCTCTGGGACTGCCAAAAGATAGTACCCAATTTTGTTCTGAATTAGTATATTCCAGGTGGCAAAAATAGTGGGTTTTCTCAAGTCAGTCATGGATGTCATAAGCAGTATGGAGTTTGGCCTGGAGTGTGGACCAGATTTTGTTGATAGTAGTAGGGTGGCAGTCTTTGCTGCACTACTTCAGAGTGTGGTCCCCCGCCAGTGCAAGCCTTGTTTCTGGCTAGTTCTGACAACTAGTATCTGATAAAGATGTCTGCTAAGGGTGTTATGAGCAAAGGCCAGCAGTGGACCCAACAGAGAAGGGAAAAAAATTCCATAAATGTCAGTAAAGGCAGATGAGCTATGACCTCAAATTGATCTGCTATGCAGAGAAGGGTTTCTGGGAAGGGGGCTGATGTCCCCAGATAAAATCACCACTCTACATCTCCCCCTGTTCCAGGACAAAGAATGAATCAAGGGACATCTGATGAAACATGATTAGCTAATGTATTTTAACTACAATTTTTTTTTTTAACACTAAGACAAACAGGATGGTACCCTCAAAAAGGTATGTGGTGGTCATGGTGAGCCCTAAAGGAGAACTTTGGGTCATAGACAACAAGCAAACACATTTTTACATGAATATTAAAAGATGTGCTAGTTAAAAGTTGTTAGCTAACACATTTTTAAGCATTACCAGATTTCTTGGTATAACCCAAATCTTAGAGATCCTTCAGAGAAGATAGTGCAGAGAAATTTAAAACACTTGTTTAAACCAGATCTTCTATTTTCATATATTATTCTGTGAAAAGTCAAAGAACTGCTTTTACTGGAGTATTAGAACTGTTTATTTGCACTCTTCTGAAAACCATCATCAGCGCTTAGTTCACAATCAGATTGTGTCAATGGAATTTTGGAGATCTATAGAAGTAAGAAAGAGTGATGTCTTTAAAAAAAAATAGGAGGGATAGCTTTTTCCTTGCTCCCATTTCCAAAACCTGTGAAGGAATCTAGCGTTAAAACCATTTGAAAATATTTGCTGAGTACATCACTTCAAAAACCAAATGAACAAAATATTTACTATTCACAAAATCATGTTTTTAATTAGGCATGTAGTTAATTAGATTCAGTTAATATGCAACTTGTATATTTCAGTACATGTAAGAACTGTTATATAAAATTAGCCTGTTTGTATTATGAAAGTAGACAAAATGCATGTGTCTGTGTGTTTGTGTCATTTTTAGTGTATTTATTTTATTTATTCATTCCTATGTGTGAAGAGGTGTTGATTCTTTATTTCATCCTTCTGCAGCATATTTTCCAAAGTCATCCCTTCCCCTAGAATGCTTTTCCATCAGCTGGTGTGCACTCTATCACCTTTACCTCTTGAGCCAGGTCACATTGATTCCACTGAAGTCTTGGTCAAAGCTGTTTCCTGGATTAGATTGAAGAGTGGAAGCAGAAAAGCAGTGCAGTTGAGTGTACTCTCCCTGCATCCAGAACTAGTCATTTGTCTCTTTGGAATCAGGGTTGATCTATCATTTGTTGACTGAAATAAAAACCTTTTCTTTCTTATTTAGTATCTACTACAAACCATTAGAAAAATTTCTTTATATTAGTTGTCTGGTTTACTTACAAGATGGCTATTTTGTGTGTGTGTGATTCAGCGAGGTAGATAATGAACAATGATGTCTGTTTATCTGTAATGACACTAATCCAGGCACTGTTAGCCAGTGTTTCAGGAGGATAACTAGTCATTGATTATTCCTTAGTAATTGGATACGTGTTTAGCAGATGAGGTTCTAGCAGGCTGAGGACTTGAACTTTCTGTATTAAGAATGTTAAGAACTAAGATATGTATCATCTCAGTGAACTGATGCCCGTGAAGAGACCTGAAGCAGTTAGCCCAGAGGAGCCCAGTTCTGATAATACAAAGCTTCTTTGCTAGTCATTGTATCTGCAATAGTATTTATGTATTCCTTGCTCCACGAGATGCCCTTAGGACAGGATCACTCCTAGTCAATATTGCTTCTCAATTTGTTCAGACAGGCAGAAAAGTCAATAAGATGAGCTAGTAATGTCTATTTTTATTTTACTGTGGCAGACGGGGAAAAAAACTGTAGTTTAACCAGATGTACTTAGTATGCTACACTCAGTTGCAGGAACCTCAGAAGAATGTAGTTAGAGAATAACTCTACAGCATAGATTTACAAATTAACCTGGACTGCTATTACATTTGGACACAATACACTGTATCTTCTGAGACTTGCTGTGTGCAAGACCTGTGATTATTCCATGGAGTGTTATGTCAGACTAGCTCTAAACTCTGTGGCTAGACTCCTCATTATTGTAGCAGGTCAGTACTGGGGCCACTGACGAACATTTCTGCTTCAGTGTAAAATAAGTGCAACTAAAAGAGGGGATTTTCGCTGTATTATAATACTGTAATAATGAGTAGAATATCTCAACACTTATGTCCTTGCAGAAATAATGAAGTTATGGTAAAACTTAGGGGGTAAGCAAAGGGCGACAGAGGGACTTGGTATGTTTGACAACTAGAAAGATTGAGGGTTGTAGCTTTCATGAATGGAGCTGACAGTTGAGCAGTAGGCATTGGGAGGGATATAAGTATTTGTCTTTGGGAAATAACTTGGCAGAAGTGAATTAGTGGAAGAGAGAATTTCCATTCCCATTGTTCTTTCCTTCTTTCAAGTGTTTTCTCCTGAGATGTCCACTTCTCGCTGTATGGGTAGAGAATATCCATGTGAACAATTTCCAGCAGCATCTCCTGTTGCCTCTGTGAAGGAGATGACTTTTTGGGATTCCCTTTTAGATAGGTCCCCAAAAGATGACATGTAAGTTAGTGTCATTACACCATGTCAGTTACTGAAATGCTCCTATCTCTGACTGACTGCTTTTATGGCTGACATGGTGAGTGAGGTAATACTTTTTATTGGACCAATTTCTGTTGGTGAAAGAGACAAGCTTTCAACCTACACAGTTTCCCAGATCTAAAGAAGAGCTCTGTATAGGTTTAAAGCTTGTCTCTCTCAGAAGTTGGTCCAATAAAGCGTATTACTTCACCCACCTTGTCTCTCCAATATCCTGAGACTGACAGGGCTACAAAACCACCGCATGCTCTTATGACCGATGGTTTGTTCCTTGCCCTTGATAGTTAAATACTGACTGAAATCTTTCCCCTGCTTTATCTGGCAATCTGAGAGGATTTTGCAAAGCAAGGAGATAGTTGCTTTCCAAGCCATATATTTCTGGACTGGAGGCAAATTCTGCAGCCCTTCGATCAACTTTGGAATAGACACATTACTTATCACTGCCTGGTATTCATCTGTTCCTGTAAATGATATTAGGTGAGAAGTGCTAACTTGCATACCCCAAATTAAGCTCTCTATGGTGGTCATGCCTAAAAATTTACCAAATGGCTTCAGAAGGACAGCACTGCAGAACAATGAAGTGTGCATATATATTTATCAAAGGCAAAATTGACAGGATTTTGAAGATGACTTGAAAAGAGAAATGAAATTGCTTCATACCCTTTTTGCCGCTTTATTATGCGTAAAGACAGCCTTAAAATCATTATACAGAAAAAAAAATCCTGTATATGTTTTGAATTAGTAATTCAGGCTTTGTCTGCTTTGATTTTCCTGGAAGATTCTCTAGAGAACTAGTAGGGTTATATCATCATATATAGGAAGAATGTGAAATCTGATTGAGTGGGGAAGCTCTTTTAATTCAGGCTGCTTTAAAACGTTTTGGTTTTTTTGTTGTTGTTGGTTGGTTGATTTTTTTTGTTAACATTTACTTAACTCATATACCCTATAAACTGACGGAATAGGAGATAAGTAATAAACATTTAGCATTTCTGCATCCTTCAAAAAAAAAAAAGGGAAAATCAGACTTGCTATTCTTAAAGTAATAAGGTTAAAACAAAGCACAGCCTTTTCTTCCCTTGCCCCTTTTTATTTTTAAAGTAAAACTTTCAGTATTTGTTTATCATAAAGAAGCAACAAAGGTGATACCCAGCAGCTGAGGACAAGAGGTTGCAAAAGTTGTATAGTATTGAGCTTTGTATCAGGCCAAAACCACATGGAATTGTTAGCCCTTACAATATGAAATCCCCAGGCCATAGTTAATTTTGATTCCTTTTCAGCACCAGAGTCATGCTCGACAAATGAAGAAGGGCTGAGGAATTAGCCCCCTTGAGAGCCTCTCAGTGGCCCTTGATAACCAGCAGCCTCTTAGTGGTTGCAGAAGTCAAGACAGAAAAGATGCAGGTATGGATGATAGCATCAACAACATGAAGAGAAAGAAAAGGACCGATCTTGGATATTTTAAGAGGAGGAGGTAACAAGATTTGGATGTGAGACACCCTGAGTCTGTAGAATAGTGAGAGGGCAGAGTTGAAGAGAAAACACACAGGTTACAGGCCTGGTGACAGAGAGGATTTGTAGTGTGACGTAGAAAAAGTTACAGACAGAGGGAGATTAGAGAGTGTTTCGAAGGAAAGTAAGGGAGCTAATTCAGTCCTATCACTAATAAGTGCATGTGTTGTACTTGGTATGGCTGCAGTTAGGGGGCAAAGGTGGCTGCAAGTTCTGCACCACGGAGCCATTCTGGGTGCTGGGGATCACTAGAGAACAGCAGTGCTAGAGCTACTCCACTCTTCTCTCCCAGTCATGACAGGATGCGGAAGTAAGATGACATGGACCTGCTGTACTGTACTGTACTGGCTCTAAATCACTGGGAGATGTCTCAGTAGAGTGGTGAGAGTGGAAGTCAGATCAGCTGGGATCGGGGCTGGAATTGGAGGAAAGGAATTGTGAGGAATTCTAACAGACCTTTTGGTGAGATATGAATACTAAGCCAGTTAGCTTTCACATCAATATATTTGATTTGAAAAGATTTTGAATGTTGTAGACATCTATATATTGAATTGTTTGTCACCTGATTTGGGAGGTTGCTAAAAATCAAATCTAACTTTTAGCACCAGTAAACGCTCTGCTTGGGAAACTCAGTTTGTGAAGGTACATTTTTTAAATGTTTAATAATAAATTATTTCAGTATTTCCTGTCACTTATTGTCCTGCAATTCAATTATCAGATATTGTTAGCACAGTTTAAGGCTACAATACTAAGTTGTCCTAATACCCAGCAGCATCTTGTCTTCGTATCTGCATGAATATCCTTGATGTTGATTTTATTCCAAATTAGATTATTATAATAAAAGTAAAGCTGTTAAATACAAAGTAAATTGGTCAGATCTTCAGCAGGCTTTCCAGATGATGATCCAGCATGAAGAAAAGGAAGAAAGATGCTATCTGTCAGTCAAAATAGCCATTACTCAATGTTACTATTGTAGAGAATGGACTTCTTCTGTTCAGTAGCCATATATTTACTTTCTAGAGAGCACCCAAACTTGAGGTTAGTTTCAACCTATAGGTTCCAAGCTAAGTATGTTTCCCACCTGGAATGGCATGGCAAAGCCATCAGCAGCAACTAAAACTCAGCTCAAGATTTTTGTTAGTGATGAGTGAAACCCAAAACCAGGCAGGAGAAACATTAATATGATCCTTTAAAAGAAATGAGTCTCTCCCTCTGTATGCATATGTAAAAAAGGAATCGCTTATAAAATGTTCACCATCATTGAATATTCCTCACAGTCCATGTGTAATCAGTGTGTACTTTGTCTTTTGTGTTTTAGATTGTTCTTCAGGGCTCTGTGTGTGTGTGTGTTTAACAGTTGAATATCTTTTTTATATTATGTTACAAATTAAGCAGCAAATAAAAATATTATTTTCTTTACAGCATAGTATGAGGTATTAGTAGACAGACATTTTAAGTGTAATTAAGTCCTTTTCCAAGATTCACAGCCAAATTTCTTTAGTCTTTTAAAATTGGGCCTTGGGTCCCCCCTGCTATTGCAAAAGTTACATTCTCTGAATAATAATAATATTAAAAAACCACCACATTTATTTGAACTTTTAAGACCTTGATTGAAAATTGAATAAATGGCTATTACTGCCAAGAGCAACTAGTATAATTAATAATTCATTAACAACATAATTTGAAGCTTAGTAATTACAGTAATTTGCTTGTCATTGTTTATTTTACAGTCCAGTCTCCTTCGATCAGATGTGGGGCTTGGAAGCCCTAGCCAGTTGTCATCCTCAGGAAAACCTGGAACACCATACTACCCATTTTCTGCTGCAAATCCACGCCGAAGAGCACTCCATGACTCATCAGCTCTTGGTCAGTAATGCAGACAATTAGACCTTTAACATTGATGTGCTTTTCACATCTGACCTTATTTTAGACAGTATCTTTTTTTATATGTTCCAAATTATTCTTTCCAAAGCAATGTATGCTACTTGAGATAGCTAAATAAAGGATAATACAAAATAAAGTATAATTTTGTTTGAGACATTGATTTGAGTTCAGCACTGTTCAACATTGCTTAAATATCTTAATTGAGTAAGCAGCAATGACAGATGAAATAGCTGAGTGCCCTTAACCCAGGCCATCATTAACTCCTAGAAATGCCTGACCCTGAGGTCATTACCATTATACACGATGAAAATGTAACAGGAAGACCAATCTTCCTTTTTTTATGCTTGAAGTTACTCTATTCAGGGTGATCTAGAGTTCAGTGTAGTTAGTTTAAGGATCCCAGTACTTTTTGTAGCACTTAAAGACAGTACAGAAATCAAAAGGGGAATGAGACGACTTATTTAGTGTATACTATCAGATGCAGAACAGATTTGTTATGTTGTTAGCAAAATCTGCTGCAAGGGAGGTTTTCTTAAGATTGGTCACAATTAAATAATATTATGTATATCATATTCTGGAGTTGCTCTGAGATAAATGGACCTTACTGTTCATTTTACTGCTAGTCACAAACAGAACATCTGCCTGCTGCAACTTGTAAGGTCTTTGTATCAACTACACAGTGCAGTGCTCAGTCATTTATATTCCTTCATGATTTAAATGGTCTTTAATTCTGAAACTATCCGAAATAATGTAAAGCCTAAGTTGAAAATGTTTCATTATGTATGCCTGCCCTAATTTTTAAAATATATTTTAAAATCCCCTCATCTGATTTTCCATTTTGGAAATTTTTCACAAAGTCTAGTTTTCATTTTTAAGTTACTTAAATTCCTGGGGCTATCTGCTTTATTTCTGCAGATTTCTGGCTTCTCTTCCTGTACACTACTTTTATCTACATACCTCAAAAGAAGATTTATTTAGACCACATACTGTGTGTAACTTAACAGTTTTTTATTTTACCATTTAAACCATTGTTTAGCCGCAACAAAACTAGATGAAATGAGACATTTTCTTGTAGTTTTAGTGGTTACTAGAAATTATTATTTGTGTGACTTATTACTGAATGTTTGGAATAATATTTTTCATGTTTTAAATTAGAAATGACAGACTTTTTAGAATTATCCTTTAAAAAATAATTATAACTGTCCTGTTGGTCCATTTCTGACATTCGAACTCATTCACCAAGAGAATTATCTTCTATTTTCAGGGTGTCTTTTTTTACGCAATTGCGTTTTAACACATGTTAATTAACAGATGAGAACTGCTAATAATGAAACCTGCAAAGATCTCCAGGGTGTGGCTGAGATCAGGAACATCTAAAGAGAATGTAGCCTTGCTTGAATACTCATTAAAACACCTTGAGGGGTGGCTGGCCTGGTGCTAGAACTAGTGTGTTGGACAGTTGCGCAGGAGACCGAGGGTTTGTCTGAACTGTGGGGCAGTGTAGACCAGGGTGTTGCAGCATGACTACCCCATGTGGATGCTGTGAGTGTGAGTTAAAAGGTTGCTAGTTCACGTTAATGTAATCCTCTTCAGATTACTGATTCCCCCCTGAAAATCAAATTAATGTGAACATGCACAATTTTTGGAAAGGCACACATGTGTAGTCCATAGTCTCAGCGTCAGTCCTGCATCTGATCTTTACACCTATGCTTATGAATCAGCAGTGACAGAATGGTGTAGAATCAGTATGCTTGGGCATTGAGTTTAGTGCCTGGTTTACGTACAAGTGTCCTCTGGACAGGTATGTAGCAACAGTGAATGTGAAGAGAGACATTAGAGATGGGTGAAACGTTCATAGTGGGTCCTCCAATCATGTCAAGGTAGTCTAGTTTTAGGTGTCATTACAAACCTAAAATTTAGGGTGAATTCTGATTTTATGTGGAAATTTAATTAAAACTGGGTAGTCTCACAGGTTTTTATAAGATTAGGCCCACCTTGGTGTTTTCAGAGGAATTTCACTCCTGGTGCTTGTTAGAAGGCAAAAATCAAGGGATGTAAACCTTTGGCAATCTGTAGCGGAGTCCTTCTTGCCCGTGTTGGAACTGGGTAGCTGTAAATCAAGTCTTGAGAATTTTGTGGCTGTAAAATAGGGGAGCTCTTCCTCCACCCAATGCCCACCCCCCTGAAAAATATATGCAATAATTTTAGGAAATACAATACAAACCCTTCTGAATTGCAGTGTTTCTCTAACATAATATGCAGCACATATCATAGTAGAGCTATCCTAGGTCAGGGCTTGACAAACCCCGGGCACCAGTTCACCATGGTGCCCAGGGTTTGTAGCATGGTGCCTAGCTCCACTGCAGAACTTCAGCAGCAGAGTATCCCCTGGTGCCTAAAAAAACAGAGCGACGCTTGGGATTCAGTGGCATTTTGGTGGCAGGGGGCATTCCAGCTGGGAGACTTAGTTTGAAGCTAGGTGGCAATTTTGTTGAGCCCAGTTCAAAGGAGAAGTGAGGGATAGAAAATAAACTGGTCACTTTTATTATCTCTCTGTGAACTTTCTCACCTATATTACACATTGGAAGGAGAAGATACTTTTCAGTTGCTACATCAATGTTAAATTCACTATTGTAATTCTAAATCAAGATGGAAGAGTTTGTTTTGTAATATGACTGAAAACTGAATGAATCCAAAGTACAAATGATGATCTCATCACATCAATTATTTCTGGGTCAGACCTGTAATGCCAGGAAATCTAATTTGTATGGTAGTGATAGTGGTTAAGTTAAACTTTATTTTGTGGATTTTTTCCATTTCTTAACATGTACAGCCATACCGGCTGGCTTCCTTGTTGACATGGAAGTCAGTTGCTGTTGGAGAGAAGTGAGTACCATATTTCCAACTTTCCAAATGTTCTGAAAGATGGTTTGGATTGTCTTGGTGACTTCAGAAAAGGGTTGACAAGTTATTTAATCAGCTTTATTGTTGCTGGTAGGAGGGATGCAGCAATAAACCTGGCATGTGAATGTTGGAATCCATTTAGATGAAATTACTGTTTTTAAAAGTCACAGTCTGGCTTAATTTGAATTTTAATGTACCATAGATGTGTTTGTAATTCTACTTTTACCAAGACCACAAGCAGGGGATTCATTTATGTCCACAATCAATCCACCTTCCACCGTATGCACCTTACAGGCCATTGTTTAGTTAATGCATTAGGGTATTGATGTACCTAACAGTGTTGTTGTTCTCAGGGGTGAATGCCTTTCCACGAGGAGAATCCCCTGAGATCAAAGGTAATGTGAGCAAGGCATGATTATAGAAAAGGGCACAAATGTGTTACTTATTGTAACCTTATTATATTGTGTGTAAGGCACCTTTAATTGGTACAGAGGAAAAGATGTATAAAGATAGAAAATGGGGAATATATTGGGGTAGGGGGGAGAGAAATAACCAGTTGTTTAGTTTGGCAGTTTTTTTCTTTTTAATCCTTTCTAACACAGCATAGCTGATGAAATGTATTTCATTTCTGTGTGCAGATCCTTTACAGACAAAGAAAGTAAGAAAGGTGCCCCCTGGCTTGCCTTCTTCTGTAAGTACTGAATTTTTAACTTCTAGTAAACAAATTGGACTCAAAGTGCACTGTTTACTTGACTTACAGATATTTTAAGTTATGATTAGGAAGGCTTTATCTAGTGACTAGAAATAGTCAAGCTATTTGGGAGCAGTCCTAAAGTCTAAATACTCATTTGATGTGTAGTTTTTAGATTTTGTAGCAATGGTTTGTACCTTACTCATATGCACTTACCCACTTGTCCCTGTCATTTGAATTCCCCTCTTGGGAAGAGGACTGGGCCAGGAGCTGTCAAAGAAGATCTCCTGTACAGGTCTTTTGATGTTTAATTAGTCATTATGTTGCTGAACAGGAGGACAGACAGAGATTAATAGCTGAGAATCTTAGAAATTTACATTTGTAATAATCCCAATGGAGCTGAAGACATTAAGATTCGGAGGACATGTACGGCTCAGCTTGCCTCAGTAGGACTGAGGTTATTAATATGCATAAATCACCAAGTCAGATGTTCATTGTGAAGCCCTGGTGGATTTTAAAGCCTTCATTAAGCTTTTCCTAACTTCTGCCTAGCATCAGGAAGGCTTTCAAGCAACTAGTTTGTTGATCCCTCTTTGCTTGAAAATTTATCCTTTGAGAATAAAGGGCTTTGATGAAAAAGGTTGGAAGGGTTTTGGTGGAAAAATCATTAATGGCTGTGATAATCTAATGCTATAGGGGTGTTTTATGGTATTAAATATGCTTTATTCTTTAAAGGAAAGAAAACTGTTTATTAAATGAATCTGCATTAAAAAAATCCACGTGAAGTGAAAAATCCCTAGTGAAGTGAAGGAAGGATTTTTTTCCCCTACCTCATGTTCAGAACAAATAAGAGGGGAGGGGAGAGAAACTCTACTGCCTTGCGGGGTACATCTCTTTGTTGTGTAAATGGATGTTGGGCTTTTATTTGGCAGTACTTAACACACGGGTGCAGGTGCAGTTGGATGAGTCATAACTCAAAGCCCTATAGGCTGAATAGAATGCACTATACAGGCAACAGTAATACAGTAAGAGCAGAAAGGGTCTGATCTCTTTTATTTTATTTTATTTTGCATTAAATCTGAAGTATAGATGATATCTTCCCTCCTCCCCCCCCTTCCCACCTTCACTGTGATATACAAAAACCTGAATCTGAAATCCCATTTTAACCATATTTCCAGATGGAACTAAGATAGTTTAGACAGCCTGGGGCAGCTGTGCTCTGAACCTGCAGCCTACCTGGAAGCCAGGATTGCAGCTGCAGGCACTCTTAAAAGCTTTTGCTTGCATAAGCACTTGGGCCCCACTAGAGGCTGAATAGCTGCTTGATAAACAAAATGAACACAATGCCTCAAATCATTATTCCTGAGGCCAGGAATATTTTTTTTTTCAGCAGCAGCTAAAAATAGTTTGGTAATTTACATTTTAACAGTTGTGTGTTATGTAGGGGTGCCTTTACAGTTAACAGATTATTTCTTCTAGATTAACAAAAATATATTAAAAATGACAGAGTAGCCAAAACATGTAACTGTGCAATTTTCATGTAATTATTACTATAATTGTAGGTGAGTCATAAAAGTTAAATTACATATTAATATTTAGTAGCATTGGCCAGGTAAAGAGATTCATATTAGTGAATGAATAATTCATCTCATTTCTCTTACCCAATACTAATGTTAAGAAGCAGTATGTTTTTTATGTTTATTTCATTTTTCATCTTCTAAATGAAGAAACAGGACAGCAAAAGACTGATTTTTATTAAATACTGAACAACATCAGTGATGGAGAGAGAAAGCAGATACTGTGAGTCATCAGTATGCAATCGATACGTTTTATAAAGCCATTGTTTCTATGTGTTTTAATGTAGCCTCTAAGCAGTGTGATGCCAAATACAAACAATACTTTGATTTTTTTTAATATAAGGTATATTGTCTTTGGTGGAAGTTGGAACAAACTTAATTTTTACTGACTATTATAGAAATTCTTGACTTCTTTTGAAATTCTGAGGTGAGAAGTAAGGAAAAGGTACACCAGCATAATTATGTGCCGTGCTAACAAGTCAGATTTTGTATTTTGGCAAAGGGTAAATAGTGAATCAGCATATTTAATCTCTCTGTGCTACAGATGTTCTGCTCAGTAAATGAAAATCATCATTACATGGAAAATGACAAATGAGGGAAAAGAGAATCTAATTGTTACTTAAAATATTTTACAAGCCATAGGAAGATATTTTAATCGAGTTTCTAAAAGAATGATTCTCTCTAATATTTTCCAGTTACAATGAATTTAATATAGGCATAGAGGCATCTTAGAACTTTAACTTTTTAGGTAATATTCCTTTAATTGGAAAACTAATGATACTCTTTCTGAAAGATAAGGATTTTTAAATAAATAATCTCCCTATGGTTTTTAAAAATATTCTTTCTCTTTTTGCTTTGTGATGGACAGTCCATGTTAGATGTTTTCCAGAACTATTTGTTTTGAGGTGAATTTTTCCATTTGTTCTTGATTGTGTCATAGTAGTAAAAAAACAAGTTATCTAGAAAATTATGAGATTGGATGAACACCTCCAACGTTTTCGCGAGTGGTAACTGAAGCCTAAATCTGAATGAATCTAGTTTTGCTTGTATTCCTTTTGCATTCATTTTCTGCGCGCATTAAAATATCTGAGTTTTGTTTGCAAAAATGTTTGCAGAAAGTGAATTTTAAGCTTTCATGCTCCAGAACAACACTGGAAACAGTATATTTTAGATTAATGGCACTCAGCTTGACACAGCAGGGAGACAGGGGTTTCCAAAGAACTCAATGTGCTGACGTACAAGTAGTTAGATCCAACTATGCATTTTAAATCTAGGTCTATCCATTCATATTGTGCAAAAAGGGCAAGAAAAAAAATTAAACTTTGCACCTATCCAATAAATCTTTACAGTAGCCTACTTTTGGTGAGTGTGGGCTTGGACAAGGCCTGTGTGGCCGCGAAAGACTAAGTTTACAGTTTTCTAAAGTTTCTGTTTGTGAACTACTATCTTTCCCATAGAGATTCAGAACCTCAGCAATTTTGCAGTTTTGAGTCTTCCTTCTGATTGTAGTGTTACCGTAATTCAGTCAGAGAACAGAATTAATGTCATGTGACTTGAAACCTATCGTAACTAATCAGTGCAACTTAAATTTTGAAGAACATTTACTGAATATTTTCAGAAAACTAGGCAGTCTGTAAAGGAAATAATTAACAAATCAAGAACATTTGAATTTCTGAGGAAAGTGGAATCTAATTGTGGACATTCCATGAGAAGAGAGAGAGTATGAAATATTTGTTCAGCTCTAATTACTACTATAATCTACATTTAATACAGATTAATAGAACTGTATCAAATGTGGAAATAAATCAGAAAATTAATGCTGGAAATACCTTTAGATCCTTCTTTTGCCATGTTGTCTTCCTCATCCTGATTGTGCTCTTGAATATGCAGCATATCTTGATGCATATCTTAGAAAGCCATTTTTGGTGGTAGTGCAGGGCGAAGAAAAAAAAAAAACCTCTGAAGTGGCAGGGGTGGTTCGGGGTGCACTTTTGGTGGTGGTACAGGGCAAAGAAGTGTCCTCTTTCCCCCCCCCCCCCCCCCCGCCGACAAAAAAGGTCACACACTGCTGAAGGTGCTGGTGGCTTTTTTAAGGGGGGCCACCAGGAGGTGTTCTGCTCCCTTTAGTGGCCTGCCGCAGGTAAGCGCCAGGATACAATTCCCAAGTGCCATGGCAACTTGGCACTCGGGTTTTGTCGAGTCCTGGCGAAGTCTGATGCAAACCTTCCTGATACTCAATGGGATGCCAGTGTCCATCACAGAATATTTTTATTTACAGTTATTGCAGAGACTGTGATCCTAACTAGAGTGCAAGAAAGCACTTAGAGGACATGTTTATTGGAAATGCAATTAAGGTGACTTTCTGGATGAAAATATGTGTTCTTGGAATTATTTTTTATGTGTTTTCCTGGTTTTTGTTTTTAATTTATGTTTGTGCTGGCCTAATATGGTGGTGTGAAATCATGGAGCACCACTTTAGAGACTGCTGTGTGTCACCACTTAGGGTTCTTCCCTGGCTGATCTTTGAGTGGACTTATATAGTCATGGGGTGCTACACAGCTGGTAAATTCAGGTCCTCACACTCTGATGCCTACTCTACTTCTGCTAAATTGTCAGTCCCCCTTAAAGCCAACAGTAACTAATCCAACCCTTGGTCTGGACTCCATACTACATAAACTTATAAAATGTAAAACATTGAAACAGAGTCAAACAAATGTGAGGGTAGCAATATATAGAACTCATGATTACTTATTGGGGTAACCTCCAGCCTCTGTCCTTCCGCACTTCTGCCACTTTTCATTCTTATGCCTTGTTTACTATGTCTATTTCGAAGTGTAAGCTTCTCAAGTCAGGGGTGTGCATCTTTTTGTTTGTAAAGTAGAGAGTAAATAGTAAATGTTAAACTGTCCAGGCTCAAAAATTCTGCAACACACCAAAGAAATTCTACTGTTGAGACCCTACTGTTCTTAAAGCAGTGGCCGTTTCTATCACCAAGCACTCCCTCCCTTTTTTCTCTGTCATGGGCCTCATTAGGTCTTTTATGATTTCACCATCTCCTGGTTTGATTATTGTAATTCACTCCTCTGTGAGACTCACTTCAACTTGATCTGGAAGCAGCAGTAGTGACAGAATGTAGCTTCCTGTCTGTTCCTTGATTATGGGAGTGGAGGAAGCAGAGATGTCCATCAGTTAGTAAGTAGGAAACTGGTTTGTTGGAAGGTCTTGCTGACAGTCTGTGAAGCACTCACTGTTGTAGACCCAAGGTACTTATGGTGATCCTCTCTCAACAATGTCCATCCAAGGCAGTTGAAATCAGATGAATTATCCAAGCTGTCTGTCCTATTCCTCTGACTGCACTCGGCAATAGCAGGTCCTACTTGGATCAGGGATCATGTCTGTTGAATTCCCCCTCCCCGCCAATGGTATATCTGCTGGAATGTCTCCTCAGTTGTCTGCAGGGCTTGTTTCTATTGACATTAGTTAATCTGTTGAAGGTTTTGCAGCATCCCAGATGCATCTGTTTAGGTGCTACTAAATTGTAATAGAGATCTGAATAGAAATGTTTGAATTTATATGTACCTTTAAAATGCTAATAAAACCCAACATGACCAGACTGCAGCTTGTGTAACTTTAAAAGCAGTTATTGCTATAAATAACACTTTACATCAGACTACGTACAGGTCCATCCCCATTACTGAAGATGCTGTTTGTTGTAACAAATGGGGGAAAAAAAGCTTTTTCTAAGTATAAGATTATTTCTTATGGGTTGTCACTTGATAATGCTCATTGTGGTTTTGGTAGGAAGACTGTTTGAAAATCTTTGTAGTCTCTTGGAAGAGTAATAAGTAATATCTATAAGATTTTTACTGTGTCAAGCTGTTAAATTGACCTATTTGCTTTTGGTTGCTTGATCAATACAAATGCTAGTCAGGCTGCTTTGCCTGTGATCTATCCATGTAATTATCAGAAATAGCCAGTAAAAAACTTATTACGGAGGGAAAGAATTGTACCAAAACAAAAACTCCCTAAAGAATTGTCCTGAAGAAACTTCAGATTTAATTTTTTTAGACTACTCATTCATCCCTCATGGGACAAAGATGCAGATATTGGTTATAGTGTCTGAGTATAAATTAAAAATGGAATTAGAATTGCCCAAAATTTTAGTGCCATTGAGTTTTTTGTGATGTTGAAGTCTGGATCCTAAAGGCTATAAGGAAAACAGGTTGTACAATCCTGGAGATGTAATCACAAGGTTTCATGACATTTGCTGTGATAGCTTGGGTAGTCTCTAAAAAAAAAATCTTCCTTAAGGGAGTACTAGCTAGATACCTCACTAGAGATGACAAAAGGATTGTCATTTGCTTTTGACAGCTCATCCAGACAGCATCGTTCGCTGAAGAACTTTGCCAGGCAGCGAACCAGAGCACAACCAAGCCTCCCTTCCCACTCTGAAAGAAAGTGGGGGAAATGTGCCTCTGAGCTTATGCAACTAACTACCTGCACTTTGAAATAAAGTTTCCCAGAGCTTTTGTGATGCTGATTTATTAAATAGATTAAAATACTGTTTTTTTCCATAGTGAGCAGGTTTTTGATTATAGAACCACCTACAGGAAAATTATAAAAGTGCATCAGTAGCTTTGGTACTGTATAGCACTTTGGGGAGTAAGTGAGAAATGCTGAACACATTGCCCTTGAGCAGAAAATTTTAAAAAAGCAAATATGATTCTAGAGTTGGACCAGCAGAGGGACCCCTTACCTCCCTTTAATTTGTCAAATAAATTTGCTTGGTCGTACTGAGTTCACAATAGGAGAGATGCGTAACTCACTTAATCTTTTACATCTTTCAGTAACAGAAGTGTGGAACCATACTAATTCACTTTGGATGGTTTTAGAAATCTCTTATTTAATTCACTTCTAATTTCTCTAATGTGCCTGGGTTTATTTATCATGCTGTGGAGTGATGATTGCTTGGCCTACTCGCAGGTCCTGTTGTTTTGGGACCACTCTTTAACCATTTATCAAAGATAACAAACAACTTTATACCTGCATCTTGTCATAAAGGCAACTGTGTGCAACTAAGTGCTTCTCGTAGTGAGTTATATCTGAGCACGTTTTAAAGCTAACCATTAAACTGCTTGGGGTTTTGGTTTTACAAAATATTTAAAATCTTCAGCACAGTTCTCAAGCTGAAATAATGCTGCATACTGAATACCTTCCTCACTTTGATATTTAATGTAAATCCATAAGGAAGTAACACTGATAGGAAATATTTATCCAAGATCTGAATCTGAGGAACTGACAGAAGTTGCTTTTATTCATTATCTCTTAGAATCATTCTCCTAATAACAAAACACTTTATTTTTATTCAGTATATAAAATAATTCTTATGCTGAAAATGTGCTTGAGAAGAAAAATCATTCCCAGCTATTGTAATTAAATTTTTCTGCCTATTACATTTTCTTATTTTAAAAATATTATTGTTTCCTGTTTTTACATGTAGCCTTCATAGAATTGCTTTGGAAATTTAATATAAGTGTGTAGTAAAAGGTTTATTTTTTGGAATGCTGTATACTGTTTTAATATGTGATTATATATTTTTATTTAATATCACGTAATTTTTATTAGATGCAGACAAAGATATTAAACTTAAAAATAAATCAAATGAAATGGAAAACAGCAAAACTTTTACTATTTAACTTGGACACAGATTTGAAAGTACACCAATGTAAATTAATTGGACCTGATGAACTTAATGTTATTATTTTTATGTTGCTTTTGCTTTGATTATAATGATTTATTAGACTTGGCTCTTGGTTTTTTGTTTTTGTTCTTTTTAAATAGCACTATTGTGGAGTTGCAATCTGCTGCATCTTTTCACTATGCAGTACATAATAAATGGATAATTTCCCCTTGCCTAATAACATGATGGCATGCTTTCAGGATTTTTTAATTTACTGGATATTTAAATGCTTATATGAGTAGAGGTCTGTTTTCTAGATAATACATATTTTTTCTATTTTTCTCTTCTAGAAGCAACTATGTGCCATTTTCAGACAGTTTGAAATCTGAATCTCTTTTAATTGCCTGCTGACTATATAATATATAGATATTCATCTCTCCAGGACTGATCCAGTTAATCATCACAGATGTTTTGTTTAGAAATAAATACATTTGGAGTTGTTTTCTTAAGTTGTTTCTGAATCTTTGGGACAAAGATTTTGTGCCTGAATATTGCAGAGCATTTTTCAGCTAGCCACTACAGCCAAAGTAGTAAGGAATAATGAGCCAGTGTTATCCTATTTGAGGTTTTCCTTTGTAAGTAGTTGTTTAAGTCCCTGGGACAAACAGACTCTCCATCAGGAAACACATTGTATTTTATCTGATAGTTAACATTTGTTTTTGGTGCTATGGAAATAACATTTAATGGGGGAAAAGAGTATTCAATCCACTGAGAAATTTTTAGTCTTGTAGTATTTGGCATACTAAAACAAGCAATAAACATAATATAACATTTTGTTTTAAACATTGATACGACATGTAAGTCATATTTATGGACAGTTTTAAATAGAGTATATGGCATGGATCTTCAGTATGGTGATGAGATCCTCTGCGATATTATAAAGGTTAAATTTACCAGTGATTTTTATTATGTCAATTTAGTGGAAGTTTTGAAGTCATTAAAAATGTGGGTGATTCATTCTTGCTGTGTGTGTTTTGTTTGTCATTGAATTGGACAAGGATAAGGAATTAGACTAAATTCTGCTTTTGAGAAAACAGCTTGGATTCTACAGAGCAAGTATCATCTCATTCAAAAAATAGACTGAAAATGAATGAATCTTGGAGAACAGTTTTAAACAGGTAGGTTAGTTTATTATTAGGTCAGCATTTCGCTCTGCGTCAGAGATCATAATCTCTTTATATTCTTACAGAAGCACATGCTCGTTGTTGACACAGTGGAAGGGCGTGAGTGGAAACAATTCAGGTTACAAAAGTGTATGTCCGATCCATGCTCCTCTGCTGACGGCATGTCTGTCTGAAATCAAGTTTAAAAAATTGGCCCTGTCTCCAGCTGACTAGTTCTGTCAGGCTGAGTCATAAGATTAACCCTTGATTTGTCACCCAGGGAAAAACAGAATAAATAGCTGTATTGACTATGATATCCCTGATCCATATATGATCTCTTTCATTGTTATCATGGTTTTCTTAAGGGGAGGGGAAAAAATCAATGCAGTTGCTCCTCACAATAAATGTGAAATTAAAAAACACGCACACAAAGAAAAGAAAACTCTTTAGATGCTGGAATCATGTTAATGTCATTACTGTTTGAACTTTCTGTAGGTATATCCAGTGGTGTTCGCTGCAGTTATGCAAAGATAATTGTAATAACACCAGGATACGTTAGTGCAGTTTGCCAAATTATAAAATGTCAGTTTGTCATCATCTGTAGGCAACGTAACCTGTGAGATTAAAGAAAACTCCATCTGATATGCTTGAAAGCTGATTAATTTGATTCCAAGAAGCGGTACATTGAGTCACAATGTATTTGGGAAATACTATATTGCTGTGATAAGTGTACAGTATGGTGTTCAATTGTCTGGCTATGCAAAAAGGAGGACAGATGCTTGAAATAGTTTTAATCAGGCCACAGCTTTATTACTAGATGTCTAAGGCTATCCAACAGATAAAAGTGTGCAGTGCAGGTAACCCCATGTTCATTCACTAATTACTGGGGGAGCTTCTACCTTCCCCTCTTTTTTTTTTTTTATCCAGCTCTCCAGCCAACTCATTGTTGGGACTTTACCATTCACCCCCTCCTCTTTGTAGGCACATTAAGGTAGGCTATAAGAAAGGGGGGTTGGTTCTTTGCCATACCACTCATAGGAGCCTCCAACCCACCCTCCTATTCCGCATTCTGTTCCTTTAACGAACACCTTTTTAAGTCCTTTTTCTATCCTGCTCTGTGTAAAAGGGGCTTCACACCCCAAGGCTCCCCCTTTTAAACTCTTATGCCTTCCAGTTCCCAAGGGATGAGTCAGCGACTACGCTGACCTTTCCTCCATTTTTGTAGCAATTTCTGACCTCTCCTTCCCCTCACCCCAGGCAGTAAAGAACTGTTCCCTTCATTTGGCTGGCCAGACAAAATTCATCTTGCTTGAAGGATAGGTCATTTTTAGTGCAGTGCATATAGATGTACCTTTGCTGCTCCAGTAGGGTAGCTAATTCCCCACACAGTATGTTGAAGTTATTTCTTTGATTTGACAGAGGTAAATCAGAAGTAAACTCTTTTAGGCAGAGGGGGTAATGTTGGAGTACCCATAGGCACAGCCTTTTGGATAGATGTCCCTTTTGTGCCGTTTTCAACACTCACTTATCTGTGTGTCAATGAGCCTCAGCGATTTCTTGATTTAAACAGATGTTAATCAAGTTGGCAAACAGTACCAGTTAATATTGCTTTCATACTTTTAACTTCTATTGTTTTTCTGTGCAAGTTTAGAAGACTTACTGAAAGAAAGATGAAACATGTATGCCACATAGTAAAACACTGAGTTTTTATTCCCCGAAGTGTTTCAACCATAACCAAATTATTTTTAGTGCAGTTGAATAATAATAAAATACTGAATGTTTGAGGGGGACTTGATCACACCGTTCAATACAAGAAAGGTCATTGCCTTTGAAAATCTTTACACCCTATGAGGATGCATGCATGCACACACACAGTGGTTGATTATACACAATGCCCATCCTTGTTTTTGAGAACTGACTCTAACCACTGCTAAAATGTTTTGACCACCACAAAAGTATGCACTGGAACTATTTGATGCAAAAAAGAAAATGGTTTTATTCTGTCTGTTTCTTCCAAAATAAAATTGGACTTCTGTTAGCTTTTTTGTATAATTCAGTTTTATCCTAGAGTACTACATACTTAGGGAAGTAGTATGTGTAAGAGATCTAAAGATCTTTTAGCATATCACGTCTATAGAAGCCTAAACATAGTGAGAAGGTTTAAGGAATGGCATTGTTGATTGTAAATCAAAGCTTCTTACAGTGTTCTCTGGGGACTGAAATGGGGCTTTGTGATTTCTGGGAGAAGGAGGAAGTTGCAAGTCACTCTGCAGGCTTGCCATTTTAATAGTCTGATGTACAGTGATTTTCTTTCTTGCAGCTGCTGCTAAGTCTTTTGTATTGGTGAAAAGTTTGGTTCAGATATTAGATTTTAAAACGCTGCATACTTTTCTTCCCTTTTTATATTTTGTGTGTGTGTGTGTGTGTGTGAGAGAGAGAGAGAGAGAGAGAGAGAGAGAGAGAGAGAGAGAGAGAGAGGGGCAATAATCAAAGGTGGTTGGCAAAGGCATTCTAATTTCTATGGTCGTCTTTCCCTACCGATTGCTGAATTGAACATTATCCCCTCTTTGCTTAGTCTCCTATACATTCTCTATTTTGGACAATAGGGAAGGCAGATTTTGCATTTGACTCAGAGGGTCAGAGAGATTTTCTGCTGTAATATTTTTCTAGAATAAAATCTGTATTTGACTTTTTTTTAAGAGGCTCACTGGACCATGAGCATTCTTTAACATTCAATGTATATCTATAGAATATAAACATGTTTATGTACAAATGTATGGATTAGGAGTTTCCTGATGTACTTACTGACTGGCTTACAAAGGGGGATTTACTTTTAATTCCTCCACAGTGTTAGTAACTTCATTCTTTGCATATTGGTATCCATAGTATATGTTTAAATCTAAAGACAAACTGAGGGGAATTCCTTATACTTCACAAAGAGGATGCACTTCAGAGAAGAATACAAAAAAAGAAAAACAGACTCTAGCTATGTGTGCGTTGAGGGTGTTCCGTGTAAGAGAGTATGTTTCATTTATTGTGCAATACATTTTCATCAGATTAACACTAAAATTTGTATTTTACTGCCAATTCTTTCTCTCCCTCTCTCTCATGTGAGAAGAAAAGAGAAAATGGTTTTCACAAAATTTATTTTATAGTCTAAGTAATATGTTTAAAATTGGTCCAAACTTAATCATATATTTTTCTTACTATGTAATTTTGATTTTGTAATATTAAAATATTTACCTTTATATAGTTGTCAGTTTTAAATATATGTAATATATTCAACTAAGCATGACATACATGTATTTTCTTTGACAGCCATAAAATACTTGTTTGAGAGGATATACTTTTTTCCCCAGTTAGAAACATCCCATAGCTTAGTAGAGATATTTAATTAATTGAAACATAATACTTTTTGGCCCAGAAAATGATTATGTAGAAGGCATAACTATCTAGGCCTTCTTCTTGCATTTGATTCAGTGTTTCTAGTTCATGATTGCTCTGTGGTAAGTGTGTCAAAGTTGCAAGCAACTTTAGACAGAGCCATAGGGAAGTGTCACTAGAGGTGCATCAAGCTCTGACTCTACTTCCACAAGTGCTCTAATTTAATTAAAACAAAAAAGACCCTGAAGATTAACTAGGACTTTTAGGTTTGTTCTTCTTTTGTAATATTTTATTTGTATAAAGCTAATGATTTCTCTCTGTATTGGTAGCTATAATCTTATGTATCTCAACTGTTGTATATAAACTATCTTTGCAAAAGTTTTGCTGTTTGGAATTATGACTAAAAACAGGGGGTGGGGGGGGTGATAGAATTTTATAGAGATTACAGTGAGTATCTCTCACATACACACACCCCTTCTTCTCCCTCTGAGATGGTTCAGTCCTGTTTTGCATAAGTTCCTTTTGAGTAGATCCATGTGTGTCCGCATAGTACTGAAGAATTACTCTGTTTGATCGGGTGGATGGATGTCTTGGAGAGAAGCAGTGCACTTTAACCGCAGACTGTGTCATTTTTAGAATCAACATGTATTGTGCATACCCTGTACCTGGAATGGGCAGCAATTCTTTGATGTATTACTACAATGGGAAAACGGTAAGGGTACTTTCCTTTGTTCATATAATTTCAAAGGGGCTGACATAGTCAAATAGGCACTTACTGAAATCTGTGTTTTCAGATTAATCTAACAAAGTACCTTTAGATTGCTGGTGTAATTCACTGTCATATTTTAGAAGACTTGTAAAGCTGGCATTCTGTGATAAGATACAGTTAAGTTTATAGTTTGTAATTTTTTTTAACATTAACCTGGCATTGAGTTATGTAACATTTCTAATGTATTTTCTTTTTAAAAGACCATCTCTGTTCTCCGTGTTTGCTGTGTGTTTGCAAATAGGGACGGAGGTGGTGTCTGAGAGTTAAAAAAACAAAAATCGACGTTTAAGTTTATAGAGTGCTTTGTACAATAGGGAGAAAAGATGAAAGTCTTTGTGGTTATTTATAAAAATAACAAGTATGAATCTCTGGGAATGATTAGGGAAGCAGTCAGCCAGTAAGGCTTGTGTTTCCTGTTTGGAGTTTGAGGTTCAGAGACTGACTGTACTGTTACACCATCTGCTTCCAATCATACTAGCATTTTGACCCATACAGGAAAGTTAGCCTGATTTCAGACTCAGAGCATTATTTACACTCAACCATTTTCAGTAGACTTTCTACCTAATAGTGTAGTAGAGGGGATTTAATCCATGTTCTTCCAGAAGATTACAAAACATTACATTTTTGCTTATACTTCATAGACTTCTGTTTTAGTGACTGGCTTCATAGTTTTGGATACTGGACACTGTACTGATAATGTGCCATGCTGCCCAGAATGGTGGCATTCGAATAAAGTAGGACATCTCGAATTACAAGCAAACATTAAGTGCTTGTTCGAGATTTGATTTTTTTTCACAATAATTTTAAGTAAAATGACAAAATGTCATTTGAAGTTTTACAGGTGACAAAATAAAATGGACATTCACTAACCTTTGAAAAATGTAAACTTGAATCTTTAAATTCCTGTGTTTTAATTTGATGTGAATTAAACGATATGCTGTTTTGTCATAATTATGTGATATTAATTTAAAAATATCATTCATATGGCAGAACACAAAACACAAATCTTGTTTTATGTGTAATGCTGCCTTATGTATCTATAGTGGTTTTGTTTAAACGTTTTTATGTTTGTGTGGCTTGATTATGCTTTTGGCTTGCCTATGGTCTTCAAAAAAAAATGTCTAGATCAGTAATAAGTATCAGTTTCATTGGTATTTCTTATCCCATATGCCTGTGTGAGTTTTTCCTTTATTTAGTAGTAAACTTTTTGCTAAGGTTTTCTGATTAATGATGATCAAACTCAGAATCTTTAAATTATGTGTATGAGCTTCTCAGATAAGAGAAAAGGTATTGGGGAGAAATAGGGGAAATAAATGAAACTGCATGATCTCTTTCATTTCCTTTGGTATAAATGCCAGCTGTCTTTCAAATGTGAAATGATTTTTCTTTTATGTTGGCTCAAGTTAAAACGGGGTTTTTTTTAAGTTTTATGTGAAGATCTATATTAGACTTAAGTAAAGTTAACTATACAATACCCCTGAAGCAAAAGCAGTATGACTTGAATCGAGTTTTGATTTTATTCTTTCTTAAGCATTAATCACCTTATTACAAGATTTCTCTTTGTTCTGTAGCAGGAAAAAAGCTTTGATCTTATTAAGCATTTCCAGGCTTATAGTAGATGGAAGTGCTGGTGCTGTAGGGGAGCATGGCCTGAAAATTGATACCATGTGCCTGTTATAGGTCAGAGTTGACCTTTATGATCTTGAAGAGTTAGTAAATAGATGACAAATCATATGCCACTCCTGTAGCATGTTGCCTTAAATTTTGTTTGTAATTTTTTAACTTATTCCTAGCTTTCAATATTTTGTTCCCCCATTGTCTGTTCATTAGAATAAAGAATGCAATTACTGCTTCATTCAGATATATATACGAGGTTGGGTCATCTTCCCTCCTCCTCCCCTCCCCCCCCATGTGTGGTTTTAACCTTCAAATGAAGAGAGATGTTTTCATTTAATATTCAGGAGTGTGTATGACCCTCTACAGAGTTAGAGAAGACTGTATACCTCAAGACCACAGTTCATATTGAAGTGCTACTGCTTTAATTTGAATCGTTTGATCACTTAATAGATAATGGCATCTGGCTCATGCGTTGACATTTTATTTGAATGGTGATTTTGACTTTAGATACCAACATATTACCAGCTATCTATTAATCTGTATGAAATGCAGATTTATATGCAAAATATGAAAGTGGGAAATGATTGTGCAGAAACCTATATGAAATTTTCATTTATATGTCATCTTTTGAAAGGTGATTTAACTGAAAAAGATGCTTCCAAACATACTAGGTTATACACAGTAGGTGATCATAAAAGGTTTAAGATGCATTTTACATGGAAGTAGAGTATAAATTTACAAATTAAATCTGATTTTTCATGCTGTCTGATGGGATAATTTGGTAATTTGACATATGGTATGGAAGAGTATATGTAGGCAATTGTATAATTTGAGCATAAATTCTCCACTAAACAATAAAATATCACTGGTATGTTGTATTATATAATATGAAACAAGAAATATTTTGAGTAGTGTATGCCCAAAATTAAAACCTAAATAGATAGGCTTATTCTGTTCGTTGGAGGACTGCTAGAAAACACCATGTCTTTTTTACTTTTTTTTTTAACCTATTGATATCCGGAAATTATTTTCTCAGTGTCTGGGAAGAACATTCAAGCATACCTTGTGGACTGAGAGGAAGGAAAGTTGAATTAAGTCAAAAAAAAAGTATCTTCTCAAATTGTGAAAAAGCACAATTAAAAATTAAGCCTGTTTTTGCTATTGAGTTCCACCTTTCCTTTCATTTTTGCTAGATACTAACTTCCTATCCTTTGAGCAAAATATAAACTCAGATTTGTTTGAGACAAATTAATGGCATGTACTCACTAACTTTTTAATGACTTCAGGTAGTTGCTTTCTACATTTTTTTTTAAAGGAACCTGTTTTGTTAGTGCTTCTTTATTCATGCCCTGTAAAGTAGAAGTCTAAAAATTATAGTTTGTGTTTCCATTGGGATAAAACAAATAAATGTTTTCAGATTTTTCAGCAATGACACCTGAAAATTAAAAACACATCGGATGCTATTTATATGGGGGATTGGGGTTTTTTTGGAGGGGGGGTTACTTTTTTTACTCTCTTGGTACTCAAATAAGCAATGAATGAGAACTGTTGTAAGAACCTGGCAAAATAGAAAATGCCAATGTTATTGCTTATCAAACAATATCAAATCACTGGAGGAAAGATTTGTTTAATTTTTAAGTTTATTTTGTGCAGCTTTTAACTTTACTACATAATTTAATAGCATATTGTTGTACTTTAGGTACCATACATAGAATGAATGAATTTGGTATCTCCATCCTCATATGGTTATGTTTAGTTATTAAGTAAATGCTCTTATGTTTTCTTCCACGTAGGGTGAAATTTCATAAAGAGTCATTTGTTATATATAAGGAGTTTCTGCTTCTGCCATGGCAAGTTGTTAAAATAGAGATGAACAGAGAAGGAAAGAACACAAATTATGGTGTAAATTCCTTAAGATCATTCATGTTTTCCACATTTTCAGTGATATTTTTATAACCAGTTCCTAACTGAAGTTGTTTTCTCCATTTTTCTGAGGTGTATCTGTTACTATCTAGAAGTGTGCATGGGAGGCAAGGGGGGAGAGGGTGCGTGTTTAAAAAACCTGAGACAATGTGGCTTGTTTTTTAGTGTTGTATCATATCACGTTGAATTAGAATATCAAGATACCACATATCATTATAAGTGCTACAGTTTTGAAAATGACTTCAGGTGAGAAATGTATCAATACAATTTTATTTTCCTAAGCCATCTGGTAAAAGGAATAACGTGAAGTCTTTTTTTTTTACATAATTATAGACATTTTCAGTTTGCAAAGTTTACACCAACCAAATATTAATAAAGTAAACGTTTTCTGCTTTCCAGAGGGGTTTTGATTCAGATTTTATTAGTATTGGATCAGTTAGCACACAAAGAGAAAAGTACAATTAAATCTACCCTATACCATATGCTTCCCATAGCAGCTCAGACAAGGTCAAAGCTAACATTTGTAAGTCAAGACAAACATAGGATCATGCAGGAACTCTCTAGAGGTTGACTGCTCTGGGCATTGAATAAAGAGAGCTTGTAGCATTGGTCAACTTGATATTTTTTTTCCTTCCAAGTAGTATGGGTCACAGTGTGTTAGCCCAGGAGAGTATGATCTGCTCAACTCCAGTAGGCAGAACTGCCAATCTATTGAGCAACAGTCCCATTAGGAGGGTGTGTTGTCTACAACATGCTTTACTGATGCTTTAGTGTGAAGGTTATGTCCATTTCCATGGGCAAATGAAAGCAGCTAGGGAGGGGATCAGGTGCTATATTGGATGGATCTATAGTTTTCAGAATTGTGGGCAACAAACAGTGACACACACTAATTTATTCAGCGTATGTGCTTTGATAAACGTGTGTTGAAGACAGCCTGTAGAAATGTATTAGTCTGTGCTTATGAGTTGTAGAAACTGAGATTACCAGTGAAATAAGAGAAGCAACTTGAAAGCAAAAGAAAATGTTCTATCAGTATTCCCCTCCCTTAATGTGGTCAGTATTCATTTTATGAGGAAGATTATATCATAAAGGTGCTCTGAAATTTGCCCAATACTTGAAATAGATTAATTTAAGTGGTGGATTTCAGACTTCCTTTGAATTTCTTAAACTGGATTTTTCAAAGACTAAATTGTACATATCAATATTAAAAAATGTGGTCTGATTTTTTATTTTAAGCAGTGAGGGAGCAGGCAACTTGTTTAAACATTTATTGTAAAAGGAATCTTCAGATATGTTCCCCATCTTCAAGCATCTGAAGTGGGATTTTCTCCCGCCATAAGCTCATGCGATAAATAAATTTGTTAGTCTTTAAAAGTGCCACCAGACTCCTTGTTTGTTTTGCTGAATTAGACTAACACAGCTGCCCCATTGGAACTTCTCTTCAGATATGTTGTGTATTTACTTCTGCTCCCACTCTTCCACTCCACCCCTCCACCCCCAAGATATCCAGTCTGGATTTTTAGGAAGTGAGTCTAGTGCATCAATTTGACTACGTCCTTGACATGATGCTGCATTTCTTAATACCTCATTTAACCCAGGAAGTAAGAAGGGTTTCGTGATGCACCATTATGGTATCAATAATTCCACAATTTTCAGAATTCCTCAAATAGAGATTTATGACATGAGTTTAAAATCTGCATTAACGTTTATTTAAAAGGTGGGGTTTACTGGCACTGAATGAGCCATATCCTCCTACAGTGGTAGTATTTTTCTTTAGATTTATGCTATCATTAAAAATTACTGTTAGGTTCATAGTTCAGACTGATGATGTGTTCTCAGTTTTTGCCGTTGTGCTTAAGTATTGAGGGATTCTCAAATCAGTGCAAGACTTCATACCTGGTGTCTGAAGACATTGGTAAAAAATAGAGTTTAGGAGAGTGTGAATTTGAACCTTGCATTTTCTAGCTCTTGTCAGTTTGTTGTCTTGCTTAAATGTTGTATTTGCGTGTTAGTTAAAATTTTTCATAGTCAGTGTGAGTACTTATATCTTGCTAAAAATACAGGATATAATAATTATAATTAATTCTTCTTTCCTTCAGCTTTTGTGTTCAATATATTTGTGAAGGAGCTGAGCACTAAAATTAAAGTTTCTGTTTATCAGATACCCTTTCAGCAGCAGAAGTCTTTGCCACAGATAATATATTGTTAAAGCTTGCTACATCCACAAATCAATCATCAGTGCACTTACATAATACCTGACTAGGGCTGATGAAATTTGGATAGGCCAGTTAGTAGAGTTCATAAACTGCAGTTGTGCAGTCATTTTTACTGCCTTAGAAAAGATGTTTATACGTAATTGCTTGATAAATGTCAATTTTCGTGATCTCTGAAACTTGCTGAATAGTGAGGTTTTAAATGAATAATATAACTCATAATTTCACATACAATGTGCATGTCAGGGGATTTCGTCCTGATTTAGTGGAAACATCTTTATAATAGGTTTGCTTCACTGGCATGTTTCATCTGTTTACATCTACATTTAGCATGGATCATGCAAACATAAAAATATCAAACAAATTAGTAGTAAGGAAATTAGTTGAAAAGAAGTATGCAAATAGGGGCCGGGGTAACATGCTTTTAAAATATTTATATAATGAAGATTTAATTCTAGCAACAAAGCAAAATCAGTAACTCAGACCTTTTATGATAAAGTAATGCCTTTATGTTAGGGAATTCTTAAATTACTAAATAGAAGGACAGAGCATAATCTCCTAATTCTTCAAAGCATCTGATGAAGTGGGATTTTCTCCCACGAAATCTTATGCGATAAATACATTTGTTAGTCTTTAAAAATGCCACAGGACTTCTTGTTTGTTTTCCTAATACTTTGTAGATCTATTCCACTTTTTAAAATGATGGTCTTTTATAATAGTATCAATTAAATATGTTAAGAATAACTGCACATTAGAAAAAAGATATGCTGATTAATTCTGATCAAGTAGGAAATGTCCAGGCTCTTCTGAGCTACACAAGCTGTGAAAGACCAAGAAGGTTGATACTGCTGCAATATAGGGAAGACGTTGACAAATTTAAGCAAAGAGAGCTTTAAAAAAACCAAACCCAGAAACACCTAACAATTCATGCTGGAGAAATGTGGAACAACTCAAAGAGTGGGAAGTGGAGCTTTTGACCTCCTCTGCTCTACAACTCACTTGTCCCATTTCCTTCCTGCTGAGGCCACACAGCCTGCGGGAATTATGACAGCTTTAGGGTTGAAGTATAAAGTCTACGCAGAGCTCCGAGAGAGACTATGGACCATTTCAAATTTTTATCTGGAGTGGGTGTTTTGGAAGGGTTCTCCCACTACTTATTAGTTTCACATGGGTCCTTTCTCTGACTTTCCCTTCTCAGCTCCCCAATTCAATCATTTCCAATTGCCATGTATTCAAAGGGATTTGGGGAAACCTTCAGCAGGATGGATTTCTCTTCTGCCTGCTTGACCGAGCTGTCTGCCAAGGAGACTTTTTGGTCCTTTAACACTCTTCCCTGGCTCCCTGAGAATGTCAGCCAGGGAAGGAATTGGTTTGGTGCCTCCCAGATATCATTCCCATTAACTTGATATTGGGTAGCCGTGTCATACTTAAAACGTCATTAGCTCATTACACAGCTGCTGCAAAAGAGAACACCACCTTACTAGGGAGCAAATTCCATCACTGTGTGATGAGAAGCTTGCAGAACTGCTGGGGGCCAATAGCCATATGGACTGGTTAAAGGCCTTAAGCATTAAATGTGTTGAAAAGGGCCACGCTGGATGATCCAATGCATCTTTTCCTAACTTGAAGGTGTATTTAAATGTTTCCTTTATTGTCAACTTTTTAATTAAAAATTTGGATGTTGCTTCTTGTAGACATAGTCTAATCTTGATTAATCTTTTTTTCCTTTGCTTTTAAATTCTGTTTGGAATAACCCAGAGTAAAACTTACAATTAGGTCATTAACCAGAAAAAAAAATTGGCGTTCATCTGCAGGTGATCAGATGACATAAGACGCCTGGTTTTAATTTGTGGGTAGCTCTGATTGTAACTAAAAGAGACTAGTTCTTTTTGTGGAATTGGCTGACTATTTCTCCACATCTGGAGTTAATGAAGTCTTTGAGACCACATCAGTTGTGTTTTGCCGCAAGAGCCCTTTGATCTGAAAAATCTAGACTGGCACAAGTGCAGCTTCATAATAGTGCCGCTATATTTTTGCAAGCTATAGTTAGGATACCAAAAACAAGTAGAAACTATATAAACTTTATGTGCCTGTGCTGGAACTTTCATGTAGCTATTTGAAAGTGCCTCTTTGAGACTGGTAAATATCATAACATTTTTATTATGCTAATGTCCTGTTTGTGTGTAACCATAAATGATGCATCTGTTGGAGCTGAACTTTTTCAGCTTAATTTCTCTTCTGAGGTGATTGCTTGTTCAGACAGTTTTATAAAATGTCAAAATTATTAGAAGTGATTGAAATTTCTATCTGTAGCCCACATTACGAATCTTGTTGATAGCATTTCTCTGGCAAAGTTTAAAAGATGTATAATTTGTCACTGTGGATTTCTTCACGTTAATCAATGCACATCTCCATGTCGGTGCTGCATGTCATAGAGCTTTGTTTCCTCTGCTGTCCTGTGACAGTGATAGATTATTCATCAGCTATAGCATATGCTGCATTATTTTGCACAACAGACAACTTGTAAATTAAAACCAGTTTTGCCTAATATGTTTGTAGCCTTATGATTGTGAGCACTTAAAATTTGACAGTCTGTCACTTTTGTTTGACTGTGTGGGAGGGGAGGGGGGACTATGAACCATAATTACGTACACCCTCTTAATACAGTTTATAACATGTTGTCATGTTGGAGCTCAGGTTTGCTCAGCACTTTCACTTTCTTTATTTCCAGGAATTGAAAATTTGGAAGTAACCACACAAAAATAAGTCATTAATTTGAACAGAAGCTATACTTGGAAAACCTATCTTTCTTTTGAAAATAACAAAAGCGTTCAAACAAAAATGTCCTCTTGAGTTTGAGTGCAAAATACAAATACGAAAACAAAGAGAAACCAAAAGTAATTAAATGTTTCCCCTATATTCCTCCTTTCCTGCTTCCCATGTCTCCGGAGCCAGTTCATGTTTCAGAAGATGCCCAAGATCCCGTATTTCCTTACCAGTGTTTTATACACTCGCATAGCTCAGCTCATTTCAGTGGAGTTACATTGGTGTCAAACTTATGTAAAGGAATGGCCAATCAGTTCTGTTATATAAAACAATTCCATGCACAGCCATGTTGAACCATTTGATCTGGAAAAGCATTTTGGGTATTGATATGCAAATACAAGATGTGATCCACTTAACTTTCCCAATTCCCGTGTCAGAACATTTGCCCTTACATTTTAAAATAAAGGTTTCCTAGACCTTGGTAGTAGTCACAGACCTCTTTTTAGTCTCTCTTTCTTCACTTGAGTGGTACTCAGCCTGTTGGAATGGGAGGGGAATGACCTAACTGTATCTATTTGTGGTGCGTGTGCGCATGCACGCACGCATGTGCGCGTGCACACACACACAGATATGTACCTTAGAATTTTTGGCATATCTCTTATGCCCTTATTAAGCTAAGACTTTTAAAATTAATACATTTGAAACCTATAAATCAATTGGTTTAGTTTGAAAGGAAGAGGAAAAGCAAAATTAAGCACTTTCTTTTTAAAGGACCTTTTAAAAAAATATATTATGTGAGAAAAATTAGCTCACATGTTAAATTTTTTGTACTCAGTAGCCATTTATTACACTCCTGTATCTGCACTGCAGTTTTTTTATAAACTAAAAATAATTTTAAGAGGACTTTTTATTTTGTGTTTGTACTGTACCTAACACCACAGGTTTCTGGTCCGTGACTGGAGCCTCCTAGACGCTACATTATTACTGCTAATAATAACAATAATATAGACAGTTCATACTGGAATATTTAGCAAAGTATCTTTATAAAGATATAGTATCCCTTAGCACAACCTGCATCTCACTATGAATTATTGTTTCGTTATCTATATTGATTTTGCTTATACATGTCATACCTTAAAATTATTTGATTTATTTCAGTGCCCATTTATAATTACTGTTATTAGAATCATTTGGTTGTTAAATTTATTTGGTACCCTGTATAGTTTTCAATGCAAAATGTTCATTCTGAGTTTCTGAAACATTGATTTCCTAGGAGAAATTGGTACTCTGCTTCCAAATCAAAAAAAGATTTTTTAAAAGCTATGCCAGACTTAAAAGGTTATTTGATATTGAAGGTTTAAGATCACTCAGCAGGATATAGACATGCACTACTTTCCCCTCCCCACTCCCTTCATCCAACAAAAACAGACAGGTTTCTGATTGGATTATGCAGTGCAATAACACTAAATTCCCAACAGTTTCTTTCAATAGACCCAAATGTTTTACTTTACAGGGATTTCATCTAATTAAATATTTAATGAAGAATAGCGTAATTTAAAATGTAAACTTATTTTGGGCCCATGTATTTTATCTTTACATTGTTTTTTTGTTTTGAGCAACAAGTCTGCATGAAATGTGTGCTTTGTAAGCAGACTCATGCTTAGCCTTTCATTGGGCCACCTGCTTGAATTGGCACAACAGAAAGTTTGGTGTTAGGATCGCAGTAGTACTTTGGCAACTTGCTAAAAAACAAAATGAGGGCAACAAAGGAATTAAATATTGGGATTTGCTGTGCGGTTTCCTTTAATTTCGGTCTCTGTGCTGTCATGCTGTTCTTCTGTTTATGTGTGACAGCCAAATATTACATCCGTGCTTTTTGTTGCTTTCCAATTTTAGGTATACGCACCATCCCCAAGCTCTGATGATTTCAATAGAGAATCTCCAAGTTACCCGTCTCCTAAACCACCAAGCAGTATGTTTGCTAGCACTTTCTTTATGCAAGGTAAGTAAAGTAGCCTAAATAGAACATTTATAATTTATCCTTTGTGTGAAATGTAAGCCTAGCCCATTGTTGCATCAAATAATGTAATAAAAACATTTTCAGGGAAGGTAAGGTATATGGCTGGGTCTTACAGTTGAGTTTTATATACTTCTACAAACTGTTAGATGAAGGGAGCTATCCTTTGATTTAAAGGTTTCTTTGTGACGTTAATTGCTGACTGCAATTTGAAGGGATTATCCAGCAGGCCAGATGGACAGAATTCCCCATTCTTTGATTTGTAGGGGCTTCAGAACAATGCACCAGAGTGATAGAGAAAAATGAGGTGAGGGCTTTTTGGTCATTTTGTAGTTTGGCTGTACATTATCTGGTAACAGTCTGGGTTCTGAATAAATAAACTTAGAGCTCCAGTATGCCACAAATACAGGTGACTTTGAATTGCACAGAAACAGGAACCCAAAATCATGAGACTGAGATCACATTTTCTTGACTTCATGTCATATAACTAGTTTTTATGTTGGTCAGATGAGGTTTTAAAATATATTGTAAACATCGTCTTTGAGTACTTAGTGTTCAGTGTTGTTGCAGTCTGTATTGCTGAGGGAAGAGAGTGCTGAAACACTTTGCATTAGTCTTATATAATATAGTAATTATTAGTTATTTAAGTCTGCTATTATGGAACTTTTTATTTTGTATTAAAATGTTTTAGCCAAAATAAATTGCCTATTATGGATTTAGAAATCTTTTCCACTTTATATTTCTGGTGAGCATTACTTAGCCAAGCATCAAGTTTTTTGTGGTCTGGAATTTTTATCTCCCTCTTGATATAAATCTGGTCTAACTGAAGGTCTTTGTAATTAGCAGAGTATTTGGTATTTTCTCAGCTGTGGTTGGATTGTATTTCAGCTATAAAGCCTCTTTTTTTTTTTTTTTTTTTTTTTTTTAATATAGCAACACAGTTTGGTAGCAGGAAAATGGTAGATACAGAATTAGTTATTCCCTATTTCAATACTGATGGGATAATTGAGTGGGTGAGTTAGGTATTTTTAAATAATGTAAAGGAGAACTTAGTATATTATTTGTATTAGAGAGATCTTTCTTTTCCTTGGGAAAAAAAAATAGATGGGACCCACAACTCTTCTGATCTTTGGAATTCATCCAATGGGATGAGTCAGCCTGGTTATGGTGGAATGCTGGGAAGCTCCTCCTCTCACATGTCACAGTCCAGCAGTTATGGCAGTCTACACACACATGATCGCTTGGTAAGTTATATAGGCTAATACAATTGCACATGCAAATATATATCTGGAGACAGATCTGTTTCATTTCTCATTTGATCTCCTAGCAGTGTCAGTTCACAATTATATTGTCAAAATTCACAGTCATGGCATATTGATTTTGCTGCATCTTGTTTTGTGTGCGTATAATTTAAAAATAATTGGTGGCAATGTAATGGCTTGTTCGGCTGATGAACAGCTAGTCCCTTTCTTAGATAATTAATAATGAATTGGGTATTTTGCATTATGGCATCTTACCAAGATATCTAACTATATTAGGGATTTTACTAAACGTATTTAGAGATTCTTATTTATTTTGCTTCTTTCTAGAGCTATCCTCCACATTCAGTCTCGCCTACGGATATAAATGCCAGTCTTCCTCCAATGTCTAGCTTCCATCGTGGTAGTACCAGTAGTTCACCTTATGTCGCTGCCTCACATACTCCACCCATCAATGGATCGGATAATATACTGGGTAAGAGTCTCTTAAGGTGCAATTTGAAGTTATTTGGCCAGTAAAGGTTCCTTTTCCTTCGTTTTTTAGTTCTCTAAGAAGTAGGCCTGGTATGTACACAAGTTTGTGCCCAGTTAACTAAAGGGGTAGTATTTTAAAACCAGTCCAACCACCCCATCCCCCAGTACTCAAACTCATTTGATTGTATTAAATAAAAACAACGAAAGTCCTGTGGCACCTTAAAAAGACTAACAGATTTCTTCGGGCACAAGCTTTTGTGGGCTGCAACCCACTTCGTCAGATGCACGAAGACGAAATGGTTGTGTGCATCTGACAAAGTGGGTTGCAGCTGATGAAAGCTTATGCCCGAAGAAATTCGTTAGTCTTTAAGGTGCCGTGGGACTTTCATTGTTTTTGCAGTACATAGACTAACATGACTACCCCTCTGGAACTTACTACCATGTATTAAATAAGTTTAGCTTAAGTTGGTTTGCAATAGACTTAAACTGAACTGATTTCAGACACACTTAAACGGCCCATGCCAGGGAATTGCACCTCTTTAATTAAATGGATATTTGTCTCCCTACCTTAGTGAAATCAGTGCATAAACAGTATGTCAACTTCTGTTTTGTAATTTAGATGCCACTGCTATATTATTAAAATGTAAGTGATAAATAGAGGGGTCATTTCAGAAGAAATTATCTCAAAGAGGGCAGTTTGAGGCATTCTGTCTTTGGGGTGGATCTGCCACTAAATTTTTCATGATGTATCATGCATCCTCCTTGCCTCGCCGCTCCCTCCCACCTCCCATGTTGGCCTCAGATCAGTGGCTAGTGCAAAAGGAAGTAGGTCAGTGGCAGGTTATTAACTCTTTTTAATCTCTTTACCGCATATCCAGAGAGTTCAGATGCAGGCTCCTTGCTTCCCCTAACAACTGGTAGGGAGGGAGCCATACAAACTTCTCATCCCCAGTTAGGCATCCTTCAGGAAGCCAGAATATGGCCCTAATATTTTAATGTACAATAAGAAATAAAATCTATGAAATGAGAAAAATACGATATAGACATCATCATTATTCACAAATTTCATAAAATTACTTATTAATAAAGCCATGGAAACTCAGTGATTTCTATTCTCAGGATTGCATGCATGCCTTTTCAATTTGCTATGGGTTCACACTCAGCTTTGCTTTCAGTCTTGGTGTAAGTAGGTCTTAGTCTGATTGGTCTAATTCCCCCTGATTTGGGAACATATTTTAGGCCTGGATCCATAAATGAATCCAAGTTCATAAAGCTTTCTTTGAATCCAGTGTGAGATTTGAAGTTTATTACAAAATATAAAGTCAGGTGATTGATACATGATTTGGGTTTCATAGTGAATATTTTGCATATCTTTGTATTAAAGTGCAATATTTGCTGGCAGGACTTGACATAGAATTTATTGGCACTCTTAAACAGATATATTCATATTTTTTTTAAAAATCCTCACCTGTGTTTCTGATTGGTTGGGTCTGCCCACCTTATAGTCTTTGGAATGGAGAGGCATGCACAGTTTGTGGCACAAGTGGAAATGGAGAGACAGAGTCCAGGGCATGCAGGGAGTCCTTGAAATAGAGGGATTGGGAGGGTGGCACACAGGGAGCTTGTGGGAGGGAATGGAGAAATGCAAGGAGCCCCAGTATGTCCAATAAGCTTGGCCTACAGAAGCAATTAAACATCTGACCTCCAGTGTTACTTTATATTATTAAAATAAATTTAAAAAATATTTTTGCATTCTGTTTTATAGGCAAAGCATTTTACACTTGTCCCTGATGAGCATCACTTTCTCCTCATCACACTGGCACAATTCTGTAGTTTTTGGGCTGCAAATGGTGCAGGGAAATGAGATTACCAAAATCTAAACACAAGACTGTGTTCTCTTACATTATTTTAATGTAATGAAAGCATGTTCCTGACAGTGAGCTCAGTTGTATTTGCTAAAATTTAGAGTAATAAAAAAATCTTAATTCCTTAGCCTTAAAATAACCATTGTGTTTTATTTACTTATTACAGGAAACAGAGGAAATGGGACTGGAAGCTCACAGACGGGTGATGCACTTGGAAAGGCATTGGCATCTGTAAGTAATGACTATTAATACAGTCTTTAAATTAATTTAGACCACATCTTGTTTAATATGTTGATTATGGTTTCAATTATTCATAGTTATCATTTATCTTTTTTGTATGTATTATCAATACCTATAATTAATGGTTAAATGTGTATAAAATGAAAGAGCCTAAACTTAACATAACACTCCATGAAACATTTGTGTACATTATGTCCATGTCAAGGCAAATTGAAATTACTTTTAGTTATTGGAGGTACCCATCAGATTTTTTGCTGCACATTTGCCTGGTCTCTGGAAGCTTAAAATATTATGGATGAGCACAGATTTGGAAAGTTGTGTGTACAAAGCAAAATTTACAAACAGTAGCTGTTTGGTCAAATTATAAAGCAAATTCTTTTCTCCGACATAGACATACAACTCCCATTTAAGTCCATGAAAATGTATCTGAGGGCAAAATTAGGCCAAAGGTTTAAAACGCATTGCTCAATGACCGTATGAAATTGGCAATTGAACGTACTATGGGAAAAACAATCTTTCTCATTTAATACATAAACGGTCAGATGCTGTGCGCTCTGTGATAAGTTATACAACTTGAATTTATGCAGCATTTTAAAAGAGGGTGGGGGTTTTGCATATCTGAAAGGCAGAATCAGTGCAGGCTATTTATGAAGTTTCAGTCACTGATGGAAGATGTCATTGCAAATAATGAAATAAAATGAAGTCATCAAATGAAGCACTGCAAATCCATTATCAATTAAAAATATTTAAACTTTTGTAGAAAACAATCATCATTGTAAAATGCAGTAAGACTGTGTGTGTTAATAGTATTAAAGGAGCCATTAATTTTAATAGAACAGTCCTCAGTACAGAACATTTTGAAAACATTGTTTATATTCAGCATCTGACTCAATACTCTGTGTGGCAGAAATTCCAGATCTATGGGTGGTGGCTGGGAAAGCTCTGCAGCCTTCTCTTGCTCAGCACACTGCTAGCCTAATCCTGATTCAAGAGATAAAAATGACTCCTTTGCAGCTGCAGAAGACCATCTCTGGGCTGCTTTCTGTTTTCCCCACCGTAGCCCACTGCACACAAATATGCACAGTTAGCAGATCCTGTTAGTTTTACTTTCTTCTATTGCTCAGATGTTAAAAGATGACCAGCTCTGATAACGTCAGATGGACTCTGCTGATGTCCATATTGGGTAACAAATTTCTCTAAAACTGACTGGCTTTGGGAAGAAAAATATTGTCCCTGTTTCTTCTTGGGGTCAGGTACTTTGTTATCCATTCAAGAGTGCAGAGGACAGTCCTGTGTTTGGTTGCATGAACTTTCCCTCTGGTAAAGAACTTGAATGATTTTTGACTCCGCTGAATCTGAAAAGCTTCTTGGGCATAGCAGTGCTGAGAAACATTGTGGTGTTTGTTACTGTCCTGCTCTTCTAGATTCCACAGCCTCACTAAATTTTCTGCTAAAATCTTGGCCTTCTGGGTTTGCCCAGACCCATGTGGCCATGTCACGTTTTCCGTTGCTCTCCATCTTTTTCTGTTCAATAGATCCACAGGTATTTTTTTTTTCTTGTAGAGACTAGCTAGGAGAACCCAGGCTCATGTTTGGAGAAAATTCCAACTGTACTATGAGTGGAAGTCAGGGCAGGAATGTTTAATCTAACTGGTGGGCGGGCTTTGGTTGTCATAGTAACTTAGTTCTGTCATCCTATGTTGTTGCTTGGCAGGAGCAGCCAGGTCATTCCATAAATCATTTCTGTCATAGCTGATGGTGATGCATTCCATCTGTGCAGTGCATGCCATAGTCTGCACACTTCAAATCCCTTGCTTCATCCGTCTGCTTCCCTTACTCCACTCCACACACACGCACGCACACACACAGTTTTCACAACTGTTCTGTAATATAGCAACGTTATTTTTTAAGAAAGGCATCATAATGTTTGAAGTAAAATGGGGCGCATTTAAATTTCAATGGCTAATAAACTTGGTGAAATTTTGGATTTGTTTTAGCAAAAATTTATTAAAATGCTTAACTCATCCTGAATATTTTAAACCAGTCTCTGTCTTTTTAGATTATTTTAGACACTAGTACTAGTATTATTAGGAGGAATTTCTTGTTCTAAGATTCTGTTGATGTACATCTTACAAAGGCTTTTCATGTGTGAAACATCAGAGGCTACATTTGTTCCTCCGTTTAGGTATTAAAGACCATACAGAATACTGTGTGATTAAACATGTAAGGCCAGATAATACATTTGCAAAGGTTCTTTTATTTTAGGTTTAAGCCTGGATAATTGTGGTCTTAATCTCAGGGTAGGCAAGAAAGAGAATTGTACATGAAAGTATTTACACAGAGTTCCCAAAGCCCTGTGGATTATGCATTAGGTTGGATAATGAACTAGTGTAGATAGAAAGAAAAGAAAATCTGGGTATTTGTGCCATTTCTAATGTGTTTCGCTGAACATTTGCCAAACAATAACCCTTTAAGATTGTGCCCATGGAGGGTTATATGGAGGAAGAAACATCTGGTTTATTTCAGTGCCTAATGCCAAATCAAAACACTTGGTCTTTAATTTAGAGGAGATCAAACAGGAAGGCTGTTTAACTTTGTTGATTATATCGGACCTCTGTGTGATAACTTATGTTTTGATTTCTACCTCAGTTCTAGGGTAAAGGCCTTTGTGTGATCTGGGTAGTTAAATGGCCAGTGGTCCCCTAACAAAAGTAAAGAAAATGTAGGGAGGTTGACTTTTAAAAGTAATTCATGAATTAAGTTTCTTTGTTGCTTTAGACTCAATAACATTAACATAACAAAGCTGAACTGAAACGTACACTGTAGTGTTTAAAAAACTGGACTAACAGCTCCGAGGTTTGGCGCTGTGGGCTCTCAGTTGTGCAGCTTTTGTCTAAGACCCTTTTCATTAGATGCTGGCATATTGGCACCCTGCTGACTGGAATGGACCATGACTGATAGGAGGAGGAGTTTCATTTGTTGCAGTAAAATGAGTCATGTTACTGCTTAAGCCTGGCAGAAGGTGTCAGAGTTGTTCATCATTGTCATTTAACAGTAGAGCAGCCATGGGTTGCATCCAGAATGAGTTCTGACTTTGTATTTAACCTGTGGCTTTTAACAGTTTTTCTTTAAAAAAAAATAGTTTTTTAAAAATTGCTATGTAGTTAGCTGAAAAAATGGATTGTCTGGCTATGCCGGAAAAAAGGCCAGGAGACGCTGGATGTGGTTAATTGGACTGCAACTTTATTCCTAAATTCTGGGAGTACCCGGCAGATAAAAGTGTGCCATGAAGGTAATTCCATAGTCATTTGTGTATGGGGGGAGGCTACTGTCAGCCCTCCCCCTTTACCCATCCTGGTACCATGCCACCCTGCTGGGACCTCATCACTCTGTGACTTCGCAAATGAGGGTTAAGGGGAACTGTAAGAGAGGGCGGGGGGCTGGGGCGGGTTGGATTCCTGCCATACCTGGCAGAGGAGCCTTGACTCCCTGCCCCTTTCCACTCCTTAAAATCCTATCAATGCATTTAATCTGATCACTGTAACCCTTCCATACATGGTATCTGCACTGGGCATCTTCCCCACACCGCATCATAGCTTAACCTCCATGTTATGTTCACCCCAACTAAGCTGCCAACCTGCTGTGAGGAAAGCAGCCCCCTTTTCCCCCAAGCCAATCTGCTGCTGACAGGAAAGGTCCTTCCCAGCACTCAGAGAGAGGAGCAACTAATTCGCCAAGCAAATCATGACAAACAGTGGTATTTAACTACTCCCACGGGCAGGTGGGTGGATGCTGCTCCACTTGTTATAAATAAAAAAGGGCTTTTCCTGCACCAGAATGGACCTAAATTGTCCCACCTCTTCTGGTCACTTGTGGGGGATTGAGGGGATGGTCAGCATCTGTATCTGGTGGGAGCTGGTGAGAAGCTATCACAGCAAGTCACTCTCTAGCCTTTAAAGGGATTGCACACCTTCTCCAACAAACCAAACAGACCCCATCACTTAATATGTGGTAAGATCAAATTTTATTCTGGAATGACATATTTTGTTCAGACATACAATTTATTGTGTATATCATCCTCTTCTTTGAACTTTTAAAGATTACCTAGCAAATTTTGCAAGACACTGTAATCAAAACTTAACCATAATTTTATACTGATTTGAAATTCTTTTATTTAATTCAATGATCTGTGTGATAATTCTGGGTTTTTTACATATATTTACTCTCTATCTCACATGTGAAATGAGGTATGTGGAGGTTTTGAAAGTGTGGTTTTACTGGCTTTTTTGTTTAACATATATCAATAATATGAAAGACCAAGACAATATTTGTAGCCCTGTCTTTGATAGCTCAGGAAACATAATACTAATCCACTGACTTCCAGCTTATCATTATTTTACCACTGAAATGTCAGATCCTGTTTGTGCAAAGTCACAACTAGTGGGTAAGGCACTTACAATTTTAGATTTTATTTGGAAGTTTAAATATTTAATTTGTTGTTTTATTCAAAATCACCCAACTCTATTATTATATCAAGCATAGAAAGAGATAAATTGTTGCCAAGTTAGTAATAGTTTAAAAGTTCAAAATTAAGTATTATGTATGTACTATGGAGGCTGGCTGGAAATCAACCAGAACAAATCTTTGTGGCAAAATAACGTTATTAACAACAGCAAAATTTCAGATGACTGTTTTATTTCATTAGATGACATCACCCATTAGAATTCAGTTCTTTCACAGTTTTCTCTCCTATGAAAGATTACATTATTTCGTCAAGTTTTATAGGGTCTTTTATCTATGTGAAGGAGTGTCAAGTTATTCCTTCAAATTTTCCTGAAGTTGTTTTTATGCATTATACTCTTTAGTTATATGGAGACCTGTTAGCTTTACTTGCACAATTCTTGATAGATTATATAAAATTTAATCATAAAGTTCTTGTAGTTTGTTTTTTAAAAAAATAAACCTGTGTTCAGCACTACTAGTTTTAACAACTGCTCGAAAAAGGAGCTCTGTGGCTATTTAAAAAACCTTCCAGGTTAAAAAACAGAGTTAAGATTGATGAGCCAATCTTTTCATCAAGTATACATCAGTGGTATCAACTGAAAGTATAAAAATGAATCCAAATCAACAGATTTATTGTTTTTTACTATTAGCTGTGACATACACTGATAGATGTGTGCACTCTGTTGTTGTTGTTAGATTTATTCTCCTGACCATACCAGCAGTAGTTTTCCATCAAATCCATCAACACCAGTTGGATCACCATCACCTCTCACAGGTAGGATCTACAACTTGTTAATAATTTATTTGCTATTTTGAAAACTTCCTTGTTGGATTGATTTCACAATGAAATCCATGTTGTTTTTCACAAATATTTCATAGTAAATATGCCCATTATAGTAAGCTTTTGGTCTGTTGTTTGTAGAATGTATGAGTATTGTACCTTGAATAAAAATTACTGTATTTGCTTGTTTAAATTTTAGCCATACCCTTACCTCCACCCCCAATAACAAACAAAACAAACAGCTCACCTCCAAATCCTCTTGTTAGTCTTGGCAGAATTTGATTTTTTTTTTTTTACGTTGCTTATTTTAAAACATTTTACAGATTATCTCTTGAAATTTTTAAACTTGTGTGAAATTTTGAGGTTGAAGTATTTTTTTATTTTTATTGATTTAAATTTTCGTAGTTGTGGGAAATTATTGGGGGAGTCAGAGAATGAGGTTTTAGAAAATAATAATGACTGTAGACACTGAGATTCAAAAAATTTAAAAGCTTTAACTATTAAAGCCTAAATTGTCAAATCACATGTCAAAATATACAAAATAAGTATCCTTAGAGCAAACTCCTGTAGGTTCTCAAGCAGCATTTTTCTTACTTTGCCTATGTGTAAATTTTGCTTATCATCACTGGGTGTGTGGGGAAGCAACAACTGGCATTTATCAACATTGACTGCTAAAACTCTAATCCTTCCATGCTGAAATTTAACAGCTTTGAGGGGAAGATCTTGATTTACTTATTTTTCCTTGTTCGTAACACAAACACTTGTTGCTATTAAAGTTATAATAACTCCAGTATCATTTTTGCAGAATTATGTTATGCTGTTTTTGGCCAATTATTAAAGCAATTCTCATTTGCTAGGAATTTAAAGAAATCACATAAAAGTAATCTTACCATTTGGAAATACAGAATAGTTGTAAAAAATTAGTAAAAAGTCTGTACTTTTGTAAATGTTTGTGTTGTTCAAGATAGCAATCAGTGGTGGTCTTTTTTTTTTTTTCAGAACAGCACACAGGATACTGTTGGAGTAACTTTCAAAAACAATAACAGTTGTGTGTTCCCTGTGGTGAAAATGTAGTGGTCTGTGAAGTTATTCACATTTTTGGAGCTGGCGATTTTCATTCATATTTTTCATGAATATTTTCATAATGCGCAGAAAAAACTTCTTACAGTTTTCAAAATATGTACTCAGTATAGCAACCTTTTCTGTCCACCATCCTTTGTGTGTTAGTGGTGTGAATTTGGTAAGAAGCATTCCATTGCAGAGATGAACTATGAGCAGCTGCTTAGAGCTATTAGTGAGTGTTGCTGCTTTCACAGACACTGTGGCCTCAGCTGTCTAGTAAAAGTTGAACAGCTGTGCTCTACATAGAAAGAGTTGTGAAAGCCCCATTGACTTAAATTTGTTGGTTAACAAAGAAGTGGAATTACGGGCAGGATGATGTAACTTTAACTCTGTTCGTTCCTATATTGCTAAATTATTGACATTTTTTTTACATCAACTTATTTTCCTCACCGTTATCTAATGTGTTCACACAGGCTTCTCATTGATTTTCCTTTCTTTGTTGACCAGTTTTCAACAAGAACTTTTTCTTTTGTAAAATTAGTTCATAGTGGAAGTTGTGATATGTGCTTGCCTCAAAGTGTCTTGTAATTTAAAGAAGTAAATTAGTAAATCTTTTTTCATTTAAAAAAAGCGTCATCAAATAAACTCACCTTTTCCAGCATTTTAGTCATATTTAATGGATGCTGTGCTAGCTTTCCAGGCATTTAGCTGATTAATGAATATCTCCAGGCTGACACAGCATACCTAAACAGCTTCTTTAGGCTTTTTTCCTCCTGTAATAACTGAAAAGTGCATGTTGAGTTATGTAATGAAGGGATTAATGCATTTCTTTGAGTCAATGGTTACAGTTGAAGAAAAAGGTTGTGTATTCTTTTTCTGTTGAGATGGCAGGTCAGACCCTGTAGGTTTATGCAGTATATATTATTTTTTTATCTTTTAACAACGTAAAACTGAAAGGAGGAATGTTCTGTAAATGGAGGGCAGTTGGTGCGACATTTGAAAGCAGTTTCTATGAAGAAAGATCTAAATCTGGCTTTCTGGCTAAGGGTACAACACCACTTCATCTTTGTGAGCACTGTAGGCGTTCTTCACAGTTGTTCATTGGTGGATCTAACTTCCAAAAGGTTGGGGGAATGAAGTCTTGAGTCCCTACACATCTGACTCTGCCCCTGCATCATTGTCCTTGGCTCCTAAAGAGGCCCCAAGTACTACCAACTTAATTCCATCCATATTTCTAGGTTCTAATTGGAAACTTTTGCAGGCTCTGCCAGATAGCACTATGAATCCTCTTCAGGGGAGGGCCCAGAATATCTTTCAGAAAACCCTCCACTTATGATTTTAAATTTGCCTGTGCTAGAATGATCTAGCAGACCCTTGAAAAGTTGTTCCGGTATTTAATTACCCTCACTTGTGAGTTAGGAATGCTGGGCTCTATTCCCAGCTGTGCCACTTATACACAGTGGGGCAAAATTAAGAATTACTGCTATTATATTTATCATTAACAACGCATTTGGTCGCCATCTTCCCTCTTGACCAAAACAAAAACCACCACCATTGCTGGCTTGACAGAAGTGTTGAGAAGTAAACACCTCCAGTATCCTAAAATAAAATAGCATTTCCTGAATAGGGTACTAGAACACTTTATATTTCTTATAGTTGGTGGCTTAAAGAAATCCTGATCAAAATACAGTTTTAGTGTGATGGGGTTAACGGTGATGCTTTTTGCCCTACCTAAAATGGCTTTAGACACATTTAATGGCATTCTTAGCATTTGTCTCTTTCCTTTTATAAAATTAGGAGTCCTTGTTTATTTATTATTCTATAGGCTTGGGTAATGGACATCTCATCCCTAATTTGCAATTAAAGAATGAATCTGGGATCAAGCATTCAGAAATCATGAGGTGGTCTTAAAATTGAACATGTTTTTTATGTACTTCCTGACTTTTGAGCCTTTAGGGTTCATGTTCCCAAGCTTTCCTTTGCAACAATAAGGACTAGAAATGTTCTTTACAAAAAAAAAAAAAAAAAAAAAAAAAAAGAGAGCTGCCATAACGAGATGACTCCAAGTGCTGGAGCTTTAAGAAAAACACCAAATATTGTGAGTCTAGCAATAAAATCATGAGCAATGATAACTTCGGTGTCTCACCTTCCATTACCTAAATTAAGTCCCAGTCCTGGAAAAATTTACACATGTGCATAATTTTTCTAAGATGGCTTCAGTGGACCTCTACATGTGTGCAAAGTTACACATCTACATATTTGCATGATTGACACCCTGGCATTTTGAGAATGAGTTTGTAGGCATTCATTCAATGGACTCTCAGAGGGGGGAGAAAGCTCACTGCTGGTCTTAACGTGTTTGACAGAAGGGTAAGGAGTTGGGAGGACTGAGCTAGGAAGGTGAGAACTGCAAATAGGTACATATGACCCCTGGAAATCTTCTCTTCTTTGCCTTATTTGTTTTTTCCTGCTGTTCTGTGGGTGCTGGACTAAGAGCTGCAGTTACTAATTGCAAGGAGTAGTGGTGCTGGAATGCTTTTTAATGTAATGGGGAGATTTCATGAACAAACTTCTATGAGACAGAGGGTGGGGGAGGCAAGCAGGAAATGAATGCCATCTGGCAACCTCCATGGCCATGGAAATAAAATACACTAGTAATATTAAAAGTGCACCAGCATTACTAGAAGTATGATTAAGTGCAGGTTGCACTCTGATTTCTTTGTGCGGGGAGGAGAGGGGTGGGCCCAGCCAGTTTTGTTCTGGATGTAATTATAGTGAATAACACCTCTGTTGTCCAGAATGAAGTAGTGCATTGAACTCCAGATGAATATGTGGAGGTTTAGAAGATTCATGTTCTGAGTAGATAAGTAGGCTGCTGTCTTTCCTGTGGTTTTTAGTTTACATTCAGTCTTTATTTATTCTTTTCTGACTAATATTTAGGTTACATCGTACTTTAGGAAGTGGCGTGCTCATTCCTTGCTATCAGTAGCCGGCATTTGTTAAAGCTGCAGTTAATGGGTTTCCCATAAGAAGCTGCTGTTTCCTAAAATGGCTTTTTGGCAGTGGATTGGTTTGCTCTCGAGTTGAGTCTAAAGATTCTAAAAGATACTTAGACAACATTTTTGTAAGATTTAACTGAGTAATACCTGCAAAAGTAGGAAATGACAAGTATATAGATGTAAGAAGAAGAGTAGTTGTGCAGGGTGAAAATGTGGGGTTACACCTCGGGTACTCCATTTAATTGGAGAGAAGATGTGAGTGGAGCCATGGCAGATCTGTACTTGTAGGAAATCAGAGAGCCGCTTTTGAACTTAAACTTTGAAAGGAGACATCTGAGATGTTTTTGCAGTTGTGCAGGGAGCAGTTCTTTTTAAAATGAAACTCTTGTTTTAAAGGGGGATTGTTTGTGGATCACTGAACAAAGGAACTATAACATTATTAAACTTCTTCCCGGTTTTCCAGGCACATAGCTCTGTCTGTTATTACAGAAACAAGCCCACAGGCCTTTTCTTTAATGAGTTGTTTTGGATTGGATGTCCATAATTTATTAATGTAATTGCTTTATTATTACATTTGTATGGCTGAAAGGAAGCTGTCTTTAATGGACATAGACATTGATGCAGTGTCTTTATAAAAGATGCATTATTAGCTGATGAGAAAAATACATGTATTTCTTCAGGCTTTGTGTTTAGAAAGTTCTTTTTCTGTTATTGCAGTTCATAGCTAATTATTTATTCCTACATTTTAATGGTCATTGTGAATATTCTATATGGCATTTTAAACCTGCAATAAAAATATGGGTAATTTGAATATAATTGGTAGTTTGCTGCATAGCCAAAGCACTGTTTTTCTTCAACTGAAATTAAATGTGTTCTAATTTACCTTAAATACATCTGAGATAATAGATGAATGTTATTTATCTTTAACTTTCTAAATATGACATGAATTCTGTGTACAGAAATATTTCAGTTGGAGAAAATGGAAAAAACCTAATTTAGAATATAACTAAGCAAAGTAAAGCTTGTTATTTAATGAGAGAGATGTCATGGAGAAATGACATCCAAAGCAATGTTTATCTTCAGTTCCATGCCCTGCTGATTTTTAGTTATAAATAAACTTGTGTATTTTCCTAACTGCTTCAAGGGCATAATTGCACTTCACTAATTTAAAACAAAATTATTGTTTTTCCAGTAACATTTTTATCATAAGGATAATGGAAGAGGCAAGAGTTTCACAGATATTATATACTGCATTAGTCCACTGTCTTTTTTGAAAATCAGAAAATAAAACTTTGTATATAATTACAAATTACAGTAGCTGGAATATTTTACCTACAATAAACATTTATACCTGTAGGTGACAATATCTAAAAAATGCCAGTTACAGAGAAAAATCAAAATTTGATGTCCTTTCCCAACCCTTAAATTACCCTGTCTTCATACAAATTATGTTGTAGCTCACTATGTTAAAATTTTCATGGTTTGGTGCATAAATCTGTGTGCTAACCTGTACAATTTTGACAGGTGCCAGTCAGTGGTCTAGGACCGGAGGACAAGCTCCCTCATCTCCAAACTATGAAAACTCTCTCCACTCTTTGGTAAGAATTGTTTGAAGTTGCACATTACTTTCTAGCTAACAGTTGAAGGTTCATTTTTGTATAAGTCCTGCATATCATTAATGAAAACAGTAGGATATCATTACAAATGAATTCTTTGCTAACAAATGGTGTGGTTCAGTTGAACAATATAAGACATGCAGGGTGTGTTTTTCACCATCTGTTCCTTGGGCATCAGGCGTCTGTACAAAGGACAGCTGGTGCTATAAAATACTGTTATGAGATTCCGGTACCTTTTCACAAACCCAGAGCTAATTCTTATCTTAAGCTCACTTTGTAGAGTAAAGATAAAATAAAAGATTTCATATCTTTGCATTTATGTGTACTTTCTTATTTTCTTACATGATAATCCTTCCTGGGGCTTTTTGTCATTACATGCTCACAAGAGTATTACAATTGGAAATGTTTACCTTTAAGTAATATTAACTTATTGTTATTGGGGAACATTAATTATTGCATTGTGCTAAAAAGAACAGACTTTCTATACGGAAGAAAGCACAGGAAATAAACTGCAGTATTGAGGGAGAGGGAGGATTTTTATATGTAATGAGTTCGAAAAATCTCCAGGGGGTTTTAGTTGCTGTCTTTCCTTTGCTGGTACAGTCTCAGGAAGGGAAAGAGGGAAACAAACTGATGGAATATTGAGCAAGGCTTTGGTTCTTTGTTAATAATTCAAGTTTCCAAAAATAAAATTCCTTTATTCTGTGACTAACAGAAATAAATATAAAAGAAATCAATTTCCTTTTCTTCACACATTTTGCAGTTAAATTTAAGCAGTATGTGCATCTTAGAATGCTAACATTATAACTGCAATGTTCAGCATTTAGCCTTCTCACAGCTTAATACAATCAGATCTCTGTTGCATTAACTTGACTAACATTTTATGCTGACATGCACATCAGCTATTTCCTCACCTCTTTTTTGAATTAATCTTAACCTGTGCTTTGCTTCCTGTTCTGTCTTGACTTTGCCAGAAAAATCGAGTTGAGCAGCAACTTCACGAGCATTTGCAAGATGCAATGTCCTTCTTAAAGGATGTCTGTGAGGTACTATTTCTTTTCAGATGGTGCCTTTTTTTGTTTCAGTTAATTCTACTTACATATATTCCTTATTAAAATCTTGAATAAGCACAGTGTGTGTCCAGTCTTTTGCCTCCAACATTTTTCTATTTTATTTTCTAGAGCACTGCAAGACCAGAATCATCGTTGCTTATTTCTTTAAAGAAACAATAAAGACAGACCTAGATAATTATTTGGTGGCAGTGTACAGATTTCATGCATTTATTGGGGAAGAAGTTCCAGCATATGTTCATTTAATTTATGAAGTTTAAAAGAAAATTGTATAATTTGTGGGGAGTCAGATATGCAAAACCAATCACTTAAAACGCTGGGCTAAAACAGTGGTCTTCAACCTTTTTTTGGATCAGTGCCCAGTTTTTCAATATTTTCACTTTTGCAGTAAGTTTACCAGCCACCTACATAAATTGTTACTTTTTATAAATTGCCACTGTCGTTAAATTAATTGTTACATTGTCTTATTGTTAATCGTTAATTATAATTTTCAATCTATTTAAATTTTAAACTCAGATATTTTAAATAGGCTATCAAACAAACTTCATTCAAATAAAATTTATTCATTATTCATACAAACTTTTTATAAATTACAGCTGGATGAGCATGGTCATTTTCTCCTTCCTTCATTTTTGTAGCACCCACCAAAAATCACAAAACGCCCAGTAGTGGGCGGCATCACCCAGGTTGAAGACCACTGGGCTAAAACCTGGTCCATCTTTGTAACCATATGCCATCAAAAAAGCCATTACTTTTCTGAATTCTCATTGGGAATTGTTACCCAAATGGTGACACTGGTTTTGTTATTTATTACTAGGTCTTTTATTTTTGATACTCATTCTATTTTTTTTCTGTTCAGACTGTGTAATAGAAACTAAATAGTGTTATTAACCTGATAGTATAGTATAGTAAGCTTTATTTTAAGAAGCAACCATCTTTGTTTCTGAGATGGCATACATTTCACATTTCTAGATACCTTATTCTTTTTTCTGTTTATTCATAGTGATAATATGTGCTTTTGAAGCCTTCCTTTTTTATTTTACATTTTATTTGCTGTCTTTCATGTCTCACAATGTAGAAACCATTACAATATAATGAATTAAGCAGATGAATATAATAAATGACCTTTAGTGCTCCTCTTAATTTCCAACAGCAGTCTCGAATGGAGGATCGCTTGGATAGACTTGATGATGCCATCCATGTACTACGAAACCATGCTGTGGGGCCTTCGACGAGCCTGTCAGGTGGCCATGGAGATATACATAGTTTATTGGGGCCATCTCATAATGGGCCAGTTGGAAGCCTAAACTCAAATTATGGCGCATCTAGCCTTGTAACCACCAACCGACAAGCTTCAATGGTAACACTTTTTAAAAAAGCATTCGTAAATGTTTTGTCTGTAACTGTTAATTTCTAATCTCTTTAAATCATAGTAAAGCCTAAAAAGTTAAAACTTGCCTGGAATTTGTGTAATGTACATTTTCAGTGATATTTCTGAGGAGTACCAGAGATACAGTGATTGTGGAAGAAGAAATGGCAGACTGCTGCACCTGCTACAGGTTTCCAATTAGAGGGGATTTGGGGGTAGGGCACAGGGGGAAGGAGGGGAAAAACTTAGACTTTGGCCTGGTCAATGGCCCATAAAATCCTGCTGTGACCATATGCAGAAAGCTGAGACTTTCTGCTGGAGAGCATTTGAGCTTATACATGCATTTTTTCCAGATGTGTAATAATTGGCAGAACAGTTTTCTCCTTGAAATAGTGAATAGAGAGATTGAGTAGGAAAAGCAGTCAAGAAGGACAGAATTTCAAGTGTTCTGGTCTGGAAAAGCTGTTTATTGTAAATTGGAACTAGTCTTCAATAGCAGATGCTGGCAGAAGACTGGAAGGAAGCTGTTGGAATGTGGAACCATAGTGTGTACAAGTTCAAAATTTAACTTTTTTTTTTTTTTCCAAATGAAAAAGGGTTTTGAGCACAGCTGTAGGGTAAGTAACAATCAAGAGGAAACCAGTTTTAGATTAATCCCTAAGAGGAGTGAAATAATACAATCCATCTTTTTTAGTTTCTTTTAAAAATGCGAACCATTCTAAGAAAAATGGATTGACTTTTGTATATCAAAAATGTACGTTGAAAGCTTTGCAGTATATAGTAAGTGAAATCTGCTCATAACGTTGCTTCCTTCATCCTTCCCTCTAAAAAGCTTACAGAAAAAAAGTTTTTAAAAACATGCTTATTTTGATTGTGCCATGTGTTTGCATATGTACAGCATAATTTTAAAGATCGGAGACATACTGTGAAATTTTCTATCATAAAACAGATTCACAGCTGCGTACAGTGTGATCAAGGTAGAATTTCACCTATCATCAAAATAATTAGGTACCCCAATAACTGAAGGGTTTATATTCTGTAAAACAGAATTAGTTCCAGGTTTTCCCATTCACAGGCCAGATATCCATTTATATTAATTTCAGAGCCAATATAATAAACCTCAAAAGAGACTGGTTACTTTCCGAAAGGCACTTTTTTCCAACAGCATGTTCAGTTTTAGGCATTCACATAATTTTACAATAGGCTTGAAGTAATGAAACATGTTAAGATATAAATGCTTTGAGATTAGAATTTCTCTTTTTCATGTTGTCCATGCATTTAAGGAATGCTGCAAAAAAAATTTTGTAGTATTTCTGTAAATAGAGACTCAGGTTGGATACTATGGTGGAAAACTGTAGCCCTTTTAGTTGAAAATGTGTGTGTTTGAAACAGTGGTGATGAGACTGTTTTAGCAAATGAGATTGCTCTGTCTGACGAGAGTTTTCTGATCTTTCTCTTCACTCTGGTTTTGATTACGCGTTCGGTAGATCCTCCTTTTTCTGTATATGTATGAGTTGTAGCTGATCTGTGCTTTGTGTTGAGCCATGGGAGACATCTGCCCACCTTAAAGACTCCCAGACAATCAGCACATTATTTGAGGTGCCACACACTGTAATAAAGGATCATTGGATGTATCAGAGTGTATAGGATACGATTGCTGTTGTAGAGCAGGAAAATAATTTCCTGGTCTCTTGTGGAGGTATCTTTTCAAAGTGGTGGAAGGATAACAGATTAACCACTTGGAAAAGATAAGGGGGCAGCAGAAGAGAGGAAGAGGGTTTTAACAGAAGATCTTGAGCAAAGAATTTCATGCGCTGCTCTGAGTCATATGGCACAAATCTATTGGAACCAACAGCAAAGTTTGGATCCATATAGAGTCAAAGCCATGTTGAAGTTCGTGCTAAACTGGGCATAGTCAGTCAAGTGTAGGTGACCCAAAGTGTCCTGAAATGCTTTTCATTTGAATAGGATCCTCAAGCAGACGAGGATTAAAAGCTTTAAAAAGTTTTAACAGAATATGCACCAATGGAAAATTGCTGGTCAAACCATATTATAAACTAGCTCCTCATGAATTCTGCTTAAATTGTTTAAACACAGCTGTGTTGTGGTTGCAGACTGGGTCTGTAATACTGCACTGGATTTTTATTTTTGATAGGGAGTTGCTATCCATCCATTTAAAAAAAAGAACAAAGGGAAAGGGGGGGGCGCAAAGTAAGTTAGGGTAGGAAAACGAGAAAATAAACGCTTTGCTTTTGTGATTCTTGGTTGCTTCAGTGCATGCACCAAAGTTCCCTCAAAGCGCTCTGTCTTGTCTTTTCAATTGTCTTGAAAAACTGATAATCTGAGATGCCACTGGGCCAAATCCTTTTCCTTGTTACACCACCATAATCCTATTGTCTGCAACAGAGAGAAGAATATGGTCCATTTTTGACCAATCCAGCGACCTGCTGTGATATAGATAGATATAAGTATGTATGTATGTATACACACACACTTAAAAAGACCACAGACACAATGTTCCATAATCTAGCCATTTGGAAAGTTTTATTTTACCATTCATTTTTCTTAAAATGGTAGTTGTACATAAGTAAATGGAAGACAGAATTCTACTAGAGAGATAGAGAGTTTAATGTGACGTGTGTATTGGGTTTTAGGAGATAGACCTTTGTTTGCTTTTGTTGAGCAACTAAATATCTTTTTGTTATGTTTTTGCAGGAAACCTTCCATAAAACATATTAAGGAAATAATGAGCCAACAAAATGCATGTGTTAATGGAAAAAAAATCAACACTGATAAGGTTTTTATGGTTTGGAATGTATTTTTCTGCCCAAAGAATTATGTTCATCCGGATTTAGCAGTAAACTAAACCTCATCTTCTGCAAAATCTAAATACAAGACATTTTAGCTCTTTAATAATAATAATAAATTAAATTTCCCTAGAAGATGATCTTGGCAGAAGAAGCTAGGAAATTAGTAATTTAACTCCTTTTTATGTAATTAGTGTACCCAGACATGGGTTTATTTTAACATTTGCTTAATTTTTGAGCCAGATTTATTTTAAAACTCCAGTTGACTTCATTTCCTGCTCTCTGAATGTCTTTAGTTCCTATTTTGCAAGGCTGTCCATTACACTTACTCTGATCTTCATTCAAAGAAATATTTTAATAACTAAAAGTCATCAAATATTATATTTGCTATATGACCTTTGGAGTGGATTGTATTTTATTTACTGTAATATTTCCATGTAAAAAGGAAGAAATATTCCTTCTATTCTTACTCAAACCAGTTAGTATGTTTTTTGTTTACCGTCACTGTAATATAATGGAAAGGGCACAGTATGAATTGATAAAAGACAGAAAACAGAGTTAAAGATTGAAATCAATCCTTAGCTCACTCTGCTGTTACCTGGTATAACTGGAATCTGCATAGAGTGCATGATTTTTACAGGGTGGGCCATAGCTGATGTAATACATTCTCTTCACCAATGCAGGAGCATAGCTACGGGTGAGCCAGGTGGACTATGGCCTACCCACTTTTAAAGAAGGTGCAGTCAAATTCCACTTAAGCTACCTTCACAACTGGAGATTTCTTGGCTAGTGGCTTCCCAAACTTCCTGCTTTCAGTCACATGGCCAAAACCAGGAAGTTCAGGAAACGGTTGTTTTTCAGCCCGCCCACCCATGTCAGTGACAGACCCTGTCAAAAAATCACATCTGGCTACAAGCCTGCATCAAAGGGCAATTTAAGGCCCCAGCCTTACAAGCTGCTTTGCCCAGGCCACCCTCGTCCTTGCCCAAGTCCCCACTGGTCAGTGCAGCTCTGTGGAGACTATGTCCACATGAAGCAACTTCTGAATCAAGTTTTGACTCATGGGTCCCATCATGTCTCTCAGCTGAATTTAAGTATTGCACTTCAGGGTGGCTTAAACTTGGTGGTGACCCAACCGACCAGACCGTGGAGTTCAGAAACCACTGAGCCCAGGTTTGTACTTGGGAGGCAGCTTGCTTCAGCTGTAAGAGTTGAACTATGCTTAAATACAGTTGTCTACCTCAACTCTCTGGCCTTTTTGTGTCAGTGGGGACAAATTCTCACTTCCCCAGTTTTTTGGGGTTACACCTTCTAATGTTTTGAATTTAATATTTAGAGTGAAACATGTGAAGCAAAACTATAATTAACAGGAGATGGATTTATTTTCCTACATATCATTCAAAAACTTCCCCACTTACGGTAGTCTAATACAGTTTTTGGGGTTTCATCTGCTTTTTCATTAATTATATTATCAAAATTACTCTGCAGAAATCCACTTTTCTCTGTGGCCCTTTAGGATTACTACTGCCTGCCATTTAAATTCATAAATCATATCAGGTTAATCCAAATCAGTTCACAAACTCATTTTTTTAAAAATGTGACTGTAAGAAACTTTAGATTAAGTAGTCAGTGTTTATATAGATGTTAAGAATGGATTATCCATCTATTTAGACAGCTATTATTAATTGTTCTATATGATATAAATACCTTAAATAGCATTTTAATGTACCCATGTAGATTTCAGTGTGTCTTTGGGAGCTTTTGTGGTTTGCAGTGTAGTGAAAATATGTAGTAGATTGTGTGCTTTGTATAAATAACCAAAAAAAAATGTTTACTACACATGGTAAATACACAACTATTTCGAAAAATTAAAATATTTGTATAACATTCTAGGTTGGTCGCTTCCCAGAACTTTTCAAAACTGAAATTGTTTTTTAGCTATGGAGTCATAAAGTATGTCTTGGTCAATTGATTTCAATATATAAAAACAGAAAATAAATTTCTCTTTATCTTTAAGGTTTAATTAAAAGTAAACATGAAAACTTCTGAGTTACAGTTCAGAACAATCTATTTTTGTTTGGAAAAAAAATAAATCCTGTAGATCCATTATAATGAATATACTGTCACCTCCTTAACTATAATGGAGCACATCTTTTAATAAACTGCATTAAGAGAACTGCCTCAGAATGCGCAAATAACTCAGTCAAGATGTGAATTAAAATTATGTACAGTCAATATTCCATGCAGTCGTGTTTAAACAGCAGGACTGGATGAGGTTTAGAATTAGTCTACCTTTACTCATGTGCAGGTTTTTTTTGTCATCTGCCATTGTTTCATTCTTCCGACTGTGGAGCAACTCATGAGACGGAACGGTTTTCTGTTGTGAGAACAAGACTGATTGGTCAGAACAAATGAAAACAAGTCCCTCCATGGGTGCCATAGTCTAAGTACAGCAATGTAGAAGGATGAGAATGCACAAGGCAAGATGATGTCATTTTTTGAGCCTGACTTTTATTCTGAAGTGAAGGTTCATAATTATTGAAATTTAGACAAGTATTGCATAAGTATCCAACCTTCCTCACTCAAATAGCAGGCTGTCAGCTGTATGCTAATGAACTAAACAATTAAAACGCCATCCTATCTGGCTTTAGTGAGACAAAGAACTGTTTGTACACCTGTTGTTCCATAAAGATTAGAGAAAAGCTAGTGGGATGTGGTGAGCAAGGGTTAAAAAGAACAACAGTGACTGTGAAAGTTAAATTTTCCAGGAAATACAAGAGATGCATTTGTGAGAAGAATCAAGTTACAAAGAGAGAGTTCTGCTAACTTCATTAGGCTGAACCAGTCCAGATTGTGTGCTTCCAATGATTCCCATTCTGGTCTTTTGTGATGTAACAGGATGGTGGGGTTTTGCTGGGTTTTTTTGCTTTATGTTAAATGTGTAAATATGGGGAAATATACAAATGCTTTGCGGTTTTTATGATGATATTTATGATTTTTACTGTATTTCTGTAATGGTGATGTTTATAGCTGCAGTGCAAAAAACGAACTGAAACAATTCTAGGGAGCCTTAGAGGGGAATGCGGAGTCTTTGCAAGGGCTCTGTATTTGAAGTGTTTGTTGCTAAAAATACACCAACTGCTCATTTCTAAAAAGAAAGAGAACATGCATAGGCAGCCCCAGAAAAGCATGAATTGTGCTGGTGGAATGAAAAGGTGAGATCATTTAGGTTAGGGTTCAGTGACAAAGTAAAGTGAAGGGGCTGCAAGTTTTTCACATCTCCTTACGCGGGTGCAAGCCTTTGGATGAACTGCTTACCTAGAAGTCAGTGGGAGTTGAAGTTTTTGGCGACCCTTTAAGAGATTCTGAGACTCTCCCAGGGATGAGTCCTTTAATTGGAATTCCAGTGTTTGGGTGTGTGTGAGTGATTTGTCTGGTTAATATAAAAGCCGTGAGAATGAGAAGCAGAGTACAATTTATAAAATTAAGCTGTTCTATTGGCTCTAAAGCATTTCTGCTTGGGGCTCTATCTTTATATTAAAATTAATTAAAGTTCACCTACCTGTACTGTTCTTGATAACTTCTGTTTTTATCAACTATGTACAACTGTCATCTCTCACAAGGAGACCTTTTAACTTTAATTCAGTTGATTATTCATAGATTCCAAGGCCAAAAGGGACCTCTGTGATCATCTTCTCTGACCTGTATAGCACAGACCTAGAACTTCCCCCAAAATAATCCTTAGAGCATCTCTTTTTGAAAAGCATCCAATCTTGATTTAAAATTTGTCTAATATTGTTTCCATCACATACTTGAGACCAGAAGTGTAAATTTTATTAGCCTCAGTTGTTTGCTTCAGTTTTGGGAATATACATTACTGGATAATGTAATGTGGCATTAAATGAAGCTTTTTAAAAAAATTTCCAATCTATTTTCTGAATCTGTCAGAATTGATCTTTTGTTCTCTCGTCTTTTGATTAGCCCTAGATTTTAAAGTTGCCAAGACTATGGCAGCTGTTATGTTTGTACATTGCTTGAAGTTTTTTTTTTTTTTGCAAATAGGCTTTGGCGCTAACTTGCCCCTAAAGACATCTGATGTTTGTAGCTGGAATAAAAGCACCCTCATGTGTTAAGATTAAGCATAACCAGGAAAATGAAAAAAAAGCACGCAACTTCCAGAGAATTTAGCAAAGTCTAATATTATAACTTATTTTTTTAAATAAAGAATGTTTCGCATTCTATTTTGTGAAGAGTGGGTTGGTTAGTGTTGTAGGCTGAAATTTCAGAGGCTGGGCTGCCATTTCTCCTAGTGAAATCAATCATAACATTTGCACTGTCTGCAAGACAAGCCAGACTGAGATGACTGTCTCCAGTAGAACTTTTCTCATAAATTGCCATTGGTCGGTAGGAAAGACAATGTGTGTTCTCAGAAAATACACTGTAAATAGCAGCCAGCCATCTTGCCTTGTATGGTGGATTATTGAATATAAAACAAATAACAGACCAGAATGACCTGCTATTATATTAGCCTGCTAGCTTGCTGGCTCTTTTTTTAAAAGAAAATTCCTTTCTTGTTACTGTGTGTTAGCTCACAGAAAACAGTGTACATTAAACAAAGGATAAACTTGCATAAGTGTATTTATCTCTCTCTGGGTAAAACCCATACTAAGACATGAAAGGTAAAAGCTGCATTAATTACTCAAGAGGGATTCAAAGCTCAGCAGTTTACTAGGATTGAAGGATTTAGTGAAAAACAGTGGTTCTCATGTGTAACTCCAGGCAATAAACCTATTTAATTAAAGGCTTAATCTTCTAGTTGACATGTTTGCTACTGTTGCAATAAAAAGCCTCATCTGTAGTCAATTTTTTAAGTATAAAATAATGACAGTATCCTTGGTCTTTTCCTCTTTTTTTTTATACTGATAATTGCATTATTTTGGTTATCTTTTTAAAAAACTAAATGTTTCCCAAGGCTTCTGTGTCAAGGAAGTAAAAGATTTAATAAATCAGTTTTCCAGATAATTTTAATCTCCACAGTTTTCTAATTAATTTGGCTGCTGAAACTATATGTGTGTGTCCTTCTTTCACATTCATAGGTGTCATTAGTCCATGTTCATTGCAAAGCTTGAATTAATTTAACTTTTTAAAGACTACTCATCTTTAGGCACAGAGTTATTTAGAAATAGGTTCAGGTTAATCACCCCATTCTAACAGCAGTTCACAGGACACATTACTGTGTCGCCACACAGTGCGTCACAGAAAGCCGAGGAAATGGCTGGAATTGGCCTGGGGCAGGTGGGCGGATGTGTCCTGTAGAGTTGTGACCTGCCACCAAGTATGTCGCGATCTGCAAAAGGTTGAGAACCACTGTTCCAGCAAACAGCAGAGCTTGAAAACATCCAGAGAGGGCCAATGAAGCTAGAAACATGGGTGTTTTTTCATGTAATGACACACTGTAATGTGACTATTGTAGAAAGACAACAGAGTCCTGTGGCACTTTTAACAGAATTTAGCCTGGAACCAAGGAGAATGAGAGTACTTACTGAGGTATATAAAATAATGCTATTGTGAAAATAAATTGAGTTCTTGTTTAATCTTATTTCATAAAACAAGAACAAAGGTTTAGCTGATTAAAAAAAATCCCTGCCTAGTAATTCAGTAGGACTTTTATTTAAAGAACACAATTTTATGACTGTTAAAGTTCACAGCTGTTTGATCCAAGGGAAATCAAATCTTGTGCCTCAGGAAAGAAATCACTGTTCCATGATATGACACTGAAAAATTTGCTAGGTTGTTGTAGAAGTACACTCAGGTTTTGGACACTGCCTGGAACAGTTATCTAATACAATGTATCCAGTGGTTTCATCCAATACTCATTCTCCTTCAAATATATCATTTTTTTTGATGACCCATAATTTAGGGCCCCAGTTCTGTAAACACTTAAGCATGTGCATACTCAGATGAGTTGATCCATCAGTAGATCTGATTTTGGATGTGTGCGCCGGGGCATTTTGGAAACACTTTCTATACTATGTAAAAGACTAGGCAGCAGTTTACAAATATGTCACATGAAAGAACATCTGCTTTATGTATTGTGTCCATATGAGTGTCTCATCTTACAGTGTTTTAGACTACAGTTAATTTTAAAAAAACTTTAAAACTCTTATCAATATACTTAAATGTATTGTATTGTAGCAATAGCCTATATTTTACATCAGTGTTGAGTGGAAATGTTCACGGTAGAGTATTTCCTTTGATTACATTGGTGATGGGAACAGTATTGCTTTTCTTTGCTTTAGACTGGAACTCATCGAGAAGAAAGTGTCAGCCTCAACAGCAACCATTCAGTCCTGCCCAGTGCAGTGTCTTCTCAGAGCACAGAACTAAATCATAAAACACAAGAAAACTATAGAGGTAACCATACTGTACTATTCAATGGTAAACTAGGCTATTTAATAATCCAGGGATAGATAAATATGCAAACATACATACATAAAATGGGTGATGCAGATAAGTTTGTGACATATGACTTAATTTGTATTGATTACCAATTTGACCAAACCCCTCTGGATGCTTATAAGAATTCAGGAGGAATCCTGTTTAATGCCTCCCCTTGATCCAGATTCCATGTGAGATCTCACTTCATAGCCACCATTCATCTAGCCGAAGTGAAGTGGCCAGGTCTCCTTTGCAGTGCTTCGTTGCCATGTGTAAATCGGCTAGGGGAAATCTCACGTCTGATTTCTGTAATACACAACAAACCTGTATTTCAGCATGTCACCAATAAAGACATGAAGCCTAAAATTGCTGGGGGAGGGAGGGGACGAAAGCTTCCTCAATTCTTAGCTTGGAAACTAGGCTATAGAAAAGAAGACAGTTCATGTAGCCATGTTTGGGGTTTGCATTTCACAATTAATGTGCAGGATTCGCTTACTACACTGAATATCTCTGTATTGAGCTCAAAAACATCTTATAGATCTGTTGCTAGATTGCAAATAGCTGTGATGTTGTAAATTGCTCTGATACAGGAGTCCTGATCGGTAATTGCTTACATTCTTCTCCATTTTTTCTGCACCATCGGCTCTGTCACTAACAGCTGATATATATTTCTCCCTCTGCAGGACACTGCCTTATTCCTAACCCAAGTTTTTGCATGCTCATGTGTTTTCACCAAATTGCTAAATTGTGTGCCAGATAATACTCCTGAAATGCAATGCAGCATTCTCTATCAGATGTCTTGTGGCGTTGTCTTCCTCAGGAAACATTTTTCACTAAATACTGAGTAATCTTCCCAGAATCTCATACTCTGTATATGGATAGTTAAACCTAGGTTTCATGGATGACAGTGGACAGAACAGATCTCTTTAGTACTGTAAATAATTTCCATTTGTAATAAGAGTGCTGATACGTGAAAGCTTTAGGCACTTGGCTGTAATTTAAATATACAAAACTCAAGGATTAGGTGCGCGACAGTCAAACCAGATCATTCCCCTATGAACATAAATCTATCACCTGATCCTCTGAATATAGGAACATAAAAATTCACCAGCTGCCCACAAATGGCTCAGACCTTCTCAAAGGCCAAAGTAAGTAAATGATCTTGCAGCATGCTCTGAAGCTCATCATGTTAAGCTGCTTTGGAGTAAGGAGATGGGGAGTGATTTCCAAAATCAAGGGTTCTTCAGAGAAAATGATAGAGTAACAGCTGAATTTGGTACATCTTATCTAAGAGTTAATAACCAACAGTAGTGAATTTGGTCAATATTTCCATCTAACTTTTCCCACTGTACTGTTGAATCAATCATGTTTTACAAATTTAAGTGTGTATTTATGGAAAGGTAATGGTTCTCTGCCATGGGAGAGTCGTGTACCATATTAGGAGTACACCAGTGCCTCTCTCAGATCAAAAGGTTACAGTGCAATGGCCGTATCTGCAGTCCTCTGGCAGCCTCTCCTTTTATTACTGATTTTTCCTGCAATACACTGGTCAAGTACAGCATGTTCCCAGAGCCCTTCTCATATCCCACTTCTACTGCTCAGCTCCTCCCACTGTCCTCCTACCTCATTTCCTTCTTCTCCATTCATCTCCAGTCCTTTTCCACCCTCGCTCTCTGCCTGTCCTTGTCTCCCCTTCCTTACCATGGAACCTCATACCCTAACTTCCAAGCATCTCCAAGGCTTGCCTCCTGCTGTACTTTTCCCACCCCTTTGTCTGCTTTAATAAACAAGAGGAAACTCATTTCAGATGTACTTATAGTTATCTTCCAGTATGAAAAGGGATTGTTCTCTTCATTGTAATTTATCCTGAGCTGTGTTTGCTTTGCAGCGTTGTCAGGTGGCTTGCAGAGCCAGTCTGTGGCCATAGGTCCAACAGAAATCAAGTCAGAACACAAGGAGAAGGATGAAAATTTACACGAGCCCCCCTCCTCTGATGACATGAAATCAGATGATGAATCCTCCCAAAAGGATATCAAAGTTTCATCTAGAGGAAGAACGAGGTATGCTGTTGGGAGGCAAGCAAAGGACTCTACCCTGCTTCTCTTTACAGCTCAGGTTGCATTGCTAGTGGCAGTGAGAGCTCGTAAGCCATTGGTAACTTTAGATTCAGTCTCAAAGCTTCCTTTTGTCCTATCTCAACAAGCTGGTATTTTAAAATGGAGACGTAAGGTGCAGTGTATCAGTAGGCAGAAGATGCTGTTTTTTACACACAGTTATTTTAATAATGCACAAAGGAAACAGCAGAAGATTTGGAAGTCTGATTTTTGCACAATTTTGAAGTGAATCATAGTCCTGTCTACAGGACATGCAGCTACTTACTGCAGCCATGTAGTCATATCACAGTTGGCAGTGGCGTGACAAAGAAGTCAAAACTTCTGCTGGATTTTCTGGATCTGCAATAGATTATACAAACGGGAAAGCATTTCTGGAAACTGCACAAAGAAATGTTTAATAGGAAAGACACATTTTTCATATATCTATTACTTTTTTAAATGGAAAATTATTTATATGAATTTTAGTGCAGTTGAGATATTAAAAGGCTACCTAGAAAGATGGTTGGGGAACTCTGAATTTGGGAAATCCACTAATTCATTGAGAAGGCAGCAACTGCTTCACCAGGTGGACAAAGTATTCCTCTATTGTTCTTGGAAATCCTTTGCTGTTTATGGACACTGTAGCTCTGAATTTTACTTAATTCAAAGTTAACTAGCTATGTAAAATCCACTGAGCTGCTAAAGATGGCAAGAATGGCAGGAAGTATATGCATTTTTCAGTTTGCTTGCATATATATGCCAATTTCAAAATACTCATTTTTCTTTTTCAGATGAGACTATTTGCTGTCACTGTTAAATAGTATATGAACATAAAATGAGTCAAATGGAGTTTTGATCCAATGTGAACATTTTAACCAAGTCATTTGCCAGACACATTTGTGATTTTTTTTATTCCTGTTGTTAAAATAGGTCCTGACCCCCAAAATATTTAATAAACTTTTATCTTCCCTTGGTTTTTTTTCCAGCAGTACTAATGAAGATGAAGACTTGAACCCAGAACAGAAAATAGAAAGAGAAAAAGAGAGGAGAATGGCAAATAACGCTAGGGAACGCTTGCGTGTGCGAGATATTAACGAAGCATTTAAAGAACTTGGCCGTATGTGTCAGCTACACCTGAAGAGTGAAAAACCACAGACAAAACTGCTTATTCTTCACCAGGCCGTGGCAGTCATCCTCAGTCTAGAGCAACAAGTCAGAGGTTAGTAGGGTACATACCACTCTGCTGTCACAGCTATGGTGGTGTTTTACTCATGTAACAGTTTGCAGCTTCCTTTACTGCATGCGTAATGTTTTTCATTTGCATTTTTTCTTCTAACACATACAGCAACTAACCAGATGTACAGTTTATTAGAAACATATTTGCCTTCATGTAAACATGTTAACATACTTTGGGAAAAGCAAGGGACTGTTCAGAATAAAATAGGTTTAGAATATTTTGATCATCTGTTTGCTCTTTTGCAATTAGCCATCTCTTCATTATGAATACAGAGTAGACTACTTATATAAAAGATTGAGGAATGTCCGGGTTTTATTTTCAACATAAAATGCTCATTTAACAGCATGGAAATGTTAGTAAAAAGAAAAGATCTGTAATTTAAGGTTAATCCTAAATATTTCTGTAAGACGCAAATAAGTGTGATTGTATTTAAAAAGTTTAAATTACGGTATACATTACTATGAGTAATGCCTTAGCTACTCACTGTGTGCCTTGTATGAGAACATGTAAAAGATGTTTTTAATTCCATCAACTTACTTTTCATATGTTCTCCCTTCCCCTATCTTTCACAATTCACATATTTCTAAAAAAGGAAATAATACACACTACCAGGAGGTGAGAGAGAGTTATTTGCAAATTTATGAGATTTTAAGTAAAAGAAATAGAGAAACTTAATTTGTTTTCTTTCATTTCTGTCTCTGCCATGTACATTTTCCTTAATTCTTATCAACTAATATACATCTGTGGCATCCTTCTAGAAGTCGTATTGAAAAAGAAACATAGTCCTTGATAACTCTTCCATTCTCCTCTTTTAATGGTGCTACTGTTGACCTTAATGTCTAAGTTCCTTTTAAATATATGTCAAAGAACTCATGAAACACATCTGAACCACCTATCTCCCTCAAGAGGTTTATGCTCAAGAGAATTGAATGAGAGCCCTCGTTTTTGTTCCCTTTGGGCTGGCTGAACAACTGTCTTTTATTGTATTTCTCATCTGATTCATTTCCAGTATGAATGAAAATGTCTTCCAGGTGTTGTTGATGATAGCATTCATGTTTGCTCAGTGTGTTGCATCTTTAAATGACACCTAGTGTAGGCTGCTGCTTATGTTGGCAACTTATGCCTCATTTGTACTTTCACCTTCAGTGGTGTTTTGCATACTGTATCAGAACGATCAGTGGGAGAATATGTATTGGAATTGACGGAGTAAATAAAGATGTTGAGCATAAGCACTTTTTGTCAAGCATTTGACATCTTACGTTTAGGGATAGGTTTTTTTGATACAGCTTTTAATGGAATTAAGTTATGCTCAGAGAACACTGGATGAACACAATGATTATGGAGAGGCAGTAGTATCTCTATAGTCAAGGTTGCAACCAGCATTCAGTATCAAGTCCTGTTTTAGCCCCTTTGCAACCTTGTCTTGGATAATTGATTTGGCCTGAAAATGGCTATATTTTCTCTGAAGGCAATGGAGAATATTTCTATAAAAATAATCTAAAAACCCCAAGTTTTTTAGAACAGACGACCTTAAAACCAACACACTAAAAGGGACAAAACAAGTACAGAAGTAATTCAGATTGGTCAAACTTCTTGTACCGAGGCATTTTAAGCACCAAGAATGCATTCATTTGCAAAAGGTTGGGTGGCCACTGTACATGCTACCACAGAGCCAGATGCCTGGCAGGCTTTGTGCAGGCTGCAGATTGCCATTAAAACCTATAAATATTACATCATCTGCTGGAGAAAGGTGGGAACGCACAGGGAATACAGACAGACTAAGCGAAGTTAATATATAGGTCGTCTAAAAAGAGGAATGAACTTAATCCAATGATTTTTGAGTTAAAGGGCAATTAAAATAAAAACTACACTGTTTTGAAACCCAGAGTTTGCCCTAATATAAAGTTGTCTCCCACCAGCTAAATAATGGTTCACCATCACCCCTGAAAGCTCTCAGTTAGGTCAACCTCCTTGAAATTCACAGACCGCTGAGCTATAGTTGAATTTTTAAAAAGTTGTAATTAAAGAAAGTTAACAATTTTTGCTCTCAGCAACTTCAAGCCCAATACTGTTCATAGTCACTGTTGGGAGATTTTTGGCAGACATACTGGCAGAATGTGTGCATAAAGAACAAAGGGCATTCCTGTAGCTGATGGTCAACAGAGTTCAAGTAGCTCAAGTGGTAGACCCAATAAATATGGAGAAAGGTGATAAGGAATCAGCTGGGTCTCCAGGTATGTGTGGTATTCTATGAAGTGGTTGTAATTTCTTCAGTTGTATCCATGCTCCTACCAAAAAAAATAACCTTTTTAGTATTACTCAGGCTCCTAAAGAGAGAGAGAGAGAGAGAGAGAAATCCTCGCATTTCAGATTTTTGGTTAAATTTCATTGACAAGTAAAACCTTCTCTGAAAATGTTAGTTAAATTCAGTACGGGGTCGCAGACTCTCAGGTATTGTGGTGCGGTGACCCCTGCCACCGCCGCAAGACTGGAATGCATTGCTCAAAGATGTTGGGTCGTGGGCACAAATGATTTCTTTCAACTGGGTCCTGAGAAGAAAAGTTTGAAATTCACTGCCCTAGAGGACTCATCCAAACGTTCTCTTGGCTTAGCAGAAGTGTGCACGGGCCCATTTTGCAGAGGCAGTAACCAAGGAACTGAGTGTGATTTGCTAGTGATTATGCAGGGTGTTTGTGGGCAGCCCTTTAAACACTCTTGTCACCTAACAATGCTAACTGGCTTCTGAAAACTGAGTGGTCCACTGTAGGTGCTTTGAGGACTAATTAAGGTTGATGAGGAACACATGGCAAATTCTAACTGCCCTTGCCCTGTCCATTGACTGAGGGTCAGCAAAAAGGCAGTGTGACATGGATTGTCCAGCAAGCTGCATTATGTCATCTATACTGGCTTGACTTCAGCACGGGGCAGAATTTCATTGGTCTGCATTTAAGAAAACTGCAAACTGTAAAGTGCATTTTCTCTGCACTAAGCTTTCTTGCTTAGTGAATTTCTGTGGTAACAAAGGGTCCTATTTTCTAAGATGTTTAGGCTCTGAAAAATACAGATCGGTGCCCCATGGAATTTTCAAAAGTACTTTGGTGGTTTAGACCTTTTAAAATGAACAAGCACTTTTGAAAGTTGCACTAGGCCCTTGCCTGCATCTTCTGCAGCCTAAATATCTTTAAAAATCAGATCCTAGTGCTCAAATATCACAGCGAGTGAGGCTGTGCAAGATGGATAGATTTCTTCAGTATCATGGTCCCTTGTGAATATGCTGAATGCCTCACTCTTGGTAGTAGTACATAAGATGTTAAAGGTTGTTTTCTCTCCTGTGACAGAGAGGAATCTCAACCCCAAAGCAGCCTGCCTTAAGAGAAGGGAAGAAGAAAAAGTTTCTGCCGTATCGGCAGAGCCACCAACACCACACCCAGGAAGCCACCCTGGGCTTAGTGAAACTACCAACCCTATGGGTCATATGTGAACACCAGCCAGGTATGTCTCTACTTCATGTACATCAGTGTAGGGAAAATCAATGCACTGGGCTGGCTGTAACTTGTTTTACAGACTTAAATTTGAAAGGCAACTAAACCAAAAAGGTGTGACTGTTCTGAGTAATTTGAGCTACCATTGGACACCAGCCTCTTCATTAAGAGTGAACTGAGAATTTCTATACAGCTGAGCCATGAGTTAGAATATTCAGATGTGGATTAGTTATAGACTTAAGAACCAGGAATTTTAGGTGGCTTCTTTTTATTTGCATGTATGGTTCGTATGGATATATCCTCCTGGGTAAGGTGGCCTTCATGGTGTGACCTGAGGAACTGCTCATGAATAGGCTAAATAAGCCAAAAATAACAGAGATCAATTGGATATCCTCAAGAGATATAAATATCTCACTTGTTTGTTTAATTATCAACTCATTATTTCCCACTTTGATTCACACGGCAACTCAAATAGTCAGAAGGAGCTTTTCATTTCAAATAGAAGAGGTTTGGTTTCTGGCTTGAGGCCAGACATTTAAATCACATCACTTGCCTGACAGGCATTACTTGACTAGTCTGTGTTAGACATCTTCTCTAAAATCCTACTTTATTCGGCTGCAATTTCAGTCAATTTCTGAGTCCAAGGATGGTAAACCACTGTTTGTGTTGTCTCAAGTAGTCAGCTGGCTACCACATAATTCATCTGAAAGCAGTAGTTGATCCTGTACTGAACTAGCCCTCTATTTTTCATTAAAACTGGTACCAGATATTAAAAAGCTGGTTTTGGCCATGTAATTCCTATTAGAAGTCGTACTTTCCTGGCCACTTGGGCTCATTAAAGTATTAGGTCCATGATCAAGCTCCAGTGGCTTTATTTTAGTTTATATTTACAAAGACAAGAGATTACATTTTTGATGTATTAACCATGGATTTAGTGTCATAGCTTCCATTAACTTTAGTCAAAGTTGTGCAGCAAACCCTTCTGTGGCATCCTGGAATTTATCCCAAAGTAGGTGTGTCTCCTCTGCAAGATGGCATTGAAACTGAACCTTGTTGGTCAGTTTCCAAAGGGGTAGCAGTATTAGTGTAGGTCAAGAACAACAAAGGAGGAGTCCTGTGAAACTTTTAAAGACTAACAAATTTATTTTACACGTGAGCTTTCATGGGTAAAGTCCCACTGTCTCTCCACTCTGGCATCTGACGTGGTGGGACTTCACCCATGAAAGCTCATGTGTAAAATAAATTTGTTAGTCTTTAAAAGTTTCACAGGACTCCTCCTTTGTGTTTGTTGGTCAATGTTTCCGGCAGTATTTTTCCCACTGCCATGACAATCCCAGTCAGCATGTTCCCCTTTAAACTAAATTGAAGGAATGTTTTTATCTACCTCAGAGCATACAAAGCCCAATTTAGTTTTAGTAGGATGTTTTGCAGTGTTGCTGGATGTGTTTGAAGGATATAGGACTGCAGGATTCTCAATCTGGTACATTTCATTTGCATTAAATTCACTGAAAGACCTAGAAAAGAGCTCTGTGTAAGCTTGAAAGCTTGTCTCTTTAACCTACAGAACATTGGTTCAGTAGAAGATTTCACCTCACCCAGCTTGTCTCTCTGATGTGCTGGGACCAACACAGCTGGAACACACTGTGAATCAGACACAGCTACCATCTATATAATAGTGTTATTAATTTTTCATAAATTGTTTTACTAACTCAATTTTTCTCCTGTTTTCGTATCAGAATTCCAGAATTAGCGGCAGGATATATAGAAGGTGACCTTTCTTCACAAGGACACAGACAACTAACATTATATGAAGACACAAATCTGACAGGAGAAAACACTTGAAGCAAGAAACCCAAATGCAATCTTATGATCAAAGCTACTGGTCAACACCTGCATCAGAAATGAAGATACAAAGATCTTCAGATAGAATTTCAGCCCATAAAATACTCTGAACATATCATTCTGTTGCAAGCAGTGTGTCGCTTCTGCACAATCAGAGACTGTCGTGATCTCTCCACTCATCGTGGAAGTTGCCTTGTGCCTAAACTGAATTGACAAATGCATTGTAACTACAAATTTTATTTATTGTTATGGAACTGCAAAGGTCGACATACAAAGGGAAACGTTCACGTTGAAAGCTGATAGAATTTCAGCTGATGCCAGCATTTGTTAAAGCCGTTCGCATTCAGAGAACAAAGCCGTGACAACCGCTGACCCGTAGCATTCCCAGCATACCTATTAGTGTCTTAAAAAAGGAAGGGAAAAGTCTTTTGTTGTCCTTTCCACTCCTTTTGCCATATGACTAGTTTTTTCTGTCAACAGGAAAATATGAATTGGCGTAGCTTTTTTTTTTTTTTTAATATTATTTTTGGTCTCTGGTAATCTGATCAGTTATGGTCATAGTCTTCTTCTGTACTGAGCTCCACACTTCAGGCCGTTAGAAGGGACAGGAGCAGTATTGTGACCATAGCATTTCTTGGATTTTAAAAAAGTGGTATTTTTCCCTCAGACTTTCCTCAAATAAATATTTTTATTTCCAATTATAAACCAAATCTTTTTAGGCTTCTAGGCTTCATAGTAAAGCTTGTAACGTGAAGTGTAAATTGGGTGGGGAGAATCTGCTTTGTTTTCCAAGGAGGAAGTACTGCATATAGTACATGTAAAGTGTTAGCTGTACGTAAGCACAAAATGCATTAAAATACAAAGGAGACTTTTCAGACTGTAATTATGGTGACTAGCAAAACCCTAAATACACCATGGCAGGTAGTGAGATGAGCTAGACACAGGTGTGGTGGGCTAATTATATAACGGGATATAAGAGCAATGGTCACTGATCCTTTTCCTTGTATACATTAATTATCTTGTCATTTTTGTATGGCTTGTCAGTGGAGAAGAATTTAATGTGATTCAATCAACTGCAAACAAACCACCCCCTCCCCAACCATATTAGCATTAAACCATTAAATGTTGCTCCACCAGTATTCCTTTGTCACTAATGTGTTGATTGTTAAAATCCCTCTGAACTTCCATGGAAACTGTCTTCCACTGCAATGACCATGGGAGAAAACTATCAAGCCAAGGTTGTCTTAACTATTGTTTGGGTGTTGCCTCTTTCACTGGTGGCAATCGGCTCACATGCAAAAAAGGAACAAAACAATTAATCACTTTAAATAATTTCAATTAATTTGAAAGAACAAAATAAGGATTGTTAAAACAGACTAATGAATTTAAGATCATGTTTTGGATGGTTCCTAACAAACCATTTGTTCGTGAAATTAGTGGATTCATTCTATTACTTTAATTTGACTACATCTTCAGATAATATCTGACTATATCTGTGGCCTTGTTCTTCATTTCAGTGTTTATCAGCTAAACAAATTTGTCGCTTATGACGTGTGAAAGTGATCACGTGCCACTGCCGGGCCTTTTTCCTTCTAAGCTTGTTGTCTTTTTGGCTATATTAGACTTTGCAGTATGCCCAGAAGCTTTCCTTCATAAAATAGAAAGAAGAAAACATTTGGCTTATTTTTCACTGTAGCTAGTCTTTTATACAATAATCTTGTAAGAAAATTTCTTGAATTCTAAATATTACTCTTTCTAGATTTTTGAAATCGAAAAAGTTTTCAGTAAAAAGTTTCTTACTTTATTTTACTATATTAGGTAGTAAAAATGTAGGGTTATTTACCATAACCTGTTCATTAATATCAGAAATTTACAATAGCATTGTAAGACCATAGTAGGGTTCTAGCATACCGTGTAGTACCTATGGAGTATTGTAAGAGCTAATTGTCCGAGATGAATTGCTTCTCATCTTGTTCTCCAGTTTCCATTGTTGGTTAATTGCAGATTTGTACCCTGTGTCAAATTTCAAGGTATTGCTGATGAAACCTTTTCAACCAGCAGCAAGAAGTTCAAAATTTTTTCTGTCAATGTAACAGAAAACACTATGTATATAACATTTATGTAGCAATAAATGTGCCATCTTTTTTAACATGGTAAATCAGTGAGTTTTTTAAATTTCTCTTTCATCAGAGATTGTACTGCCTGGAAACCCTGTGGCACAAGAGCGTCCCTTTTTACTGTAATAAAAATCCAACCGATTTTCTAAGCACAATCGTAAAGTGGTTTGTTGCTATTCCCATTGAGATCAATGGCACATTCCCCACTGATTTCAGTAGGACCAGCAGTGAAGCAGGACTGGCACCCAAAAAAGTGTCTGTGCAGATGCAAGTGGAAAAGTGTAACTGCAGTTGCCATTCCATTGCATATAGTTTGCACCCGCACATTCCTTTTTCTTGTCAAAATCTGTTAGAAAACATTCCACCTTTCTTTCAAATGTTAGCTTGTCTCAAACGCCAAACCCTCTCTGTGCACTCACAAGGTTCATGAGCACCTGAGAGGCTTTCAGATCGACTGGCATGATTATGCAGGTTTGGCACAAAAGTTGTGCAGAGTTTAGGCTTGAAAATTAAATATTCACACTCTCTTTTTCCAGCTATTTTTCTACTGTTACAAATGAAAAAGGATTTGCACAACAACTATCCATCTCTAAATGATTATTGTCAGCCAGTGGTAAAATCTCTTTACACCTTGTCATCTGCAAATTAAATTTTGACCTCCAAAACCCCAGGGGATTGGTGGAGGTCCTACACATTTTTCAATGTGTTTATTCTCAGTCTTTACAGAGCAGCTTTTGACTCAACCTGTATTTCTCACTATAATGTTACAATATCTTGGAAATGGTTGTATTGACTAAGGCCTAGTTTACACCAAAATAGGTTTTCTGCTCTCCCAGCATAGATGCAGCTTATGCTGACAAAAGAATGCTTTTGTGAATACGGCTTATACTGCTTCTCAGAGCAAAATCTATACTGACAGAGGCACTTCTGTGTTGGTATTTACTGCATCTGCAGTACACACATTCTACTTGTTAGCAATTCGCTTGCCAGCAAGGAGTTATTTTCTGGCAGTTAATAAGCAGAAGGCAGGTTTGTGAGGCAACAGCCAGAGTAGGAAGGGCTGGGATGTGCCTTCCCTCGTAAACCTGCCTGTAGTGGGGGTGTGGCACATTCCAGCTCTTCCTCCTTCAAACCTGCCAGCAAGTGGTGTCTTACTTTAACACAAACAAAACCAAGTTGCTAATAAGCAGCACGTCGTGCTAGTGTCTGAATCCCATTAACACCAATGTCACAGGGATGGGAGTGGGTCCCGGCAACATGGAAATCTGGATTGCCAGTTACGTGGAATCTACTGTAATATGTGAGTATATGCATCTCGCTCCCCAACTGCCATTATTACACGGGCAAACACTTCTAGTGTAGACATGGCCTAATACTATATCGGCAGCTCTATCTCCATGCAGATAAAACCAACCTATGCATGTGTCGGGTCACGAATACTTTTGCCATCTACTGGTATTCACATAGCATAACACTGTAAACCTTTTTCCTAACACTCATGGACTGTAGGATTGAGCTTTCTGATGCTTCTTTTTCGAGTGTGCTCATGCCCGTTCCAATCCTGGTGTGTACGCACCGTGTGCATGGATCGTCGGAGACTTTTCCCCCAGTGGTACCCGTCGGGTCAAGGCAGGCGCCCCCTGGAGTGGTGCCCTCATGGCGCCACATAAATAGCCCTGCTGACCCGGCAACCCTCCAGTGATGGTAGTCAGAGTGTTGGTCGCTTACCTTAGGCATGCTATCTCTGAGTTCCCCCAGCAATCTTTGCTAGGCCTTCCCTTTTTTTTTCTGAATCTTCGATACGGTTAAAAAAAAAAAAGAGAGAGAGAAGGAAGGAAGCTTCCCTTCGGGAAGGCAGGCTGTGGGCCTAGCCCCACGGCTCCAAGGCATGCCACGGACCCAAAGCTTTAAACTACGTGGCTCCTGCCAGAAGCCCATACCCAAAGGGGACCATGACGACGCGTGCCTTAGGTGCCTAGGAGAAGAACATCAGGCAGATGGCTGCAAGATCTGTAGAGGCTTTAAGCTGAGAAGCAGAAGGGAGAGGAGCGCTCACCTAAAGCAACTGCTCATCGAAGCTGCTCTGGGGATTTGACGCCGGGAGCATCGGTGCGGAGCACCCCGGCTTCTATGAGAGAAATGGCACCGAAGCCCTCGGCACCAGATGGGCACCGAATGCCTTCGGCTAAACCTCAGCACCAATTCCACTCACCGGTGCCCAAAAAGAAGCAGAGGGCAGAGAGGGGCAGCTCCCCTCAGAAAAGAACCAGGACCCAAGAACCTAATCAGAGCACAGAAGGGGCCCACATATGTCCGAGATCCCCGGCACAACAGAGTGGGCTAGGAGACGTGGCATGCCATCCACTCCGGACACTTTCAAAGCGGCCAAGGACCTGATATAGCCATGACGGCACAACAACTGGCCGTACCTTTCCACATGACACCAAGGACTGGGACTCAGTCTAGGGGCAAGCCCCCACTGACAGAGCCCAGGTCCCCTCCACATGGTCCATCTCCCTGGTATCAGTCGCCCCCATCCCAGGAGCAGCGCCAGACGACCTCAAGACCAAGATCATCTTCAAGGCGCAGTTCCTGAAGTCGCCATAGACCCAGGACTCTGTACCAGTTTAGGCTATCTTCATGGAGGGCCCTCAACAAGTTTTTGAAGAGGGCAAAGTTCCACATGATCTCCCTAGCCTCCGTCATCCCATCCATGGATCCGGGAGACTGGTATGCTGCCCTTGACCCCAGGGAGGCCTACTTCCATATATCTATATTCCCACCCCACAGGAATTCCTCAGATTCATGGTGGCGATGGAACACTTCCAATTTTCATCGTTGCTGTTTGGCCTTTCAGCAGCACCAAGGGTCTTTACGAAGTATATGGTAGTGGTGGCCATATTCTTCAAAAAGCACGGCATCGAAATATACCCATACTTGGACGACTGGCTTTTAAAGGGTCACTCCAGGGAGCAGGTGGAGACCCAAGTGACCTTTGTAAAGCAAACGTTTGCGAGCCTGGGCCTACAGCTAAATGAGTGAAAATCAACACTGTCTCCAGCACAAAAAATCGAATTTATTGAGGTGTTCATAGACTCTGCCCAGAAAAGAGCCTTCCTGCCAGAGTCTCGTTTCCTCCTAATGTCAAACATTATAAGGTCTATGAGCGCCTTCCCAACCACGACAGTGAGAAGATGCCTCGCCCTTCTGGGCCACATGGCGTCCTGCATATAAGTGGTCCAACACGCCAGGCTTCGCCTCAGGCCGCTCCAGATGTGGCTGCGGTCGGTGTTCAGTCCTCTCCGGGACAGCCGACACATGGTGGTGTCGCGTCCCCCCTCGAGTAGTACAGTCGCTTCAGTTGTGGTCAGACAGGGACCAGGTTATGCTGGGAGTCCCGTTCAAGAGACCCGGCCACTCAGCAACTCTGGTTACAGATGCCTCTCAGCTGGGATGGGGAGCACACTTAGGCGACTTGCAAATGCAAGGTCTCTGGTCCCAGGAAGAGCTGAATGTCCAGATAAAGGTAAAAGAGACGAGGGCGATTCAGCTGGCCTGCAGGGCATTTCGGACATGAATTCGAGGGCAGCATATAGCTGTACTGACAGACAATATGGCAGCAGTATTTTACCTGAACAGACAGGGCGGAGCTCGCTCTTCTTCTCTCTGCAGGGAGGCGATGACCTTTTGGAAGGAATGCATAGCCCTCTCCATTCACTCAGTGACCTCCCTCCTCCCCAGCTCCCAGAACTCCCTGGCAGACCAACTCAGCCGGGCATTCGCAGCCCACAAACAGTCTATCAGGCCAGACTTCCTTTCTAGAATCTTCCAGCCGTGGGGGTTTCCCCATCTAGACCTCTTTGCCACCAGGAGGAACAGGAAGAGCCAGCAATTCTGTTCATTCCAGTGCCACAGCCCGGGCTCACTCTTGGACGCCTACCTCCTGGGCTGGTGTTTGGGTCTGCTTTACGCTTTCCCTCCCTTTCCCCTTATCTACAAGGTTCTCCTGAAGGTGCAAAAGGACAGAGCTTCAGTAATACTAATCGCCCCCGCTTGGCCCAGGCAGCATTGGTACTCAACCCTGTTACAGATGTCAGTGAGCCCCCCCAGTCCGGCTACCCACCTGCCCGGACCTCATTTCACAGAGACACGGGAACCTGCTTCACCCCAACCTCCAATCCCTACACTTAACAGCCTGGAGGCTCTGTGGCTGAATGAGAGGGAAAGGGGGTGCTTGGATCAGGTCAGGAGGGTCCTCCTTGAACGTAGAAAGCCGTCTACAAGGAAGGCATATACAGCCAAATGGAATAGATTCTCCAAGTGAGTGGTGGAGAGAGGGGTTCCCCCACTCAAGGCCCTGGTCTTGCTTGTGCTGGACTACCTCCTTCATTTAAAACCATCTGGTCTGGCTTTGACATTGCTAAAGGCGCATCTGACCGCTATTTCGGCCTTCCGTAAGGGGGAGCAGGGAAAATTTGTTTTCACAACTGTTGGTGTCTCAGTTCCTAAAAGGTATAGAGAGGCTCTACCCTCCAGTCTGACCCCCTGCCCCCCCCCCCATCCCTGAATGGGACCTAAATCTAGTCCTCTCGAGGCTGATGGGCCCACCGTTTGAACCCATGGGGTTGCGCTTAATGCTGTATCTCTCTTGGAAGGTTGCCTTCCCGATAGCCATTACCTCCACTCGCAGGGTGTTGGAATTGAAGGCGTTAACATCCGAGCCCCCATATACACTGATCCACAAGGATAAGGTCCAGATACGCTCTCTTCCCGCCTTCCTGCTCAAGGTCATATCTGAGTTCCACTGTGGGCAGGGAATTTTCCTCCTGGTTTTCTTTCCAAAACCACACGCAAATGAGAGGGAGAGGGTGTTGCATACTCTGGATGTGTGTAGGGCCGTAGCCTTCTACCTGGACAGGACTAAACCCTTCAGGAAGACCACGCAGCTGTTTGTGGCCATAGTAGAAAGGATAAGGGGAGAACTGGGATCCGCTCAGAGGATTTCCTCGTGGATTACCTCATGTATTAGGACTTGCTATGATTTAGCCGAACGACAGCCGCCCCCCCACATCCCATGGCTCACTCAACGCATGCTCAGGCTTCATCCGCTGCATTCCTAGCCTATGTCCCCACTCTAGATATTTGCAGGGCCGCAACATGGTCCTCGCTACATACCTTTACAAAGCACTAGGCTATCAAGCAGCAGAGTAGGGATGACGCAGCAGTGAGGAGTGCCATCTTCCAGTACATACTGTAGGGGCTCTGACCCCACCAACCGAGGGATAGCTAGTAATTCATCAGGAATCGGCATGAGCACACTCGAAGAAGAAAAAGAGGTTCCTTACCTGTAACATGTTCTTCGAGAGGTGTGCTCATGCCCATTCCAATACCCGCCCACCAACCCCTCTTGTTGGACCAGGGCAAAAGGAACTGGAGGTTGCCGGGTCGGCAGGGCTATTTATGTGGCGCCATGAGGGCACCACTCCAGGGGGCGCCTACCTCGACCTGACGGGTACCGCTGGGGGAAAAGTCTCTGACGATCCGTGCACGTGGCGCCCGCACACCAGGATTGGAACGGGCATGAGCACACTTCTCGAAGAACATGTATTACATGTTACACAACCTCTTTTTTTCTTCAGCACAGACCATGTTTCTATCCCAATTCATTTTTTCTTACCCTGCTAATAATTCTAAATTCAGCCTTTTAGCTCTACTTTCTCATCAAACACACGCCTGCCCTGACCTATCTCTGAATGTCAGGAAAATGACAAACTGAGATCTGTGTGATTAATTGAAAACAGCACATTTTTTAAACTTCTCTTTCCTTTCCTTTCCTTTCCTTTCCTTTCCTTTCCTTTCCTATTTGCACCTTAACTCCTCTGGCCTGTTTCCATAAACATTCTCTCAACCCAATCTTCCTTTAATACATTCACTTTGTTTTTTCTTTAAAAGTGTAGTAAGTTCGCATCGTGGGCTGGCCGCTGAGGGGAGTAGATGCATGCTGGGCTGTCTCTGTTAAACTAAATCCTATTAGTGATCTGTGAGCATCCGGAATGTTGTGGGCAAGGTTTTCTATCGTTTCAAAACAGGGAAAGGCCAAAAAATAGAAACTTGATTTCTCTCTTCTCCCAGCATGAAGCAGAAACTATTGGACTCTCTGCAGATTCTTACTGCAGAAAAACAGTCTTAGCTGTTCATGAGCTGCTTGAGGCCTTTGCAAAATAAGGGAGAAGATGAAATTGAGGCCTTGTACACACTGCAAAGTTATTGCGCGACAACGCTCGTTATTGCGCAACAACAGGCACAGCGTCCACACACAAATCCATGTTGTTGCGCGGTAACAGCCGTCTTATCGCGCAACATGTAAACTACCAAAACGAGGGTGGTAGCGGCTACCACGGAACAGCTGTTCCACGATAGTTCGTGTGTGTACGGTTGCCGCGCAATATGAAACCTCCGGAAATGTCCCAGAATTCCAATTCCATCCCTTCTGCACTTCCTTCTGCACTCTGTGGCTGTGATGTGACTGTACCCGCCCTCCCATCATTCCCGGGAATTTTTGAATTCTTCACTCTTCCTGTTTGCTTGGTGTGGAGTGCAGCTGCAGCTGTGTACTCCAAGAACAATGGCGGCTCAGCGCAGCAAATGTGCTCCAGTCTGGACCACAGCCGAGGTGCTTGATCTCATAGGCATCTGGGGAGAGTCTGCTGTGCAGGCACAGTTACGTGGAAGCCGGCAGAATTTCGATATTTTTGGCCAGATTTCTCGGGCCATGGCAGAGAAGGGGTACGAGAGAGACACTCTTCAGTGCAGGTCGAAGGTGAAGGAGTTGCGGATTACATACCACAGAGCCAGAGAGGCAAACCGGCGCTCCGGCTCAGCGCCGGCTACATGCCGATTTTACAAGGAGCTGGAAGCAATCCTGAGCAGGGATCCCACAACCACCCCAAAAGCTCCTGTGGACACGTCAGCACCCCCCCCCCCCCCCCATGAAAAGGATACCGGAGCAGACGGTGACGAGCAATTCGTCGACGAGGACGTGGAGGTGGAAGATGACCTGGAGGGTGAAAGCGGTGCAGCCGACCTAGGGAGCCAGGAGCTGTTCTCCACGCCACCTGACCCGTGCTTCCCAGATTCCTTCTCCATACTGTCTTCGGAGGCAGTAGAGGGGAGCTCTGGTAAGTTTCATCAGAAGTGGCTTCTATGCTAGTTGGATAAGCTTTGCGGGCAAATGAAGAGCGGGCAGGAAATAGGCGTTTTGAGTTTCATCCTTTCTTTTCTTTTTTGGATGGGGGGGGGGGTCTACCCTGCATTACATGAGCAGTACATCAATGCATGTTGTAATTGCCAACAAATCCTCTCCATTGAGATCACTGAAGGTGTCCTCGATGTACTTCCACAGCCTCCTAGTTAAATTCGATGGGAGAGCAACTGTTTCCCCTCCCCCATAGAGGGATACTCTCCCTCGCCAGTTGCAAAGCACAGCAGCGGGAACCTTGGCTGCGCACAAGCCTGCTGCATACGGTCCTGGCTGAAAACCAGTGACATGCAGGATATGCATTCTGGCTAGCAGAGGCACTCTAAGCAGCGAGATATCGGCTTCCATGGCAGTGCCGTATGTGACTAATCGCCCAAAGCACTGCAAATAGTTCACAGAGCTGTGTGTCTTGTCTCCTCAACCCGAACCTCCCTTTGCAAAAGCCCTTTCAGTCCCCGGCAATGCCCTGTCCCATGGGCACAGCGGAATGAGGCGGGAGAGCATATTACCGGCTCCTTAACCAAAGTGAGAACAATAGCACTACTTATGAATGTTTCATTTTTCCTTAGAAACGACCTTCGCTGGTCGGTGGTCTGCGCCAGCTGACCGGCTGAGACAGATAAGAAGAGGCCTCGCAGGAGCAAGGAAGATATCTTCCAGAAGCTGATGCAGTTCAACGAGGCATCAGCAAGGGAGACTAGACAATGGAGGCAGGAGTGCCGGCAGGAGAGCAAAGAAAACAATGTGAAGAGGCAGAAGCAGAAGGATGCCCTCATAAGCATCCTACAGGAGCAGACCCAACTGCTGAAGACCATGGTTGGTCTGCAGACCCAGCTGCTCCAGGCTCGCCCCCCCCCTGCAGCCACAGCAACACTTTCTGTCCCCCATGCCCCATTCTCCCTCAAAGCAGTTCTTTGAAGCCCAAGGACCCTCCTGGTACAATGTTACATCCACTCCTGCACCAAACTATGGCATTGAGACACGCACCTACACGCATCTATAGCCCCTTTTGCAGGCACTGCTTACTGTAAATATTTAATGTTTTATAATAATAAAATTGAATCACTTGAACTTTGCACAGTGTCTTTATTGATACACAATAAGATTAGTTGTTGCATGTTTAGTATTCACTCATTCGAGCATAGTACAGTACACACCCACCGGCACCGTCCCTCCACCCCCCAATCAGCACCCAATAGTGCTTGGGAACACTACTGCACAGTGATGCAATGCGTCCTATGAGTCCCCATCACTAAAATGCACCCTAAGTGCCTCCCTTATGCGGACAGCTCTCAGCTGTGCCCCCCTGATACTCCTAGTGACTGGCTGCTGGAAGGCAAACTCTAGCCGCTCAGCCTCCACGTCCCATGAAGGGGGAAATTTCTCTCCCCTATTTTCACAGAGGTTATGCAGGACACAGCACGCCGCAATGATGGCAGGAATGTTGTCCTCATTTAAGTCTAGCCTCCCGTACAAACAGTGCCAGCGGCCTTTTAAGTGCCCAAAGGCGCACTCTATGGTCATTCAGCACCGGCTTAACTGGTAATTGAAGCGCTCCTTGCTGGGATCCAAATTTCCAGTATAGGGCTTCATGAGCCAAGGCATCAGTGGGTAGGCTGGGTCTCCTATGATGACTATGGGCATCTCCACATCCCCAACAGTAATTTTATCATCGGGGAAGAAGGTCCCTGCCTGCAACTTCCGGTACAGGCCCGTGTTCCGGAAAATGCAAGCATCATGCACCTTACCCGACCACCCCGCATTTATGTCCGTGAAACGCCCCCTGTGATCCACGAGTGCCTGAAGCACCATGGAGAAGTAGCCCTTCCTATTAATATACTCAGTCGCAAGATGCTCCGGAGCGAGAATAGGGATGTGCGTGCCGTCTATTGCCCCTCCACAGTTCGGGAATCCTATGGCCGCGAATCCATCAACGATCTCCCGCACGTTGCCCAACGTCACTGTCCTCCGGAGCAGAACACGATTAATGGCTCTGCACACTTGTGAAAGTGCTAACCCGTCGGTCGACCTGCCAACTCCAAACTGATTCGCGACCGAGCAGTAGCAGTCTGGAGTCGCCATTTTCCACAGCGCGATTGCAACACGCTTCTCCACAGTGAGGGCGGCTCTCATTTTGGTGTCCTTGCGTCGCAGGGCGGGACTAGCTCCTCACACCGTTCCATGAATGTGGTTTTCCGCATTCGAAAGTTCTGTAGCCACTGGTCATCATCTCACACCTGCAAAACGATGCAGTCCCACCACTCAGTGCTTGTCTCTCGTGACCAGAACCGGCGGTGCACCGTGTGCAGATGCTCTATGAAGGAGCTCAGCAATGCAGTTCTGTTGTTCTGCATGGCAGTCACCAGCCCAGGGTCATCTGAATCCTGGTCTGATTCAGAGCTGAACGCATATTGTGCCACCAGCCGAGATGTATTCATTATGCTGAAGGCGACAGTCGAGATCAGACCTGGATCCATGTTGCTGCCAAAGGACTTCCGGGAAGCAATGCGCTACTGTTGAAAATGGGCACGAGTTGCTAGTAGCAACTCTCATGACGCAAGGGGAACAGAATGCACCATGGGGAACCAAGACTTTACCCATGGTGCTCAGCACTACTCTCCTTCTACCCAGGATTCTTAGCACCAAATCAGGATGGATGGAACTGTGGGATAGGTTCCCACAATTCAATTGGGTTTCTTGTGAAATCGCGAATTGCAGGGGGGAGGGGGGGCTCTGTTCCATCACAAGTGGCAGAGTGTGTACACGATCCTGCACTACAAAAACCACGTGACTTTTAAAGCGCAACAGGCTTGTTGCGCGATTATTCCTGTAGTGTGTACACGGCCTGAGCTTGCAAAAGGTACTCCAGGTACTGGGTAATACAGTTGTCTCTTGAATCTGGAACACTATCACTTAGCCCTTCATAATGCATTTCAGCTTTAGCTTCTGAAGTGATTTTATGAAGAAGGGAAACAATTTGCCATTAAATTAATTCGAACTAACTAAAATTAGTTCGAATTAGTTAGTTCGAATTAACTAATTCGAACTAACTTTAGTAAGTGTAGACATAGCCTTTTATACCAATATAACTGCACCCCCCACAAGGAATATTTTTAGTGTAACTATTTTTTTGTTAAAACACATCTCTTACTTACCCAAAATAATTATACTCATTAAAAAAATAAACCAACCGTATAGGCCAGGTCTGCGACACAGAGATTGTGTGACTTGTTCAGAATAATTTCAGTTGAGTCTCAGTCTGTCTCCTATCCCCTGACTAGCCCACGCTGTTTCCACAGAGTTTAAAGTAACTGTTGATAACTAATGAGAGATGATTGATAGGAGGATGAAAGAGGCACATAAAATGCTACAGACATAATGGCAGCCAAGATCAAACCAGCTGGAAAAACTGAGGGCTGTGGCTGACCACAGAGTCCAGAACTGCCAGAAAAAGCAGGTCAGTGCCAAAAAAGTTCGAATTCTGGGAATTTCAGGTGACAATTCAATGAACCAACAAGGCTTTTGAAAACAAGAATTTTGAAGTTAGGTCTAGATTTCAAGGAAGATCCAGTACATCTTTCATGCTGCTACCTAAATTCCATATAAAAGGAATGAAATGCAAGTTAGTACCAGCAGAGCAGGAAGTGCTACTTTGCAGAAGTGGCAAGACAGGAAACGTTCTTTTTTTTAATTAAAAAAAAAAAAATCAATCACCATGGGTGGACATGAGCTTTTGTTAATTCTGGACCTAAGAAGAAACACATACTGCTGGAGAACATTCTGCCTCAGTCCTTTTCCTAGCAGAGCTCAGGGTTATGTACTCAGAAAAGATGTATTTGTTTTCGAGTGATGGTTCAGTAATGTAGCTTGTAAAAAAATTCAGGAGTAAAATATTATTGAAAGCAAACAGATTTGATGGTGAACTCATGGAAGAAAGCTAACACAATGAGAGCTGGTCATTCGTGCTACAAAACAATCCTTTGGCCTTAATTTCTCTCTGTTCATTCGTTTTTTCATTTTTCAGGATTTTCTAGACTGACATTTCCACTGCTCAAGGCCTTACTCAGAAATTAGGAGTGGGCTACATCATTTATTTACCATAATGAAAATAACTCTAACATACTGCTTATCCATTGAGAAGTCTTAATTGTGCTATTTACTCTCCTATCTCAAGCTGCCTCCCACGCTCGACCCAACAAAGAAACCTGAGGATATTTTTAGAATCCTGGAAGTTGTCTGTGTAGGTTGTTTGAAGGCTGGTGAAAATGCCTCACGGTGAGAATTTATCAAAAAGATTGAAAGGTGAATTAATTACAGTATATGTGTAACTAAACTACTGAATGCTAAAGTGCTTTTTAATTTTGCTGAGAATCATAGAACTGGAAGGGACCATGAGAGGTCATCAAGTCCAATCACCTGCACTCATGACAGGACCAAGTACTAGCTTAAACCATCCCTGGCAGGTGTTTGTCTAACCTGCTCTTAAAAACTTCCAGTGATGGAGATTCCACAACCTGCCTAGGCAGCTTATTCCAGTGGTTAATCACCCTGACAGTTAGGGATTTTTTTCCTAATGTCCAACCTAAACCTCCCTTCCCATAATGTAAGCCCATTGCTTCTTGTCCTATCATCGGCTGTTAAGAAGAACAATTTTTCTCCCTCCTCATGACAACCTTTTAAGTACTTGAAAACTGTTATGTCCCCTCTGTGTCCTCTTTTCCAGACTAAACAAGCCCACCTCTTCAATCTTCCTTCATAAGCCAAGTGTTCCATACCTTTAATCATTCGTGTTGCTTTTCTCTGGACTTTCTCCAATTTGTCCACATCTTTCCTGAAATGAGGAGCCCAGAACTGGACACAATACTCCAATTGAGGCCTAATGAGGGCAGAGTAGAGCGGAAGAATTACTACTTTTGTCTGTCTTACAATACTCCTGTTAATACATCCCAGAATGGTGTTTGCTCTTTTTGCAACAGTGTAACATTGTTGCCTCATATTTAGCTTGTGGTCCACTCTGACACCCAAATTCCTTTCCGCAGTACTCCTTCCAAGGCAGTCATTGCCCATTTTGTATGTGTGCAATGGATTGTTCTTTCCTAAGTGGAGTATTTTGTATTTGTCTATTGAATTTCAATCTGTCTACCTCAAACCATTTTGTCCAAATCGTTTTGAATTGTGATCCTATCCTCCAAAGCACTTGCAGCCCCTCCCAGCTTGGTATCATCAGCAAACTTTATAAATGTACTCTGTATAGATCATCTAAATCATTAATGAAAATATTGAACAAGAATGTTTTGCCACTAACAATTGAGGTCTTAGTTTAACCTGAGCTAGTTATATGGTATAACACCCCATGTAGACACACTTATTACATAGGAGTTGCTTTATTTCAGTAGAGTTTAAAACCCCTTCCAATGAGATGCAAACTAAACTGAAAAACCCTCTCTTCTGTAATAAATGTGGTCAGATACAGAGTTATATCAGTATAACTATCTTGATTTAAACTTAAACACCCTTGTTTATACTGGTATAAATACAGTAGTTTAACCATACCAGAGTAATTCTTCAACTGATAAAAGTTTCCCTTGCAGCTGAGCCGACCGTATGAGACAGACAGGAGACAACTGGTGAATAAAGGCAGACAAAGGGGACACAAAGACTCTATACAATGCTGGCCAACATGATGGGCTGGGACAGCAAAATATCAGCTCCTAAACATCAAGATTTCTCTGTGCATCAAGCAAAAGCAAGTTTTAAGAAGGGATTTGATGGAGGACAATGAAGTGGCTTTGCAGATGTTTGTGGAGATCACATCCAATGTGTGAGGGGCAGCACTTGTTTAACAATTTAACAAGTGGCCAAAAATGGCTATCATTGCTGGTAGAGTGGAGGCAAGAGTCGTTATCTCAGTGGCATCTGAGGGCTGTTATGTTGGATGGGGCAAGTCTGGACAAGACCTAGAACAAATGGACAAGTAGTTTGGTGTTGGATTCAAAGGAGCCAGGGGAGTAAGAAGGGGATACAAAGAGCGGGGTGACATAGCCAATGTGATAAGCTAGGGGAGCAATTTTTATAGCAGCATGTTGAATGGCTATAATAAGCTGGACAAAGTTGCACTCGTCAAGGCCAGAGAAAATGATGTTGCAGTAGTTGTGATATGAGAGTTGTAGCTGTGTGGATGGAAAGGAAAGGCAGTATCTTAAAGAGCATTTTAGAGCTGTGTTTGTACAGCACCTTGCACAATGGCGCATCGATCTGGATGGGGGCTTCTGTGCTGTATTGCAACATAAATAATAACTTAGTTGTATTGTTAAATAACTAAACTCGCTGATTTTCTGAGCAATAGCTGACTAATTGAGATAAATGAACATAATATCAGTTTAAAGTGTCTGGTCTCTGATTCCATCTTGAAGTGATAACATAGTTAATTAAATGGCCACTTAATTTGTTTGACTAATTAATAACAATTGAGATTATAATTAAACTTGGTGCTTTTAAGTGCTCATTCTCATCCCAGCATGCAAGGGCTTAAAATGACAAGATCATAAAGTATGAGTATAACAGAGAGCAAGACTGCTACAAATGAAAAATCCATAAAAAGTGACAGGCTACAGAATGAAACAGCATTAACCTAAAATAAATTAGTATCTGTCCTTCTCTGAAGCCAGATGGTCATATCAGCTCATTTTATAGTAGTCTAACAAATGTGTCAATAAAATTTCCATTATAAGGTTTCCAAGAATGTAAATACAGAGAGTGCATTTATAATATTTAATGAAAGGCTGGCTGAGTCAGGGGAAAGGGCATGGCTGAAATCAAACGTGACACTGGGATGTTATTTGTAAGTATTGTAGTTCACTAGTTTTCCTCCTACGCTTTTTGGCGCTTGCAGAATGAATGGGTGGGAGTAACCTAGGTTACACGGCCACTGTTAGTTTTGGCATTTCCTAATTTCCGAGTTCTTGACTTTGCAACCTCACATTTAGTTTTTGGTATCTACTGACACTAGGTTTTCCTGAGAAAAATGGAAAGTCCAGCAGGGGCATGATCCTTATGCCCACATGGCTCCACAAGAGGGTTGCAATGTTTAGATTCTCAGTGCAGACCTCTGCCACCTGAGCTCACAGAATAACTGGCCATGGCAGAAGTCTGTTACCCTCTCTGTAAACCAGCCCCTAGAGAGAGATGAGTTCCAGAGGGGTAGCCGTGTTAGTCTATTGCAGAAAATCAACAGCGTCCTGTGGCACTTTTAAAGACTAACAGATTTATTTATTGCATGAGCTTTTGTGGGAGAAAATCCCACTTCGTCAGACGCTTTGGAGATGAGACACGCTTTGTTGCGCGGTTTCACAGGTCTTTGCTGACAGCAGAGGAATGTTGAGACTCAGTAATTGAGGGGTCTTTTCCAAACTCCAAAGGGAAGTGTGATGTAGTGGTCAATGACACTTATACACTCCCCTTTTCCCCAACAGCTTTGCCCATCCCACCCCTTAAAGTGACATCACAGACACCCTGCCCATCCCTGTTTTTTAGTCCTCATATCCTTACTCAGTCAATCCAGCCTTCCGCAGCCCTTCAGACTCCCAGTTCCACATGGACCTCTCATTTGATCTCTCCATGGCTCAGTCCCTCCCCACCAGGCTCACTGTCCTACATTCCAGTAAAGCAGCTTCCTCCTGTTCCTTCTCACTACCTGGAAGCCAACAGCAGGAGCACTAAGAACAGGGGAGAGAGTCCCCTGCCCTGTCTCAGTTCCTGTGCCTGGCCCCACAGCTTCAGCGGTGCTGACTAGAGGGACCCCAGCGGGACTGAACCCCCAATACTTTTGCATGTGCTCAAAGTTCCAAAAGTTGGGGAGCCAGGAGGAGGGGCATGCCCCAACCATTTTCAAGCAGTAGCCCTGTACTAAATCAGTATGGCTGCTATGGGGTGAGCCTCATTGCGTCGCTCCAACTGCATGGCTGCACCACCGAAATGTGACACAGCTCCGCCTTACAGATGGAGGGACAGTCCTGCCAATTTCAGTAAGCGACATTGTAGTCTAGCACCTGGGGTCACAGCACCACTCAAATGTTGCCCGGCCTCCCCTCTGCCAACATGAGGGGTAGCTGGGCCCCAGAGTGTTGTGACTTGGCACACAGAGGGTCTGTTCAAGTACGGCAGCGCCTTGGAGAGTCCATCGACAACTCAGCTGCTGGCAGCATCAGCTCATGCCTTCTGTGGGTAAGAGTGAGGCGAGACTCCCCAGCCAAGGGAGACCTAGGTCATTGTGGGAGAAGGGGGAGGCAAGCAGGGACCAGAATGGGGGACCTTGCTGGTGGGGGCAGAGATCAGCATTTGTTCCCCTAAGAAATATCTGAATTGGTGCTATTGCATAGCAGTCTCTGGCTAGCAAAGTCAAAGCCATAAGAACTGAAATTTTTCAGACCCTTATAACTTGACCAAATTTGGGGGCTTTCACTAAGCAGAGCAAGATCAACAATTGGAAGAAAGGGCAATGAATCTGTGACCACCACAACCGATTTGAAGACATTTATTTTGCAAAATCAGGAAGAAGCTGGGTGGGGTGGAGTGGAAAAAAGGGAACTGTGAAGACCAAATGTTTAACTATAGTCAACTATAAACAGAGTGATAGTCAGTAAACAGCACCTCTCGTCTCAACAGAATAGAATAATTAAGAAGAACACGTGAAGAGATGGAAGAGGAGATGTATCCTTGCTCATCGGACATCAAAGGGCAGGCCAGAGAGTGAGGAATTCTGCACAGCCTGAGGCAGCCACACAGCTGCAGGTACTACGTCAGCGTTGAGGGGCTGTTTAAAACATCCAGTAGCCAGGTTCTTTGCATATTACCCGGATCCTGCATAAGTTGTAAGTAATGCATGATGGGGCATGGTAACATTTTATTGTCACTCTGTTTTAATAAATACAATCCAGTGAAGGAGGGGTACACTAGAGCAGCAGATCATACAGCAGACTGGGCTGCCAAAAAGGGTGTGTGTGAGGGGAGGGGGGAACAGGATAGAGATGGCCCCATAGATGTGTAGCTGAGGCAGTTCTTCCTGTGGGATTTGCTACGACCAAAAAAGAGGTTTGCAGCGTTATGAAGACATATAAGGCAGATGCTTAGGTGAGCTGTTCGGTCTCCTCTAACCCAGCAGAGCCCCCTAGTGTAGCTACAACATATGCCAGTGGAAGGCATTTGACTACCATTATCTCTCTGAATGACATTACTTAAGTGGTCAAATTCCAAAGGGGTAGCCGTGTTAGTCTATTGTAGAAGGCAACAGAGTCCTGTGGCACTTTTAAAGACTAACAGATTTATTTATCGCATGAGCTTTTGTGGGAGAAAATCCCATTTCGTCAGTAGCTTTGAAGCGTCTGATGAAATGGGATTTTCTCCCACGAAAGCGCATGCGATAAATAAATCTGTTAGTCTTTAAAAGTGCCACAGGACTCTGTTGTCTTATTACTTAAGTGGATAGATGGACTCTGCTGTCACGCAGCTGGGATTCTTGTGAATACAGCTGTATGGCGGGGGAGGGTGGTGTTTCACACCCCAGCCGACAAAATATTGGCGTGTACACCTAACCTTTACACTTACCATTCAAAACAAGACTCAGAAAGAATCAGAGGAGCCATCGAGCCGTGCGTGGAGATGCTCATTTTGACTGACTGTTTTTCACGTCTGTGGCTAGCTGTGGTAAAGACAACCCTGCAGTTTGTGCTGGCTGGCCTGTTCAACAGCAAAGTTGATAAAAAGTTGATTATTTTTTATACAAGCTGAAATGCTTCTCAAAGAGCCTGGGGAAGGAAAGGTTCTTTAAGGCCTAGTCCACACATAAAACGTAGGTTGACATAGCTCTGTTGCTGATGCGGATAAAAAGGGAGCTGGAATTAAGATGACCTACACCCCAGCAGAGACAACACTAGGTTGATGGAAGAATTCTTCCATCTGGCTCTCATTCGTGGAGGGGCTGGATTCACCATAGCAATGGACAAACCCCTTCCTTCACTGCAGGAAGGGAACACACAACAGCGGTGCAGCACCTGTAATGTAGACTTACCCTAAAGAGAAAGAAGTTGTTTACAAAAACCCAAACCCGCTGCATCTCCTCTACAAATTACCATGCCAACTGACTTGTGGTTCTTTTATAACGTTTGCTATTGTATCTGAATTGGAATTAAATATTCTAGAATTTTCCAGTACTGAATGTTTTGCTGGTCAGATGAGAAGAAAAAGAAATCCAAGTTAGAAAGGAAGGAAACAATATTTCTTTGTATCTCAACCCAAGAGTGCACATGAGGATTGAGCAGAACAAACCAGAGAACTGGAGGCCAAGCAAATTGCGATTTCCAGCGTCCTGGGTGGTCTTTGCCGTTAAATTACATTACGTTTGTTAACATGATATTTTTTGGCCTAAAATTGCAAATTTAGAATTTTGGCCCCAAACTTAAATGGATTTTGGAGGCTAGCAACACAGTCAGGCCCTATTTAAGCTTCCTGGCACAGATGGATGCATGTTCATCTGCAAAAGCAGCTTTTGCCTGACCTAGCTCTTGCTCCACACGCAATGTTTTTCCAAAGGGCAAGAGAATTCCAAGAAAGCCTGGGGAAGGAAGCATATGCAATAAAACTCTGCGATCCTATCCCCTGACACTAGCTCTCACCCCCAAAAGCCTCTGGGTTCAGGTGTGCAGTGCGTAACTTGTGGATTTTAGGGAGACTTGAGCAAAGCATAGCTGTTACCATGAACCTTTTGCCCTGCTTCTCTGTTCCCTTGGGCTTTTGGGGTGATATTTACTTCCCAAGGGCACATATGTGTCTCTACTTTCCAAATGCAGGGACTGCATATGTAACACGTTCTGGCGGCAGGGGCACACAAAATGGGTGAGAGGGAAGAGGCTCTTTGTATCTTTCCCATCAGCCCTGTGCATAGGCCAGTCAGAATTTGGCCCTGGGTGAGCAAGACAATTGCCCTCTAGTAACCTCTTTACCACCCGTCCCAAAGAGCGAGCAGTCTGAGCTCCCTGATTAACCACACATTGCACAGCGATTTCATCTATCCCCCCACCATCGGAAATCAAAGGTGAATCAGCTCTTACAGATCCAGAATAAATACATTACTCATTTTACGTGGCCTATTTGTCCCACTTCCACTAGCAATTTTTCCCAGACAGACCCAGTGTATGACTAATGGGATTTCTTTTGGGTTAGACGTTCCAAGGTTGTCTATTCAAGGGAAGAAATTTCATGTTTCAGCAACTTAGCAATGTTGGCTGCAGTTACTGAAAAGAATGGAATTGATTTAGTCTTTTAAAATCCTTATAGGCCTGGTTGAAAAACAGAAAAATCATTTTAGTGTTACATGTCTGAGAGGTCAGTGAAGCAGTGTTCTTTGCTGGCACAAATAGACCGTGTCTCAGTAATCCCACTTCCCAGGCTGGTGGAGATAAAGCATTATCCAGTAAATCAGTTTCATCATTAGTAAAAAGGTCAGGGGCAATCTTATTGGAAAATTTGGTCTTTACCAGCTCATTTGTTCACTGCCTTGCTGTCTGAATTCTTCTCTCCTTAACCTGCACAGTGATGTCAGCAGCCAGGTCACTGTCCTCTGAAGTTGTCAGAGCTCCTGGCAACTCACCACACAAGGAATTAGGAGCCATGGTACAATCTGGATGAGGCACCCTCTGACACTTCTCTGACTGGTGGTGGAAGGGAGTGTAACTTTCTTCCAAATGGCTTTTCACCTTGAGCCTGACCCAGCCCCCACTGAAGTCAGTAGGGGGTTGTCATTGACTTTAGTGGAAGCAGGCTTGGGCCCTTTGTCAGAAAGTTTACTGCTTCCTGCAAGTTTGATCTCCATGTGACATATCTGGAAGCTTTCAATTATCACTCTGCCTGTTGAAATGGGAAATTGACTAACTGTTATCTCTGTGACCTTGTCAAATTAAAATTGGTTCCATCAGATCATGATTAAATTTATGCTGAACAAGGTTGCTATTGAATTCTTTTTGTCTGATCCTACCTTGGTGGAGTTGGATTTCTTTTATACCTCCTGTTCCCTTCCCCAATTGACAACTCTCTTCTGAAAGCAGAGACATGCAGGCTATGTGTTTGCCTTTCGCAGCGGATGCTGGACCACCTCCTGTTTTACCCCTTCCCCTCAGCTGAAGACACTACCTCTTCTTTGCTGGTAACCAGCAGCAAATAATTCTATCATGACTTTGCTCTATGAATTTAGTGGTCCACGAAACGAAGAGCAACTGGTGATTCTCAAACCAGCACTTTATCTCCCTGTGAGAGCTTGTTCATCCTGAAGAAGCTGTTTGAAAATGACAGATTCCTAACGTTTCTTTGCTTTCACATGGTATTTGGCTAATTCTAAAGCAAACAAAAGTTGACTTCAGCATTCACTGCCCATTGTGATTTCCTTATAACAGTCCTTACCTTTTTCTCTGCGTCCTGGTAAAAGGGTCCTTGCCTCCCTCATCTACTAATCTAGCACTTCAGAGATGTCAAGGGCCATGGTTCCCAAAGAACAATCTACTTCTGCACCACATAAAAGGCCCCATTTTGAAGAGAGCACCTTGTGTGTGCGGTCACATCAGGAGGGGCAGAGCAGCATACTCTTCAAAATGGCTGATTCTGGACAAAACCACACCCAGTTTTGTATGCATAATGGACAGGAGACAAAACCTAAAAAAGCAGGACTGTCTGGTTTAATACAGAATGAATGGCCTACCTTCCTGAATCTCAGTGATACGTTCATGGAGGTACTCTGCAAGCCTCTTCTGAAGATTTCTCAGGATGGCAGCCTTATTTCTTCCTCCATGATAGGACACCTCCCCAGCTAGTTGGCTATAATGTTGGCAGGTACCGCTGCAGTACTCAGGGTAGCAGCAAACAGGTGGCAGCAGCAGCAGCTGGGCTCTCTATGCCTTTGGTACTTTCAGGAATCAGATATCAGTTAAAATCATCGTTGCCTATGGAAAATGGTGCCAGTATTCAGTGCCATTGTCCTATATGCATCGTTTCATGCAATCAAGAAATTCCTTCATTTCCCTCAGCCCAGTGAGCCACATTCACTGTGGCTGGTGCTGTGAATGGCACCATCATAAGCAGAAGTGTCCATAATTATCTTGTTTAAAACTTTTGGGGAACCAGGGAAGGGGGTTCAGAATCTTAACTTTCGCCTTCTTTTGTGACTATGCTGACATGTGAGCTCTGTGTGTTTTATATGCAGCTGCTGCCATTGTAGGTTTCCCCCTCCACATCCCTGAGCCAGATAAGGAGCAGAAAGAAGATGCCTCGGGATGTCATGTTCCTGCAAGCCAAGTTATTGGGGAATATGTTGCTGGACAAACACAAGGAGGCGACACCCACTTGCTCCTGAAAATAGAGGAGGAGCTGATATGATGCGTAAGTAGCTTGCTGTTACACTGGATCATAGTTTCAATTTCTTTAATATAGAACCAAAAAAGTTTGCTAATAAAATATTGGATAAAAATCAGTAATAATATTCTACTAGGCTGTATTAGTTCAGTTCTGATGGTGCAACAAAAAGGCTCTAGTCAATTAATTACTTTTGCTGACAAATGCCATTAATTATGTCATTAAAAAGGACAATGGAATCAAATGGCTTGTTAGACATTAGTAATAGAGACTGTGTCTGTGGTGATGAAATGTTACTGTAATAAGATGTCTTTGTAATGGGTTAGACTATCATAAGCTTTTATCGGTTGATAATACTATGTGGTGCATTATGCTACATTTTTCTCAGTAGGTTATAATAAATTAAACCAGTTTGGAAACTTCAACAATGAAAAAAGACAAATGACTCTAATGAGTCTCACATTGATAGTGCAGCTTGTATTCACAATAAACATGCCTTCAGTTGTATGCAGTTTAAGTATTTTTCCATGTTTCTTGTCAAAGGGCCCAATTCTACCTCTATTAAAATTAATGGCAAAACGCTCATTGACTTTAATGGCAAGAGGACAGGGCCATGAGCTAAGGGTGACAGAAAGCCTGGCATGTTCTATAAGCCACCATAATGTTTCCTGGGAGAGGTGACAAAACATAAACAATGAAAACCGAAAAATAAATAGAAAAGGTTCAACGGTGAAAGTACATTTTTTCACAGTAAAATCAACCTCCCAGACACCTTCCTGTATTTGGGCAAACCATCTTTCAGGTGGGATCTGCAAAAATTATCAGCTGTATTCATGCATCAAACATTAGAAATTTTGTGCGTTGTGCACCAAATCCTGAGAGTCCAGGGGTGCAATATTCTGTGCTGGCATACAACAGGTTTTACAGGTTTTAAGGCCAGAACAGGGCTAGTGCAGTGATCTAGTCCAGTGGTTTTAAAACTTTTTTTCTCAGGACCCAGTTGAAAAAAAATCATTTATGCCTGCGACCCAACAATTACATCGTTGAGCAATGCATGCTAGTCTTTTGGCGGCGGCAGCAAGGGTGCTGTGACCCAGTACTAGGTCCCGACCCTATGTTTGAAAACCACTGATCTAGTCTGGCCTCCTGCATAACACAGGCTACTGACTTTCACCAAGTGCTTTCTGTATCAAGCCCATACATTCTTCCTGAACTAAAGTGTATCCTATAATAGCACGTATGAACTAGATCTAAAAATATGTTACAAAAAATCCACCATCACATCCCTGAGTAAATTGTTCCCGTTGTTAATTATTCTAATTGTTAAAAATGTGCACCTTCTATCCTTTTGGAAGTTGTTTAGGTTCAGTTTCCAGGCATCAGATCTTGTTATGCCTTTGTCTACTGGATTAAATAATCCTCTAGTATAAGAAATCTTCTGCCCATGTAGGTACTTACAGACTGTGATCAAATCACCTCCTGACTCTCTCTTCGTTAAACCAAAGAGACTGAGCTTCCTTAAGACTTGTCTACTCTTGAAACACCACAGTGGCACAGCTGCAGTGCTTCAGTGTAGATACTATTTATGCTGACAGGCAGCTTCTCCCACCGGTGTAGATAATTCACCATCCCAGAGGTGTTAGCTAGGTCAACAGAAGTACTGTCCACCCCAGGTCTTAGGTTGGCTTACCTACATTGCTCAGGGGTGTGGATTTTTCACACCCTTGAGTGATGTAGCTGGGTAGAGCTGACCTTTTAGTGTAGAGCAGCCCTTAGTCTTTCACTTAAAGGCAGGTTTTCCAGACTTCGAATTATTCTTGTAGCTCTTTTCTGAGCTCTTTCCAATTTGTCCACATCCATTTTAAAGTGCGGATGCCAGAACTGGCTACAATATTCCACTAATGGTCTCACCAATGCTGAGCACATAGTAAGTCTACCTCCCAACTTCTACTCAGTATTCCTCTGCTTATAAATCCAAAGTTAATCTCTGCATATCATGTTATCCACTGTGCCCCCATAAGTCCATTTCCAAGTCACTGCTTGACAAAATACACTGCTCCATCCTGTAACTGTAACCTACATCTTTTGTTCCTTATATGCCTGACCTTGCTTTTGCCTGTGTTAAAACGCAAGTTGCTCAAGTAAACCTAGTTTTCAAAGGGATTGAGATTACTTTGCAAAACTGATCTGTACTTATCATATTTAACACACCACTAATGTTTGTGTCATCTGCAGATTTTACCAGCAATTATTTTATATTTTCTGCCAGATTATTGATAATGATATAGAATAACTTTGGGCTAAGGGTCCATTTTTGTGTGACCCCCCTTAGAAAGAACTCCACTGAATGATGATTCTCCATTTATAATTACCTTTTGAGATCCATCATTTAGTGAGCTTTTTATGCATTTAATATTTGCTACATTGATTTTGTATACAGCTACTTTTTTTAATTAGATGGTTGTATGGTACTAAGTTAAGTGTCTTACAGAAGTCTAAGTATATTACGTCATCAAAGTTCACTTTATCATCCAAACATGAAATCTGATAAAAAAGAGACCAAGCGTTTGATAAGATGTATTTTCCATAAAACCATGTGGACTGGCATTAATTAAACTACCATTCTTGGATTCTTCACCGACTGCATCTGCCTTTCCCTTAATCTGAGAGCAATGTCAGGCTAACCAGCCTACAGTGACTCAGGCCTTTTTAAATATTGGCATAATATTAGCTCCTGCCAGTTCTCTGGGACTTCACCACTATTCTAAGACATGTTAAATAGCAGCATCGTTGGCTTTCAGAACTCACTATTTAAAAAAAAAACCCTCTTAGGTACAAGTTAGTTATCTAGTCGTCAGATGTAAAACTGTTTAACTTTTGAGGTTGATCTTTAACCTCCTGCCCAGTTACTGTTGGAATACAAAGTATTTCCTTGCCAATGTAAGACATGAATACATCAGCTTCTTTCCAAATACAGAACAGAAATATCTGCCTTTTCTGCAGCATTATTGACAATTTTATCATCCTTGTCTAATAATGAACTTCCCTTTGTTTCTGGGATATTTAAAAGATCAATCTTCTACTAGCTACATCTTTATAAGACGCTGTATTTTACAGCAAATACAAACATATAAAAGAATTGCTGGAAATGTCAATTTTGAGCATAAGGTAGAGCCTCTTGTCAACTGCATATACAAAGTGTGTAAATTTAAAGTACATTTGAACTGTGATCAACCCCATGGCACAGAGTGGAAAACATTTTCCTTCCCAGAATGGTTCTGTGATTCTGTAACCCTTACTCACTTTGACTGGTTCTTACTCAAATACACTGAAGACAACAGCCCTATGCTATGTGAGTAACAGTTGCAAACTCCTGCTCCTACCGTAGCAGTCAATATACTTCAGATACAAAAAAATGAATAACCAAGTATTGGAAGGGGACCAGGTTTTGGAAGACGGCACTGTTGTGTTCTTTCTTCCTTAACTATTTTGTGGACCATTATTGAGTTACTTCATGAATAATGGTCTTTGAAATTAACATGCTAAAAGCTGTAGTAAATCTAGAGCCAATATCCTCTTTCAGAAATGCACAAATAAATACAAAAGTGATTGGAAACGGTACCACATTCACCTTTTAGAATTAAACAGCCATAAATGACCTGATATCTCAGACATGGTGAGAGCACCTTGCAATAAAGCTGATGCTATTATACTTATACATAGATCAGAAACAGTTGTCACAAGACACCTTCTATTTTTAATATACATTTTTGGGGAATATCCCTACTAATCATTGTAGCACATTATAATCTGCCAACATGGAAATATAGAACGATTTAAAACTGTTTCATCAATGGCCTTCGCACTAACCCTACTATTTTTTAAGTGCATAACTTGCAATAAAATGACTTTTTAATTTCTATTCATCTGTATGGGTTTGTATTTCCACTGTACTTCATCAAAGTGATTATGAACAAACAATTACATATCCTGCCATTACGGTGACCTTAGCAAAATTAGGCTTGAGTTGGAAAGATATTTGAAAAAATCTATACAGTGATTTTTTTGTATATAACATGCAGTTACATTTGTTCTGCTTGTCTTATTCTATATTTACTGTAGGGTTTTTTTACATCTGTCCCTGTATCTTTTCAACAAATATTTATCTGCAGCAGCTGAAGGAACCTCATTTGTTTTAATTAAAAATAAGACCACCAAGCTGGGATCACTTCCTAAGCATTTGAACAGACAGGCAGTAGATCTTGTGAGGTTTTCCTGAGGGTGGCCCGTTGACAGGCTCATTTTTCCCCTCTTTGTATCCTTCCCTTTTGCTCCATGTTTATTTTTGGACAGTGAAAAGTAATCAGAGCCGCATTCTGGATATATGAACTCGTTAGGATTTATATGCACAGAGAAGGACAAAGAAAAAGGATCATACCGTGTCAGGTTTGGAATTCCACTGCAATGAACCATTTTCTAAAACTGTGGTTTATGGAAAAAATTGCTGTTATCCCAGGCACATAAGAATTGCCTGACCAAATCAGACACTAGATCCATCTAGACCAGTTTTCTGTGGCCAGTACTGGCCAGTACCAGATGCTTCAGAGGAAGACACAAAAAATCTTGTAGCAGAATAACCATAGTGTATCACAGGATAAAAACTGTGATGCTCTCATTTAGTGAAATCACCTTCAAAAGGGCAGTCTCTTCTAGAGTCTTTTATTTGCAGTATATGCACATTAATTTATCCTTCACTTATATAAGTATTTATCATAGCTATCAGTTAGACACAAAATAGTGATAAGCTGTAAAATTAAAAGCTGCTACTTCTGCTGCACAAGTGTAAATGCAGCAAAAATACTGGGCAAAGGCAGCATCAAGCCTTATGTTCCAGGACCCGGCTTTTTCCTAAATTAACATCAAGCTTAGACATGCCAAGTACAGACCTGTTGCATCATGAAACTAATTTGTGTTCATTTAGTTTATATGGTGGTTAGGGGGAAAACATGTAGCAAAACAATTTGAGATAGTCTTACCAACAACTAGAAAATTATCTCATTGCAGAATATACACAGGAAAATGGTTTTGGAGAAGTTAAGATCAATACATTGTCTTAATATGCATATTCAATTAAGCTATAAGGACACTATGTACCATCTACGCTGTGTGTGTTACAGTGTATGTATAATGTAAATGGATCAACTTCTGAAAAGCACTTTAGTGTCCGAAGAGCTTAAGGTTACATTTTCAAAGACGATGTGGGTCCTTAGGAGCCTCAGTCTCAGGGAAAGGCTATAGGGTTATAAATCACATAGTTATTTTTGAAAAATTTACCCCTATATTGAAATACAGGCCTGTTTTGTGTTCTATAATTCACAAAGAAACATAGCAGCGTAGGACTGGAAGGGACCTCAGTAGGTCATCTAGTCCAGTCCCTTGCACTCACAGCAGGACTAAGTAACGTGGTGTGTTTACACTTACAAATTAAGTCGATTTAAGCTTGCTTAATTTACAATTTAATTTAATCTGCCTCTACACTACACTTTCCTTAAGTCGATTTAAGCTGCTGCTTTACGTCGACTTAAGGAAATTTAAAGTTGACTTTATTAAACCTGGTTTAAAGTTGACTTTACTGGCTAAGTCGACTTTATAAAGTTGACTTAGCCAGTGTGGATGCAGATTAGCCCTAGCCCTCTATAACCCACACATTACTGTCTGCAATATTCCTTTTCATGCAGTCCTTTCCCATTTTGTATGTGTGCATTGGATGGTTCCTGTCCAAGTGGAACAACAGACCACACAACAGTGACTCCTCTTGGTAATTCAGAATGGCAGTCAAGCCTCCCAGCCTGGCCTGGTGGGGTTTGTGCTTGTCCAGCTGACACCAGTGCTCCAGAAGTAGCTGTGTAGACAGTGCTTGGAAGTGGTGGCTCAAGCTGGAACATGAGCTCTGAAGAATACTACTTCATTGTTGTTGTCAGTGTTCTGAATACATCACAGCTGGTCATGGAGTATATCATGAGCTCCCAATCGGAACTGGAATCTGAGGTGCCTGACTTGCTGTGTGCCATTCAAACACACAATGCCAGATTACAGTTTGCATCACAGAGCAACTGAACACAGTGCCCTGCTGCTTGTGGGTACCTGAAACAAGCACTGAGTGGTGACAGCGCATTGTTATGCAGGTCTGGTATGACATGCAGAACTTCAGAACCATCTCCATGGAACGCTGCGCGGAGCTCAACCCTGCCATGTGGTGCCAGGGCACTAGAATCAGAGCTGCTCTCTCGGTGGAGAACCATGTGGCCAGGGCGGTCCTTGGGAGGGTGAACGGGGCGATCGCCCCGGGCCCCACGGTTACGTGAGCCCCGTGCTGTCCCACTCCTAATGGGGCAGTGAGGGGCCCGTGCCAGGGCCCCATGGCCATGCTTCGCCCCAGTCCCAGCTGCCTTCAGCAGCGGGCCGATGGCAGTGGGGCGGGGTGAGAGCGCTTTGCTCGGCCCCTGGGCCGGCCCTCCCCGCCCCCAGGGCGGAGCAGCTGGTCGGCCCAGAGGCGAGGCAAGCGGATATGCGGGCTGGGCCAGGCGGCAGCTGGCACACAGCAGGCCTGCTCTGGGCTGGCCTGGCCTTTCCCTAGCCCCACACAAGGTTCTCCGCTACGGCCGGCGCGGGGCCGGCCCGTCGGCAGTGTGGCCTCGGCCAGGGCTGGCTTCAGTGGCCTTGGGTCCCCGACTACGGCACCAATGGCAGCCTGGGGTCCCAGCCGGGGCCAGATCCCAGTCCCCAGGGGGTGACAGAGGTCCCTGGGGGGCAGAGCGGGCCAGCCTGCCATGGTCCCCTCCAGCATGGGGGCGGGGACCCCGCCTTGGCCGATTGGCCTTGGGCCCCACTCCCCCCACGGAACGGCCCTGCATGTGGCAATCACCATGTGGAAGCTGGGAACTCCAGACTGCTATCAGTCAGTCACTAATCAGTTGGGAGTCGAGAAGTCTACCATTGGATCTGTGTTATTGCAAGTATGTAGGACCATCAGTTGCACTCTGCTATGAAGGACTGCAAGTCTTGGAAATGTGCGTGAAATAGTGGATGGCTTTGTAGTGATTCCCTGAGAATGTCGGTGTGCGTTAACAGACTTTTCCACAGCACTGCCTTGCTGAACAGGGGCATGGCAAGCACATACAAACACAGCTACTGTTGTGCATTTCTATCCCTTCAACCAGCTGTATAATGCAAGAAAGCAAAGAACACCTGTCCCTCATATAACTGAGCAGCATCCACTCCAAAAAAATGACTTATCCTAGCTCCCCTCTTTTGCATCCTGCACATTAGAGCTGGAGGGCTAGGACTGGCTCAGACCCTCCTGAGTCTACAAGAGGTCTTGGCTCCCCATGTCAGCAAATGATCCAGTCCCATGCTCATCATTGTCCTCCAACGTGACCGCCTCATCCACGACTTCTTTGTTGGGGTTAAGTCCAGTGTCCGCTCCCTACAAGCCTGCAGAGATATCCACAGGTCTCTTAGTGGTGGAGGTGGGATCGCTGCTGAGAATGACTTTCAGCTCCTCCTAGAAGCGGCCGTCTTTGTCTCTGCACCAGAGCAATGGTTTAAATTCCTAGCCTTTTGGTACTCCACCCACCCCCTTGATTTTCACATGGCACTGCAGCATGTCCCGTTCATAGCCCTTCTCTGACATTACATGAGAAATTTGACCATAGGTATCAAAGTTTCTTCAGCTGGAGTGAAGCTGGGATTGCATAGCCTCCTCTCCTCAAAGGCTGATTAGATCCAGAAGTTCCCGTGTGCTCCAAGTGAGAGAGAGTTTGGTGTGTGGAGCTGTCATGGTCAGCTGGGAAGATAAGACGTGAGCTCTCCACACAGATCAAGCAGGAAACTGAATTTTAAAAATTCTTGGGACTGTAAAGGGGGAAAGGGTGGATGGCTGCAGGGCAGCAGGGTTCAAACCGATGGCCAGAGTAGTCACGATGGGCATTGTGGGACACTTCCTGGAGGTCATTTACTGTAACAGAACCAAGTGTGGTGTCTGTTTTGACACTTTATTGCTAAAAGTTTGGTGCAAAAAGCTGTATAACTTCTCAGCCAGGTGGCTTTATTTTGTTGCAAAATCAGGAGAGTTGGATCAGCAAGAAGTTGGGGGACTGCAGTGTGTACACACTGTTTTGATACAAAAAGCTGACTTTGGTCAACACAAGTCTCTAGTGTAGACCAGGCCTGAGTCACATAGGTGCATTTCAATATACTAACACTTAGTGGCTATGTCTACACTTGTTAATTTAAGTCAACTTAGCTAAGTTGACTTAGTTAAGTCGACTTAGCATGTCCACACTCAAAATTTAAGTCGACTTAGAGGGGACCCTACCAAATTGACCTAGAGCATCCACACTGGACACCTAGGTCGACTTCTAGGGGCTAGGTGGACCTGGGACAGGTCCATGGTGGCAGGGGGGGCACCCCTTGCCAAGTGCCAGGGGGCTCAGCCTTTGCCCCATTGTACCTGGGTACAATGGGGCAAAGGGGGACAGGGACCCTGGTAGGGCATAGGAGCAGGGTGGGCAGGGCTCTGTCCTGCCCTGTGGGGGGGGCATGCCAGGCTGTAGCTGTGCCAGCCACCCTGGCAGGGAGGGCAGTGGGGAAGCCCTAAAGCCCCCTAAGTCGACTTAAAGTCGACTTAGGGCTACTCTGCGTCCACACTAGCTAAGTCGACTTTCTAAAGTCAACTTAGCCAGCAAAGTCGACTTAAAACAAGGTTTTATAAAATCGACTTAATTTTTCCTTAAGTCGACTTAAGCAGCTTAATTAAGTCGATTTAAGCAAGCTTAAGTCGACTTAATTTGTAAGTGTAGACGCACCCATAGATAGTACTTTCATAGACATGAATTCACTATATATTACAGTTTAACAGTATACTATAACTTTCAGTAAGCTCTTAATATTAACATAAAGGAAAACAATAAACTCTCCTTTAATTGACTCACAATGCACAATTGTTATAGTTGCTTGGAACAGATCACAGGTTTTGAGTATTCTTGGGTTATAGTTGTCAGTGAAACCAGAGATGATAAATGAGTTTAAAGCTAGTTTTCTTAAATTGGAGAGATTATGAGCTTGTCATAAGATATGAATGGAAGTCTGGCGCTTGTTTGCTGATGTCATTCAAATTAATAGCTAGTGTGTTCCTGTAAACGTGGAGTGCAGCTGCATGATAATCAGCCACAAAGAAACTCAATTTTGTTTATCATCCATTTTGACTTTGTTTAGCTGAGGATTTCAGAATGCTATAGAAGCCTATGCTATATTGCTTCTTGAGAGGATAACCTTGATTACTAAAACCATTGCTACAGTGTAAATGGAAAGATCCAGGCCAGAAACTGCTGTAATTTAAACTGAGTTTTTTTACTCTCTCTCTTTTTCTGAATATACCTGAAAAAGAGAAATATTAGACTCTTAGCCACACACAGCACTTTGTGCCATTCTAAAGTCAGCTAGTCAATTTAATCAGCTTGCTAGGAATTCCCCTAGTGGAGAGGGGGGATGACTGGATGACAGAGAGAGAGCACAGAAAGTTCTGTGTCACCCCATTCATAGCCCCCCCCAGGGCATTGGGATGTTCCTTGAGCGATGTATTCTTATGTTCCCCAGCTATTGTAATGTCTGCTGCAGCCGAGTGCAACTTAGAACAACCCTGAAGTTGCTCTTTTGCTAGGGGCTGTACTGACCCTTGGCTGAACCCAGGGTTGAGGGTATAGATGGAGTAGAGCTCCCCCTCCCCCCCATTCCTTCAAGCTGTGAAACCTAGATTTCTCTATACAACTTCTGATTAAATGTTTTCACATAAAAGATGAAACATCCTCTCATGCACCTACGGCAAGGGCAACAAAGGAGAAGACTGGAGTCTGATCAAATTTACGCTGGCATACATGAGGAATAGTCTCTTAAGTCAATTCTCTATGCCAATGTATAACTGGAGGGAGAATAGAATCAGGAAAAAAGGCTGCATTCTCTCAGAAGAGATGCAGATGTCAAGGTGGTAATGCTCCTGAGCCCTGTCTACACTATAGCTTCCATTGTTGCTATCACCAGTAGAAAATTACAAGCCTCTATTTTTGAAGTAGAGACAAAGCTTAGTAAAAAGAAGGCTGTCAGTTAGTGCCCGTTATGACAGAAGTTCCTGTGAAGTGGATACTTGCCCATTTGCAGTGGGCTAAGAAACAGATACCTACAGCAGTGGTAAATGTCTGTATCCCAAAACCAATCAATCACATCAGCTTACCAGTTATTTTATATTAGGTCAGGAAATATAATCCTTTTTACTGGGTCTCAGTTTAAACATAAATTCAGTTTATTGTTGTCGTTTCAAATGAAAGGACGTTGGACAAGTCAATGACAAACAATTATGAAATTTGTTTAGTAATGGAAATTTAATGACAGCACTTCTCTTAAATAAAGCTCTATGGCTAAACACAGAGGGAAACAATTGAAATAACTGTTTTATTCCTATGCTTGTAAATATGTAATCTGATGCAATACAGAATTTGGTCAGCACAAAACACATTAAATCCAGACAAGATTTGCAATTGAATAGGGTGTAAGCCTGACTTCTGTGAAGTCAATAGCAAAATTCCCCTTGACTTCAATGGGGCCAGGATTTCACCCTCAAAGTATTTTTCCTGAAGAAAATAAATAGTGATTTATGATACAAAAATGCCCATTTTCATTCTGTTCTCGAGGTACTTATATGGCCTTGATTGCCATCAAATTTGATCACTTTGATAGCCCGGATTTTATGCTGGGGCTGATCGTTTTTACAGTGCAAATGTTTCTGTAGAAAAAAAAATCCCATGAGAGAATGATACTTCGGAAGAAAACAATGACAGTTATTCAGAGGATTAGTAGCTTGGGAACGTGGCTAGTAATTTGCAAAATGCTTTGGGTCCCTTGGAACAAAAAGTCACTCTCTGATCATAAAATGTTATTTACCTGACAATGCAGCATGCCTGGCTGTAAATGCAAGAGTGCGTGCCTGGCGGGGGTGCTCCGCCATGGAACTTTTCGGGTGTGCAGTCCTCAGTCCCTCCCCGGGTTGGTGCTAGATAGATCAGTATTTCTCAGTCTTTAGTGGACTGGGGAACACCTAAAAGTATTAATTACCTGATGAAAACTGATGAAAATTTTCTCAAAAAACTGGTATATACTGGCTATACTGTTTGTAATATCTGCATACTACATATTCCCATGAAAACAATTCAGGAAACTGAATTAAATACAGTTTTCTGAATATAATGTGTTTATTTCTAAAATATAGATACATAATGATTATGCACATAACTTAAAACTGAAAATATTGCTCAAGTTTTAAGGGGAATTTTGGGTCCTGTTCAAACAACAAGATTCATCAAAGTCTTACCATGAAATTTATGTACAAATTATTTCGATGCCGACAGTAACAGCAGTGGGAAATTTTTAAATGAGCCAGCCGCAGCTAAGGAGAAAGGCAGCAGTGGACGCTGATATATGTCTGGAAGCTTTGCTGTGGCTGGGGCATTTTAAATCTCCCAGGCTCATGTTGACTCGCCATGTTATTCTACCACTCCCCCGCAGGGAGGGGTCAGGGTTGGTCATACTTTACCTTCACTATGTTGGCTGAGCACCCAGTGTTCCATGGAACACCAGCTGAGAAACACTGAGCTACATGGCACATGGAAGTTGGTTGGGCCAGAGGCATAGTCAAATCCAGAAACTGACTCTCCCTTTGACATGCATGGGACATCTGACCATGCTAGAGCAGCCTGTTGTTCTCAGGGACCATAGACACCAGCTCTCAGGCTGCCTTATGCAGGGGATGCTAAAATATAGTCAATAGTTTGTAATAATAATATAGAGAGAGGGAAATGTCTTTTCAACCCTAGCCAATACTCAAGTTTTATTCTCAAGCATGAAGGTTTTGTAAATTGTAGGCATGAACAATAAATATAGAAAATGCTATTGTTATATAAACTTTAGTCCTATTTTTTAACCACTAAACAATTTTATTTAATAGTATCCTGCTGCAGTTCCACCTGAGTTCCACAGGTTGATTAGATATTTTGTAAAACCTTATTTTCTTTGTCATATACCATTTTTAAATGTCAAATGCGCACCCTCTTCTTATTCAATGTGACAGGGCACAAACACGAATATAACAGTGTCCAACAGGCTTTTTTGTGACATTCATTATTTTAGTAACTTTGCATCTTTGTTACTTACTTCCATTTTCAACTAGGTAACTCCAAATTTGAAAACCTTTCTAAGTGTGAAAGCTGCTCTTGTATGGCTCTAATTATTCACACTGCCCATCTCTGGACCATTTCTGTGTCTGTTATCTTCTTTTTGAGAGGAGCTGATTGAAACTGAATATGATATGAATTGATAGTCTTTATAATATCTTCCATATTATTCTGTATGCTCTTCCTTTTACAGCCTATTGTGTTAGTCACTTCTTTACTCCTCTACTCGGTGGAAAGACATTTTTATTTAGCTGTTTACAAAATTTCCATCTATGTTAGGCCCAATCCAAGTATACAAGTAGTGTTCCATTCGATGTGGATTATTGCACTCATATGCTGGATTTCATGTGTTTTAACATTGTTCAGTTATTTATTTTCTTCTCTTATATCCTGATATTGATGTTCCTCATGGATCCTTCCTAATATTGACTAATCTACATAATTTTATGTTGCAACTTGTCACAAACCACTTCTCTGAGAGTAATGCGTCCCAGGTTGCTATAACAATAAAAAGGGTCAGCAGGTGAGGCCTGTCTGAAGGCCTGATTCAGAAGACTATTCAAGTATGTGTTTAAATTGAATCATGTGAGTAATCCTGCTGCTATCCAGATACTTAAAGCTAATGGAACTACTCATATGCTTAAAGATAGCCACATGCTTAAAACAACTTCAGGGACTGGAATTTACATCTGACTTGGGGGGCAACTGATAGATTAAAAATTAGTATACAACTTCACTTTGTATGCTCTTCTTCGCAATGAAACTAGGTCTTTCTCTACTGCATGTGTCTAGTACTGAACTATCTATACATATAATATTAGCACATTCTTAATTCTAATCTCTGTTAAAATGTTATCTGACAATTCTGGACAGGCTTATTATGAAGAAACATTACTAAATCTGAAAAGGAAAATCAATTTTAAATTTTAATATTGTGCTTAAGAATCAATGCCTATGTTAAGTATAGGAGCTCTGTCATTCATGGCTATTTCAGCTACTGCTGCCTGTTGCTATGAATGGAAATAAGCTAATTGTGAAGAGTGTTTTGATGGCGCTGCATCTGTTAAAAGTGTCATCACAGTCACCATGTCAGGGAAGGTAAAGAGACAGAGAGATGCCTTCCAATAAATATGTCCTTCTTCAGGCGCAAAGGGACAAGAAAGAAACAATTCCTTCTAATTAGGAAATAAATTTTAAGCAGTGAAAGAAGTAAAAGCTTAAAGACTGTGCTTGTCAGGCAGAGATGTTTTCAGAAGAATTAGGGCAATGGAGGATTATTGTTAAGCCTCTGATTGAGATCTCAGACTTTCATCAGTTCTGTAGCAATGCTAGCCAGAGACCAGACTCAAACACATCTCCAGAAAAGCTATCTTGGAGAGTGCAAATAAAAATAACCTTGGATTTAGCTTTTGGATATTATAAATTGAGTTGAGGAGGAGGTATGTGGATGGTCTGCCTGTTTGATTTGAGAAGCAGAGAAAAATAACAAGGCTGTTGCTTTTGTTTTTGATTTCTCAGTTAAAGACCCAAATTATCTGCAAATTTCCAGACCAGAATTTGAATTATCCTTTAGATGAGAGCAACTCTTTTTAGGGCTTTCTTTCTGAAGCCTCCCTGAATATAATCAGCTTAGATCCTTTAATGTAGACAAATCTCTCAATTACCTGATCAGATCTAGCATAGTTGTGCTAGTGTATGACATCCTGAGCAACATGTATAACAATGTTCAAAAAGAAAGTGTCTGGCTATAAGGGGGTTTCCACTAAAACTAATTCAGACAGCTTTACCATTTGAGGTGCTTGTTAAGTGGTTTTGAGACAGAAGGAAGTTCATTAAACATTTGTTAAACAGTAATTCAGATCTGTCAGTGAAATGGTTAAGGAAGAGGTAGGCTGGGAAAGTAATAAAGATGATCATGGAACCTAGTATAAATGTTGGCAAGCTTGCATGCTGCCGCTTTAAATTCACGAATTATGACGGGTAAGCTTTATGTTTGTGTATTTGCCCGCAGGATTTTCTGTCTCCAATAAATACTGGAGATTTCCCACAACTCACTTGTACTTGCAGGTTTTCAGCAACTAATGCGGGTACATCCAACCATTTATCAGTCACAACATATTGAGGTCACAAGTCCCCAGCCTCATTAAGAAACAGTGAGCCAATTGAAAAACAACTCCCTTCTCCCCCAGGGCATTAGAACATATGGTGCAGGAGTAATATAGTTAATTTTGAAACACTTAGATCTAAAGAGGAGGTTAAGCAGTTAGGCAAAATGAGGGTAACATGAAGAGTATTTAGAGATCTGGCACTAGTGTCAAGCAATTTTGTTGTTTTGAGTTAGAGTATCTGCAGGCTAAAACTTCAAAAGCATACACTTGTTTTTCAAGACTTTTACCTTGAGAGATAAGAGTAACAAAGTGACGCTTTAATTATATGAACAGGAGCGAGACTGAATTCCAAGGTGGAAACTTCTCAGAACTTCACAAAACCATTCTCACGCTGACTAGAAAGTGACACTCTCAAACACTGTAACACAAGATAGGAACATTACATCATCAGAGCTCTTGTTATGGTCTGAAAACATACTACCTAGCAACTGCAGAAAAAGAGAAAGAAAGTGCTGATTAACCCTTTTGGGAACCTAATGTACACCACATTTTTAAATATATGCTTGCTTCTGCACTCAGGAAGACTGGCTATGTTGTGTTCTGCCATCCCAAACTTAAAGGAGACCACCAAGGAAGATGCTCTAGCACCAGAAAGTGCTGGTTTGTGGTGTGCCAGTCTCTCATGATCTGCTCAAGGGACTGACATCAAAATATGGTAGCAATTCCAGTAGCTTAGAGCCCAACACTAGTAGCCCAGGTGGGGAAGGGATGTTTAGTGTTGTCAGAACAAAGGCAATGGGGCAGAAGTGGCCAATGGCCCCATTTCTTCTGCACCAGCAGGTAGGCAAGGACCAGTGCAGGGGTGACGAGAGCATGCTGTGCCTTGTTATTGATAGTATCAATGACTGCTTCTGTAGCACATCTGAGAGTATTCTCCCTGATTTTTCTGTCCATGACTCTCTAGAAAGACCTACTGGTGTTATGAACCTCTTTATACACCCATGCACAGACCCACAAAAAGTGTGTTAGCAGCTGTGACTTTGAAGCTACAACCCTGGCCTTTTCTTTAAATAAATACATTTCAGAGATAAGATTTTGCTCTCTGCTGCTCCCAGGCCTTTTCCACTGACTGACTTCAGAGGTTTGCCATCCTTGAAAGGTTTTACAGGACTGTCTTGGAACTGTTAAGCAAGTATTAAAGCAGGCTAGAACCTTCCTTGAGTCTCTCACATTATCAGTGGCATGGACTTCTACTTTCCAGCCATCTCACCAGCAACATACAACAGCTAAGAATGATTTTTCCCCCTTACGAACGTTAAATTTCCGTGGCTGTGCAAAGTGGACACATATTTTGTCTATGAAGCTGTCTCTGAGTTGTGTCTCTTTTGGCAGTCTGATTCCCCTCGTGCCTTGCAATTCTTTCCAGGCACACCTCCTGACTCTTTTTTTTTCATCTGGAAACATTTATTTTCATTTGGCAATATGGTCCTTCTGTTTTAGCTATTGGGTAAAATCTTGGCTCCATTTAAGTCATTGGGAGTTTTGCTATTGACTTCAATGGGGCCAGGATTTTATCTACTGTATTTAAAAACACCTAAATATAGAAGTATGGAAAACTTGTTAGTTTCAGAATACTGCAGCCTTTTGTGGCTTATTTCTGTTAAAATGTCAGTGTTGGAAAATTAGCACTAGCAGGGATTGTTCCTTTTTATCTCTGTTGTGACTGTATAAATAACCTCAATCTCATTTACTCCTCTTTTCATTAAAATAATTCTCATCTTTGAGAAGTGGGGTGTATATAATTTTTTGAAAATAAAGAAAATGTAAAACAAAACATCATTCAGCCAAGAGTTAGGAGGTCAATAAAAATGTTTGTTTAAAATCTCATTCAAAATTCCAGTAATACATATTCTTCAAGGCTTTGAAGACTTTTTCTAAACACATCTGTTCAAATTCAGAATTCGGCAGTTCCATTGGCTCCTTTTCTTTAGTGCTACAATAATTGTAAGATTTTTAAACTTGCTTTCATTCCTTTCACCAGTCATGGTAATGTAAACTAGAAATGGGTCACACTTGCAAAGTATGGACCCTGGTATAGATCTGAACTCTGGTTGGGTGTCATTGTAGAAACATCAAATCAGAATGGTAAAAATGTACTCACTTTGCATGAATGTAAATAGCAACAAGGTGCAGGTCAGTGTAGAATCAGACACTGTATTTTAATATGTAAGCCCAAAGGAGAAAAATATGACTGATCTTTCAGACTTAACTGCGTTTCTTGACTTTTGAGTGTGTGATTTCTCAACCGTTAGTATTATATTAATGCTGGGTTTTGGATGCAATTTATAAATAAGCACAGTATAGTAAATGAGGTTATGTCTACACTTGTTAAGCTAAGTTGACTCTGTTAAGTCGACTTAACAGAGCATCTATACTTTAAGTCGACATAAGTCAACCTTGTTAAGTTGACTTAACAGAGCCTGTAGTGTAGACATAACCATCCACACTGGCTTTAAGTCGACTTAAGTCGACTTAATAAAGTCGACTTAAGCCTTAAATCAACCTAAAGGGTTGGAGTTATTAAGTTGACTTAAGGAAGCGCTTAAGTCGACTTAAAAGCCCAGTGTGGACGCAGAGTTCTGTAGGTTGACTTAAGTATTAAATCAACCCAAGTTGCAAGTGTAGACATAACCTGAGAGACTTAAGGGGTCATCATTTTATTTTCACTGAATTTCAGGCCATCTGTGTTCTAAAGAACTTCTAAAGAGATGTGATATTTTCAATCTTTGCATTAAGTGGTTATGGATACTCCTTGTGTAACTCTTCTTGATATTGCCTTTGATGCTTATTTTTCATTCCTTTTATCAATACAATTAAACGGTGTTGGATCTCAAGGCTTGGCTGATGCTTTAGTTTTGAAATGACTTGTTTAGCTGTTAGTCTAAAGCCTTTCAAAAATTCCCCATTTATTTGCAGTTCGAATTATGAAAATGTATTCAAGTTTTCTTCCTCACAGGCTGAGAGTTACTATCACAAAGTTTCAAGACACCTGATTTCTGAAGAACTGTTTGGCACATGTCTACTGGTAACCAATACTTCCTTTTATATCTTTTTCTAAGATGATGTCATATACACTGGAATCTCCTGTTCTGGGCAGCAGGATGGCAGGAGCTTTTCAGTGTACGGCATATAACAGGCAGTCTGCACTGCGTAGGAAATAATTTCTGGATTTTCTGTGCTGATGAGGCACCAAGTGCCCAGTAGAACTTGCATACCAAATTCTTTACTTTTATATTTAACAAAAAATGACATTCACTTGCTGGCAGAGAGAACACTCAGGCTCCGCAAAACAGGGCCTTTTAGGGGGGACGTGTGAGTTGAGTCAGTACCCAGAGCAGTGGTTCTCAACCACCGTGTTGGGACGCATTACTGTGTCGCCACACAGTGATAAGTGTGTCATGGAGAGCTGAGGAAAGGACTGGATTCTGCCTGGGGTGGATGGGCTGGTGTGTCCTGTAGGGTTGCAATATGCCACCAAGCATGTCGCGACCCACAGAAGGTTGAGAACCACTGCCCCCGAGGTTAAGCTTGATCCCTATTCTGTCCATTCCAGTGTTAAATGGAGCGATGAAGTAGGTCAAGGCAGTGAACACTAGTTCAGAGTTCATATGGATCCAGTAGCTGGAAACCCCAACATAGGGGTCAAGGGCACAAAAAAGGGGAGTCATCCACCAACCATAAACACTTCTACGAGCTCACGGTTCTGCTCTCTTTGGTGGGAGAGGCCCTGTCCAATCTCTCTCACACCATGCCAGTCCTTAAAGATGGGAAGTAAGTGCCCAATGAAGCTGTCAGCAATAAGCACAGCCTGGAGCAAGGACAACAGCTCCTCTTGGGGCAACAAAATACCTCAGACTTGGCTCCCTATTTCCCAGAACCTGGTCCACCATTTTTTTATGCTGCCTCCTCCTCTTCTACTTCCAGGCTTGAAGGAGAGATGTGCTTGGTGAGGACATATATGTGTCGCACAGCAATGTGAAGGGAAAATCCCATACCCAAGTGCAAACCTCAGAACACAACACATATTAAAATGAGATCCTGTCAACAAGGAAATTGATACTTGGCAGGTAACGTGGGCCCTCTCCTTTGGAAAAATCTGATTACCACCCTTGACAGGAGGGTAGAAGGGCAACACTATTATTTCAAATAACAAATTGAAAGAGGTCTTCATCTCAATTCATCAACTTGCCCTTGGACTGAGGTGGTGAATATAACCTTGCTTCTTACATGCACATGCACATCGAACTGGACAACTGCATAAAGACCAGTTACTCTCAATATCATTCTAGCAACTCCCCACCCTGGCCCTGTTTTCAGACTCTCATGCTGTCTGTCCATAATTTGATAATCCAATCTGAATTAGAGTTATGGGTGCAGAGCCCCATCTTGTTATAAAGTGGGGAATCTTAATCAATCAGGCATGTCTAGTCAAGAGAAACACAGCAGACACAGGGACGTCATCTTAATCCCTGTGCACAAATACAAGTTAAAGACTAAATAATTAATTAATTAATTACTGCATTTAAATATTGTTCAAAGCACATATAATGAAACCAAGACATAACAACTAGGAATGGGCAAAGCTTTTTGACACTTTCTGTAAAGAAAGGAAGAGGTACTACAGACACTGCTCTGGTGTCATGCTGAGTTCCGACATCCCTAATAATAACGTTCCAGGCCTAGACAAGCTGGAGATGACCTGGTAATGGAATCGTACAGCCAGAAAAACTGAAAAAGCAGGATTCCAAAACAAAGTCAAATGACAAGCAAACACAGCACTGACTGACTCAGACAAGCTACTGCACACACCAGGGAGGAGTATCCAATGTGCTGAATGAAGGTAAATGAAAGGATTAGAGGAATGAACTCAAAAGCACTCAGATGGATTCAATTCCCCTTGATTGTCAGGACAATGTTAGAGCTGCATGTCTTTGTCTCTTACAGTTTTGTTCACCAACATTCACTCCCCTCCCATCCCAAAAAACCCTCACCAAACCCAGTTTTGATATTACAGTGGTTCCATTTACAAAAACTGCTCTTGTCTATTTCTGTACCTTTTTACTTTTTATCTGCTTACTGGGTTGAAGGTCAACAGAGCTCAGAAAGAGAATATTGTAATTTGTATCGCTTGCAAGCTAGTCGTTTGCCAGAGTTGCACAAAGTACCAGACTGTAACAGTAAAACTGCCCTGGCTCTGGCATGTGCCTCATGAATTTTAATCTGCAATTCAATTCACAATTCTAAAAATGTAACTATGGGCTAGTTGGAAATGTGTTTTTGTACTCTTTTGAACTAAATTTAAGCGGCTGGAATGTCATTTTCATATCCTGCTCTGTGACAGAGACCACAATCTATTCTATACTCCACAGTCATTTTACATTTCATTTGTTTTCTCCTGTATAAGGGCACTGGTCCTCCTCTGGTTCTCCTTCCAGCCCCTGCTGCAAAACCCAGTCATTCTCCAGTCTCCCCCAGAGTCCCTTAAGAACAGCTCAGATTGATTCTTGTTCCTCTTCCCAGATTTATCAAATCTCTAGCTTCCCCATTCCTACATAGGAACTCCGACCCCTTTTTAGTTCCGTCCCATTCCTGCTTCAAACCCAATCATTCACCAGCCTGCTCAGCCTCTCCATGCGCCAGCTTAAGGGGGAAGAAAGAGGAGTGAAGTGAGCTCTTCTGTGTTCTCATAAACTCATAGACTCTAAGGTCAGAAGGGACCAATACGATCATCTAGTCTGACCTGCCGCACAATGCAGGCCGCAAAACCTCACCCACCCACTCCTGTAATGAACCTCTAACCTATGACTGAGTTATTAAAATCCTCAAATCATGATTTAAAGACTTTAAAATACAGAGAATCAACCAGCAAGTGAGCCATGCCCAATGCTACAGAGGAAGGCAAAAAAACTCCAGCGCCCAAGCCAATCTGCCCTGGGGGGAAATTCCTTCCCGACCCCAAATATGACGATCAGTTAAACCCTGAGCATGTGGGCAAGTCACAACAGCCAGTCAAGACAAAATTATTTGTAATAATTTAGAACCCACCCCATCTAATGCCCCTTCCTCAGGTCACCGGCATTATCTATCACCAGTAGTAAAAAATGGACAATTGCCAAACTAAGCCGTCCCATCATATCCCCTCCATACATTTATCAAGCTCAGTTTTGAAGGCAACTATGGTTTTTGCCCCCACAGTTCCCCTTGGTAGACTATTCCAGAACTTTACTCCTCTGATGGTTAGAAACTTGCATCTAATTTCAAGCCTAAATTTCCTGATGGACAGTTTGTATCCATTTGTTCTTGTGTCCACATTGGCACTATATTCAAATAATTCCTCTCCCTCCCTGGTATTTATTCCTCTGATGTATTTATAGAGAGCAATCTTATCTCTCCTCAACCTTCTCCTCAACCTTGGTTAGGCTAAACAAGCCAAGTTCTTTAAGTCACCTCCCATAGGGCAGGTTTTCCATTCCGCAAATCATCCTTGTAGCCCTTCTCTTCACCTGTTCCAGTTTGACTTTATCTTTCTTAAACATGGGGGACCAGAACTGCATGCAATATTCCAGATGGGGTCTCATCAGCGCCTTGTATAACGGTACTAACACCTCCCTATCTCTACTGGAAATACTCCTTCTGATGCACCCCAGGACCGCATTAGCTTTTTTCACAGCTGCATCGCATTGGCGACTCATTGTCATCCTGTGATCAACCAGTATGCCCAGGTCCTTCTCCTCCTCTGTCACTTCCAACTGATGCATCCCCAATTTATAAGAAAAATTCTTATTTGTCCCTGAATGCACGACCTCGCACTTCCCGTTATTAAATTTCAGCCTATTCCTAATACTCCAATTTACAGTCATCCAGATCTTTCTGTATGATACCCTGATCCTCCTCTGTATTGGCAATACCTCCCAACTTGGTGTCATCTGCAAACTTAATTAGCACATTCCCACTTTTTATGCCAAGGTCAGTAATAAAAAGGTTGAATAAGATTGGTCCCAAGACTGATCCTTGAGGAACTCTGCTAGTAACCTCCCTCCAGCTAAACAGTTCACCTTTCAGTATGACCCTCTGTAGTCTCCCCTTTAACCAGTTCCTTATCCACCTTTCTATTTTCATATTAATCCCCATCTTGTCTAATTTAACTAATAATTCCCTACGTGGAACCGTATCAAATGCCTTGCTGAAATCTAAGTAAATTAGGCCCACCACATTCTCTTTATCCAAAAAATCTGTTATCTTCTCAAGACAGGAGATCAGGTTGGTCTGGCACGATCTACCTTTTGTAAAGCCATGTTGTATTTTATCCCAGTTATCATTCTTCTCAATATCCTTAAGTACCAAGGTCAAACTAACAGGCCTGTAGTTACCTGGATCACTTTTACTCCCTTTCTTGAAAATAGGAACTACATTACCCACCTGGCTTGTCCTGGGCTTTCACTTTGATCTGGTGCTTGAAGTGTAGTTACCAGCCAATGCCAAGTGGCATAATTAAGGAACTATAGTCCCTTTCAGGCATTGCTAATATTAGCATTAAAGTCCACAGTTCCCTCCCTGTCTCAAGCTTGCTCCACTCCTTCCTTGTTTCTGTAGCACTGGGGATCACGCCACTAAACCAGAAAAGAAAACATTTGAGTTCAAGAAGTCAATGCTGAGAAGTAAAATGAAGATTAAAATATTAGTTGAGGCACAAGGAAAAACACTATCTAAACTGAGAGTCCCCTGGTCTAATGGCCCATAGACCAAGACTACCTGGCTAAAGTTGGAGCTACCAAGAGGATGTGTTTGCAACAGGATGGATTCAATGTTAGGACTGGAAGAAAGTCTCAGGTCTGATGCAGAGAAGAAAGAGTCCAGAGAATGATCAGATTTCCATTAAAATTTCATACCTGCAACAAACAGGAGAAATCAGGGAGTTTTCATTGATATCCTTTTGAAAAAATGAATTCTAGTATCAAAAGAATATATTTAAATATTATTTATATTAGAACACTCTTAAAGTAAGAAAAACATAATATAGAATCATAGAAATGTAGGGCCTCAGTAGATCATCTATTCCAGTCCCCTGTACTGAGGCAGGACTAAGAGTTACCTAGACCATCCCTGACATGTGTTTGTCTAACCTATTCTTAAAAACCTCCGGTACCAGAGATTCCATAACTTCCCTAGGCAATTTGTTCCAGTGCTTAACTACCCTGATTGTTAGGAAACTTTTCCTACTGTTTAACGTAAATCTCCCTTGCTGCAATTTAAGCCCATTACTCCTTGTCCTGTTTTCAGTGGATAAGGAGAACAAATTTATCATCCTCCACTTTAAAACAGCCTTTTATATACTTGAAGACTGTTATCATGTCCCCCTTTGTCTTCTCATCTCCAGACTAAACAAGCCCAATTTTTTCAATCTTTCCTTGTAGGTCATGTTTTCTAGATGTTTAATCATTTTTGTTGCTCTCCTTTGAACTTTTGCCAATTTTTCCATATCTTTCCTGAGGGATGGTGCCCAAAACTGGACGCAATACTCCAGTTGAGGGCTTATCTGTGCAGAGTAGAGTAGAAGAATTACTTCCCGTGTCTTTTTAACAATGTTCCTGCTAATAGAATCCAGAATGATGGTGGGGATTTTGCAACAGTATTATATTGTTGACTCATATTTATTTTGTGATTTACTATAACCTTATCACCTTATTTTCTTCTAGGTGCTTATAAGTTGATTGATTGATTATTTACGGCATTATCTTTTCAGTACCTGAATTAAGAGGACTCGCTTGCCTATAATTCCTTGGAGTTACCTTATTCCCCTTTTTATAGATAGGTACTATATTTGTTGTTTTCTATACTCTTGAGTCTCTCCCATCCTGAGTTCTCAAAGATAATCACTGATGGCTCAGAAATTTCTTCAGCCTTAAGTATTATACTTAAGTATTCCTTAAGTATTCTAGGATAGATTCCATTAGGCCCTGCCCACTTGAAGATCTCTAGCTTGTCTAAGGGCACGTCTTCACTGATGGCAGCAAATTCACCACTGTCAGATAGAACCTTCCAGATCAATTGAATGGTCAGTGAAGACTGCTCAATCAATCCGGAAGTCAATGCATTAAAACTGCCCCCTCAAGTGGCATGCTGTTGTGCTGATGGGAACGTGTTTCCTGTCACTGCAGTGCAGTGAACACGCTGTGTAGAAGAGGAGTTACAAAATTGACTGGAGTTATGCAAGCTGTTCTGTGTAGCTTGTGTAACTCCCATCGACTGCCTCTGAATTTAAATTGAACATGTAGACAGAGGCTAAGTAATTCTTAACCTGTTCTTTTCCTAGTTTAGCCTCAGATGATCCTACCCCATTTACAGGAGATAAAGTCATGAACCAGGGCCCTATTGTGTTTGGTACTGTACAAAAACAGAATGGCCACACTCTACAAAAAATATGTATTAATACAGTATTTTGAGATGCAAGGGTTGTGCATGTTTCATGTGAAGCAAACCAATGCATCTGAAGTCAGAGAGTTTAAACAGCACAGAATAATTAGAGGAATGAGCCTTGAGTTGCTTTGCCAAAACATTCTTTAATTGCTGGATTTTAGGATTAGAAGATTAAATGAGATGCCTGAAAATCTTAATTCTAAGAATGGAGTAGAAAAAGACTTTTCATGAATCAAAGTGCAATGTTTCTATAAACTTTGGAATTTGTATCAGTTACTATAACATTGTTCAAAAGATATTTTCATGCGCAGGCACAGAAGACGCTAACTAGAGTTTCTAGGGGAATGGAGGAGTTCTAAAAGTATTTTTAACTGAGAGAATCATGTCTACCTTTATCCCAAAGAATCAGTCACAGACTTTAACATGTCAGTCAGTAACTGTTATAGATTCTATGTGTGGGGGTCCAAGGACCACTGATCTTCCTTGCCTATGTGTTACAAAAGGAATCTAGCCCTTTATCAGACATTAGATGGCACCCATTTCTGGATGTATGTTTATCACTTAATTTAATTTAAAATAATGAGCATAGCTCTGATTTCTATGGTACTCTTGCATTTACAACCGTGCATGCTGCATAGTCAAATAAATAACATTTTATGATCATATAGTGACTTTTCACTCTAATGAATCCAAAGAATAAGCAAGATGCCTCATGAAGGGTTTTTGCTCTTCTTTTGAATTATCCCATAAAATCCAATGTCAGTGAGTATACATATTGACAATTAATTTACTCTGATACAGCAGTGTGCTTTGGGAATAACACTACCTCCTCTTACGAACAAGAAAGTCACTCTAGGAAAGAGAAACTATAATTTGGAGATGACACCCCTTAGAATTGACATTGACAATCCTGATATTAAGAACAGGAAGGCCAAGTCTACTATGGATGTAGATTGACTTAATGCAGTTTACATCGACCTAACTCTAAGGCTATGTCCACACTGGCAAGTTAGGTCGACTTAAGGAGGCTTAAGTCGACCTAACTTAATCCCTGTCCACACTAGGCTTTCATTAGGTCGACTTAAGGGGCTTCCTTAAGTCGACCTAATGAACGCTTAGCTCGACTTAATAAGAACCGCGGGGTATTCGAACTAACCCTCCTTAGGTCGACCTAACCCTTCCTTAGGTCGACCTAAGCCCAGTGTGGACGCATAAGTCCACTTTCTTAGGTCGACCTAAGGGAAGTTAGTTCGAATTACTAAGTCCCAGTTAAGGGAAACCAGTTTGTTAAGTCGACCTTATTAAGTCGACTTAAAGTCAACCTAACTTTTTATGGTGTAGACATAGCCTAAGTGTCTACACTACAGCATCACTCCTGCCAATGTAAGTCCCTCACTACACTGACCTAATAACTCCACCTCCATGAGAGGCACGGTGCTTAGATTGATGTACTTATGGTGACACAGCGTCTCTATAGACACTGCATTACACACATCACCTGAGAGCTCAGCCCCCACATCTCCTGCCCTATTTATGTTGATGCAAGCACTCCTGGTGAAGGACGCGCAGCACCAACAGGAGGATAGTGTGGACATGAAAAACCACAGTAATTACTGTGGTGGCTACTGCAATGCCTATACATCGATGTAACACAGATCAACTTAACTGTATACTATAGACGAGGCCTAGCTCCCTTTTGTCCTACGACTGCAGAGGTGTTAACTTCCCACTTTATTTTGAATGGTTTCTTGCAATGTGTGTTAATTCCTTATTCTTAGAAATCTGATCCACCTTGTATTTAGCTGTTATACTCTGCATACTCAGCCCACCACAAACCTGAAGAGGAGTCTGGAGGTCAAAAGCTTGTCTCTTTCACCAACAGAAGTTGGTCCACCAAAAGATATTACCTCATCTTCCTTGACTCTCTCATGTCTTGGGAATAGCTACAACCACTCTCTGTGATCGCAGTGGCACCAGTAGCAGCGCAGAGCTGAACTAGGCCCAACCACATCTGTGAACCATACATGACACTTCAAAGATACCAGGTCCGGAGAGGTTGGACTGGTGGTGGTCACAGAGAGGACTCCAGGTATGGACCAGTTGAACCAACAGCAGCTGTGGAAATGGGGTGCTTACTAGCTTGGCACCAGGGTGGACTCTACAGCCAGACAGGAAAAGGTGAGGTGAGGTGAGCTGAGCTGCCTTTTAGAGTTGAAACAACAAGCTGAGTCAGCCAGCCTGCCCCTCAGAGTGGGATCATGGCCATTCAGCTGTTAACAGGAGACTCCAGGACCAGAGAAAGGGAGCCAGCCTGGGTTACAAGCACTATTATGAGATGGACTGATACACAGGTGAGCAGGATACTAGGTACTGTGAGTTTTCTTAATCTTTATTTGTATGTATCTAGATACTGAGCACCCTATATTCTGCTGTTTGTGTTCCCTTTGCTGTCAAGAGAGGTTCTCTGCTTCAAGAGTCAAGACTACTTGTGATGTGGGGAAGAACTGCCCAGCAAGGTTGACCAGGAAGGGTCTTATTTTATTTTATTTCTTTTTCCCGGAGAAGAGATACAAATGAGACCCTGGGTAAGGGCTCCACCCATCGTATTATTTTTCAAAAAGAGATCCCAGAGGTATTTTGAATCTGGACTTATTGCTGCCACCGGCACCTGGTAGAAGGGTTAAAGTAAATTAAGTTTAGACCTGTCTGGCAAGATTCTTTTAAAAGTTCCAACCCAACCTCTAATTTTTCAAGATCAAAATTGTATGCTCTGGTTTTTAGACAACTGCATTCTGGGGACATAAAAATTCAGATATACACATATAAACATTTTTATCCTCAGATTATAAAGCTAGCCACGTAACAAACTAGTTTACATGTCTAAATGCTACTTGCACATGTACATTGTTGCTTCTTGGTGCCAAAAAAACAGATTGCCCCAAAACTGATGTGGAATTCTGGACTTGAAAAAATAGGGCCAGATTCGTGTGTTCAGTCAAATTGTGCTCAGTGTAAGACCAGGCAAGTGGTGAGTGGAAGTTGATATAAGTGACAACAGTAAGCCACCTTTAAGATCCTAGGGTATGTCTACACTGGCAATTTAGGTCGACTTAAGTAGTCTTAAGTCGACTAAATTACTCCCTGTCCACACTGGACTTTCATTAAGTCGACTTAAGAAATTCCTTAAGTTGACTTATTGAAAGCTTAAGTCGACCTAAGCACAGTGTGGACATGGATTAACCCTTAAATCGACTTTATTAAGTTGATTTAAGGGCAGTTCGTTCGACTTACTATGTCCCAGTTCAGGGTAACCACTTTATTAGGTCGACTTAATAAGGTCGACTTTAAGTTGACCTCATTAAGTCTACTTAATAAAGTCAACCTAACTTTTTCTAGTGTAGACATAGCCCTAGAGTCCATTGGAAGTCTGACTCTGTAAGTCAGAACAGTCTAAAGTCTGTTATAAATTATGGTTGGCTGCACGTGATCACAAAGGACTGATCTGGCAGCCAGGGTATTGGGGTGTCAAACATGCTTCCTTATGGGGTGGCCTGGAGGATGATAGGAGCTGCTATGGCAGCCCTACTTCTCCATACAATTTTTCTATGTCACAGAAATCTTCTGCTGGCCAGGTCCACTGATTTTAAGCCTTCTTTCCACTGTGGGATCTGTGAAATGCAAATTTAGGCCTGATAAACACAAGGAATTTACACTGGTATAGCCTACATATACAGTGCACAGGAGCATGAAAAATCTACACACCTGAGATACATAACTATACTGACCTAATCCCCATAAGATTTCTTCTGTCACCCTAGCTACCGCCTCTTGGAGAAAAGTATTCCACTGAAGTGCTGCAAAAGTATGTTTTAAGTGTAGACATATACTTAGACTCAAGAATCTACTTTGCACAATTTTGGCCAAAGCTACTATATAGCACACGTTTGGTGTAATAAATTATAGATTAAATTAAATATGTTTCTGGAGTTCAAAACCATTAAACATATTTACTATAATGTACTGTTTAAAAAACCAACCACGTGAGCACTTTTTCTTTTAACTCTCGGCATTATATCTGTTTTCTGCTAGTCCTGCATTCCTTTTTCCCTGGAGCTGAGAGCCATGCTACTGTTTTATCACTGATAGCTGTCAGAAAGAGTCAGCTCTCTTTTAAAGCCAACTGTATTGTAAGGTTAGGAACGTAAGATTTGCAAAATTTAATCTTGTTCTCTTCCCCAAAGATTAGGGAGAAATATAAATGCACATAGCACCAGCTGCCCCTGCCATTCCAACAAAGCTAGACAACTATTCCCATTCTACTCTGGAACTCCAAAAAAGAAATATACTTCAACTCCTACCACCACCACCACTAGTGTGGTCCAGTGGACAATTTTTTATATGATCAATTATATTTAATGCAATCTCTCCATATAAAGTACTCTTAGATTTAGCAGAGAAAGAAATCAGTGCTTTATTTCAAATATTCCCATTTCCAGCCCTATCCCAGCCTGGAAGAGGGGACTGAAGGCAGTCTTCCTCAGCATCAAGAGTACCTCCACATGGGGCTTATACTGAAGGGAGACAAATAGTTTAGATATTAGTTTAATCAGGTATCAGAGGACCCACAGATGAAAGGAGAGTTTCCCTAGTTTAAATTATTGTATTCATGCCTTGTCTACACCAAAATAAGGTATGTCCTCAAGGAAAGGCTCCATTTGTCTCATTGTCATTCCAACACCTGCTTCGTTTGCAGTTTTCAATGTGTGGATACATGAGTACAGTGCGGGAATTTCCTTCAGCTTTTAAGCTTCTATCAGAATTGGAGAACTGCTTTAAAAAGTGAATCAGTTGAGGCAAACGAAGTTCAGGGTATAGAATGATCAAGGGTAACATTTTACAAACCATCTAAGTAACTTAGGAATCTGAGTCCATTTTAAAAAATAACTTAGGTCTGGTCTACACAGAGACCTATATTGGTATATAGCAGGCTTGTCCAACCTGCGGCCCGTGGGCTGGACTCCAGCCCGCCAAGGGCTTTCATCCGGCCCGCGGAGTGCTACCACAGGAGCCTGGAAGCTGGACCAGCTGAGGCCCTTTTAAATCTCCTGCCCTGCACCGAGCCACAAGGCAGGAGTGGCCTGACTGGATAGCTGCCTTCAGGGGCTTGACTCAGCCCCTTTTGGGGTGAGGCAGGGAAGGGATCAGGGAGCCTCTGTGGCGTGTGGCCAGGCGAGGAGACATGCACACGGGGACAGGGAAGGAGCCTGGGAGGGAGGGAACTGGGGAGAGGGAGGGGCTGCCAGCATGCATGGGGACAGGGAAGGGGGGATGAGGAGAGGAAAAGAATCGCCGTGCATGGGGAAGGGAGGGAGGATTGGGGAGAGGAGCTGCTGGAGCACACGGGGAAAGGGGAGGATTGGGGACTTGGGAGAGAAAAGGAACTGCATGGGGAAAGTGAATGGGGGGCGGGTGATTGGGGAGAGGAGCCGCTGTATGCAGGGACAGGAAGAAGGGGGTTGGGGAGAGGAGAAGACAAGACCCTGCCTGGAGAAAAGGAAGGGAAAGGAAAGGGAAAGGGAAAGAAGCCTGGGTGAGAAAAGAGAGGGGAGAGGAGCCTGAGTGGGGTAAATGGAGGGAAGGGGGTGAGGAGTCCATGTAGTAGAGCAGGGGCTAGGGAAGGGGTCGGGGAGCTGATGGAGCTGGGGAAAGGAAGTGGTCAGGAGCCCAAACAGCCCAGGCTGGGGAGCTGAGAAGGGGTTCCTGCCCATGGGATAAGGAGAGGGAGGAGAGTGGGAGGCAGAGCATGCAGGGAGAAGGGAAGGGAGGGGGAGAGGAACCTGTGTGGGGTAAGAGGAGGATGGGGGTGAGGTGCAGAGGCAAGGAGATGGGAAGGGAGAGGAGCCCACACACTGTGGCATGGCACAGCAGGGGCCAGGGAAGGGGTCAGGGAGCTGATGGAGCTGGAGAAGGGGAGGTGGTCAGGGATCCCAAATAACTCAGGCCAGGAAAGGTGTTGGGGGCCAAGGAAGGAGAGCCTGCGGGGGAAGGGTCAGAGAGCCCACATGGCACAGAGCCAGGGAGGGGTCAGGTAGCCCACAGGGAAAGGAAGCCTGTGCTGTGTGAGCTGGCAAAGGAGTTGGGGAGCCCGAGTAGTGTGGGGCAGGAGGAAGCGTTCAGGGAACAAGTAAGGGTTGGGGAAGGAAGGGAAGTAGTGGGGGGTCCCACCACCAGGCCGCACTGCTTCCTTCCCGTTCCCAACCCCGCTCCCTTGCCACCCCACCTCTGCCCACCCCTTCCATCCTCCCCCACTCCATGTGCCCCACACTCCCCCTTGCCACCTGACACGGCCATCCCTTGCCCTCCCTTGAGCTACCACCCCAGCCCTCCCTTGCAGCGCCTGCCCTGCTTCCCATGCTTTTTCCTGCCACCCCACAAGGCCACTGCATGGCAATTCTCCCTTGCCATCTCACCCCTGCCCTGCCCTACTCCCCACACTCCCCCTTCCCACCCCACATAGCTATCCCTGACTTTGCTTGACCTGCCATGCTCCCCTGGCACTCCACCCCACACTCACTTGTCAGCTCTGCTCTGCCTCATACCCCATGCTTTCCCCTGCCTCCACACACAGCCTCCCCATGCCCTCCTTGCCCTGCCACACTCTCCTACCATCTGTACACACTGAGGTTTCCTAAAAAGAATAAGCAGGCCCTTTACAAGTTTTCAAAAATATGGTTTAATTAACAAGTTAAAATTTGTTGTGTATAGTTGTGAAAGTGACACTTATATAACAGTTACTGGTGGGAGGATGGGTATTATTTGAGAATTATATTTAGATATGAAATGTAAGTTTCTGGTTTTACAGAACCAAACTGAATTTGTAAACCGGTGTTTACTTTTTGACTGTTTACATTTTATGAATAGTAAGAGCAATTACTATTATGCCTTATCTATTCAAAATTTGCTCACCGGCCTTCCAAATGAGAGAAGAATTACAGTGCAGCCTCTTACCCAAAAAGGTTGGACACCCCTGGCAGATAGGTTTACTATATTGGAAAAGCTCACAGCCCTGAGCAACATAGTTATACCAATCTAACCTCCTGTGTACACAGCACTATGTAGACAGCAGAACTCCTAGCTACGGTCTCTCGGGGAGGTGGATTACTTGCACTGATGGGAGAAGCCCTCCTGTAGGCATAGGCATAGGCAGTGTCTACACTGAAGTGCTGCTGCTGCACCACTGCAGTATTTCAAGTGTAGACAAACCCTATGTTTTTACACCAATTTAAGTAACACAGTTGAAAGAATGATTTTGTTAAACTGGTCTGACCCAACCCCCTCTACTTCAGAGCTATCAATGAATGAGGACTTCTTTACACTTAAAATGCTTCTGCAGTGTTTCTTTACTGTGTCAGTGAAGACACTACGTACACAGACGAGATGGGTTCTACCACCCCAAGAGGTGGTAGCTAGACTGACGGGAGAATTCTCCAATCATCCTAGAACTGTCTACCCCAGGGATTAGACTGGCTTAACTGCGTTACTCAGGGGTGTGGGTTTTTCACACCCCTAAGTGACGTAGTTCTGCCAATCTAATTTCCTGGTGTACAGCAGGCCAGAATACTGAATTAACTCTTTATGCAAGCAGTACAGTGCTAACAAAGGGGAAATTCACAAGAGTTTGGACCTCATCAGAATCCAAAACAGAGTTTCAGCTAGCTCAGTGTCAGTGTTATCTTCACTTCTTAACCACAGATTGCTGGGAGTGTATAAATTACTGATGTAGGACAATAAACTTATCCAACTCTTCAATGGCCTTGTAACTGAAAATATGCTCTGTGTAGTTTTTCTTTTAACTTGTTAGACAGTACCAAAAGTTTTCTCAGAAGATAGTATCAGTCCTTGGCAGAACATGCTTCCAAAAATAAACCAACTCAAGAAGTTGTCAGGGACATATTTACATATATGGTTGGTAACTTTTACCCAGCTCCAAAATATAATAGATTAGTCATGCAACAATTTTCTTTGCTAAGCATAAACACCCTAAAAACACTGGGATGGTTCACAGAGAGAGATCTTGAAGAATGGCAGAATATTACTACAGATCTATCTACAAAAGCACCTTCTGCAGCAACAAAATGCCAGCTAACCACCATCTTCTCTTTTATCCAGAAACAACAGTATGTATGGAAAACGAAACGATTATAATGTCCTGACACTGTCATCAGATCTCCACAGGCAAACCCCTGTGACTGCATAAAGTCCCACTGGTAGTACCAGGGCTCCATAAAGATGCAAGAGGCTATTCAGGTTGATCCAATAATAACATCTTGAAGAATTCTGGTTGACTCAGTGTCAGGCTTTAATACACCTTTCTTGAAACATCTGACAGTTGTGGAGTTTGAAATTGCAAAAGAGGCTTGAAGTGGATGTTTGCAGTTTTCAAAAAGAAAGCAAGACATGTACAACTGAAAAATCCAGGATAAGATGGGTTTACCGTGATTCTTGTTACTCCCACAGTGATGTTATAAATTGGAAAAAAAGCACAAAAACAATGTTAAAATAATATCCTAACCTCCCATCCAGAAAAGCAGTCAAGTGTGTACTTGAATCCATCCCTATTCTGGAAATTTGATTTAAATGGGATTTAAGAACATGTTTACAGTTAAGCATGTACTTAAGTTCATTCCTGAACAGAGTCATTTTCCTGAATCATGGGTTTAGTTCCTATCAAAATAATCCATGAAAGTAGAGAATTCCAGCAGGCTAAGATTTCTTAACCCTTAACGTTCTTTACATTATCTTAGCATCCTTGGTGATTCTATGTAGGAAGCTGCAGAGGTTCTGTTGTTCTCTCAGATCCTATGTACACTGATAGTTACATAATGCAAGGGAACGAAGATTGTGGTTTTAACACTGAGTCAAATTCTGCTCATCTTACTTGTGTGAGTAACCCAATTACTTTGGCAAAGAAATTACTGGAATTGTTCCCTTCAGTCTAAGCCAGAATAATTATTCAATTGCTCATAGTGAGGCTAATCTTTTAATACAATTTATTATGATACAATTGTGTAGGACAGCATTAATAGTGAATTCCTTATTTAAAAAACTGTCAGTACTTCATACAGGTTTAAAGTAGATAATGCAAATCTGGAAATATCATATTATGCTGGTGAACTTTCCAAACACAAATACACAGATAACTGAGAAGTCTTTAAAAGTGGAAATTTTAAAGCCTCAGTCCTCTAGGACTATGTCTACAGCTAAGTCGACTATAGTAATTTGCCTTTATTAAGTTGAATTTAAGTCGACGTAGAGGCTACAGTACACTCCCAAGTCGACCTAAGGCACACTTCATCAAGTCGATGTTGAGAGTCTACATTAGACTCTTAAGTCGACTTGGGGGTGTTGGCAGCGTGCATCGTGGGAAGTGTGGCAGCAGAGAAGGTCTCCCGTCCCCCAGCCACGCCCCAAAACAGGAAGTGGGCTCAGCCCCTTCTCATTGGGCCTGGAACCTTGGACCCTGAGCAGGTCATAGATCTGCCTCTGTTCCTGCGCTTTGTCGGCCAGCTGAGCAACAGCTAGTGGTAAGGCTTCTCCAGCTGTGGAGGTCTGTCCAGTGACACGCCAGCGTGAAGGAAGACGACAGCCTGTCCCCCACCCAGCTGCCCCAGCAACCTGCCGCGGGCACTGCATCGCGCTCTGTGCCTCGTCACCTCCAGGCAAGGGCAGTGACTGGTGGGAGCGTATCGTCCTCACCACCTGGATGAGCAAGCAGACCTTCCTCGAGCTGGTCCATGAGCTCACCCTGGTTCAACAGTGCATGGACACCTGACTCTGACCTACTCTGCACATAGACGAGTGAGTGGCCATCGCCCTGTGGAAGCTGGCAACCCCGGACTCCGACTGCTCTGTGGCCTAGTAATGTGGCATTGGGAAGGACTCCGTGGGGACCGCCCTCATGCAGGTGTGCAGGGCAATCAACCGGTCCTGCTAGCCCACCTCGTCACCCTGGGCAACCTGCACGAACTCCTTGACGGCCTCACTCGACTCGGCTTCCCCAACTGTGGGGGCATTGTGGATGCCACCCACATCCCCATCCGAGCCCCAGAACACCGCGCCAGGGACTATGTCAACCGCCAGGGGTACTACTCTGTGGTCCTGCAGGCCCTCATGGATCACTGTGGAATCTTCCAGAACATCTATGTGGGCTGCCCGGGGAAGGCGCACAACGCACGGATCCTGAGCAACTCTGCCCTATATAGGAGCATGCAGGCGGGCACCTTCTTCCCCGACATCACCATCGGGGATGAGCAGGTGCCAGTCCTGATCCTCAGGGATGCCACCTACCCTTTGCTCCCCTGGCTGATGACGCCATACATGGGCCACATGGATGCCAGCAGGGACCTCTTCAATCGGAGGCTCAACCGGTGCCACAGCATCATTGAGCATGCCTTCAGCCATCTCAAGGCCCACTGGAGGGCCATCCTGACTTGTCTGCAGCTTGGCGAGAGCAACCTCCCGGTGGTCGTCAGTGCATGCTGTTGCCTGCACAACCTCTGCGAGCTGCAGGGGAAAAGGTTCTCTTAAGTCAACCTAAATTACTCCATATCTACACCTGGCTTTCATTAAGTCAACTTAAGAAATTCCTTAAGTCAATTAATGAAAGCTTAAATCGATCTAATAAGAACTGCCCATTAGGTCGACTTAAGCCTTAAGTCAACTCGTTAAGTCGACTTAAGGACGGTGTGGACAGGGAGTAACCCTTAAATCAACTTTATTAAATCTACTTAAGGGCGGTTAGGTCGACTTAACAAAGTGGACTAAGTCAACTTAACTTTAAGTCGACTTAGTCCACTTTGTTAAGTCGACTTAATAAGGTTGGCTTTAAGTCAACTTAAAGCCAACCTTATTAAGTTGACTTAACAAAGTTGACCTAACTTTTTCTAGTGTAGACATAGCCAGTATGTTTAGATGTGTGTGTAAGTCTTTGCAGATCATGACCTAAATGTGATGACTTTTTACTAATTTTTGGAATTTGGCTCCATAGAACTGACTAAGTTTCTATAATTCTCCCTCAGCTGACTGAGACAAAGTAAATATTGCATTGATGAAAACTGAAAAAGTCTCCAATATATTTTTTAAAAATAAAATTTTATTTTTCCATGCTTGTATAGTATCCTTGCTAGATTTATTCCAGTCCAAGTGTTAATACAGGTAAAATAAACATGTCCACCAGGTGGTGCCATTGCACAACATCAGCAAATCAACTGTAGATATACACCAAACTTCAGTTAGTTTACAGCTAGCACAGTGAAATGTTTTGGATATTTCTTTTTAGATTTTCTTATCCTTTCTTTGCCAAACTAGAAAAGTGGCAAAAATTAAACTCCCTAGCCATTTACAGAAAAAAAGAAATAATAAAATACAACAGGATTTGAGCTTATTAACTTTGAAATATGAAGATTTCCTTTCCTAGAGTTTACAAACTGTCCCTAAAATCTGTTAATTTAAAAACACTATTTTTGTTCAGTGAAGACTCTATCTTTTCTGCTAATAAAATGAAATTCATATTCAATGATCAAAACTTCAATACAAGCTATAAAACTTAAACCTCAAATGTTTATAAAGTTCATAGTTTATAGTTCATAAAGCGTCTCCCACCAACATAGCTACCACCGCCCATTAAGGTGATACGGTCAGTATTGCCTCAGTCATCATGGTAATAAACAATAACATTTCTGGTTACCTCTCTGGAAGTTTACATCACTGCTGGGGCAAGAATTTACATCTATTTAATGTGAGTCCATCTGTGTTTATATATGCAGTCTACATGTTCTGCAGTACAGTTTTAAGTATGGTGACAACTAAGCATGTCATTCAGATCTATCTGATTTATCCTGACAAACCCCCATTAGTTATCTATGGAGTTACTCCTGAGAAGGATTGTTCCCTCTGTTCTTGCCTTTGGAAAGCATCAGTGTAAGAGGTGTTCCGGGGATTGGTTGGAGTTTGTCAAGGGCAGGGTCTCTCTCTATATAGGGCAGAACTCAATAGCCAGACGAGGCAGCTCCAAGTTAGAACAGTTTACTAGTCTGCCCAAATTAGGGTAGGGCTTCTTGGACCACAGCTTGCCCAGAATCCCAAGGGTACAGAAAGTAATTAAAGATAGTTTTGCTCACATCTTTCCCTTGATTTCCAGGTGTAGTATACGGCCTTATGTGGGAAGTCAAATGACTAAGAAATGAGCATATAGGATAGCTGAGATGTATAATCTGTGTCTCTGCTAGGAAATAAGGTGTAGTTCTTAACTCAAATTAACTACCATGAGGTAAAATCTTGATGAAGAGGAGGTACTTTGTAGTTTTCACACAAGTCAGAGGTCCCTCACAAATTACATCTACACTGCAATGTAAGCTCAGGCTCAATGGTTACCCCGCAGGCATCTATTCTGCAATTCTACTTATAGGTGGAGATGTGGGGGGGAATTGCCCCCCAAATTGTATGTGAGGCAGAGGTGATACATGGGGCTTCCCAGATTTCTCCCTGATCTCTGTTTCCTCCCCGTGGAAGAGTATTTGGAAACCCCACACCATGATGCTAGGCACCTTGTGCCTGCTGGTCAGTTTGCCCACGAGGACTGTGTAACGGGAAGGTAAGGAGCTGCTCAGCATACACTGAGACTCACAGCACAGACCACATGGAGAAACTGACCAGCAGGCACAGAGCCCCTGGAGTTACTACTTGCCCCTGCCCCAACTCCTTAGGGAGGCACAAGTGGTGACTGCCTTCCCAGTCAGTTTCCCCATGTGAGCTGTGGCCTTTTTCAGTTAGAAGAGCCAGGTATCTAAGCTGCTTCCAAAACCCAGGTGAGTGCTCAGCTGGGAGGAGGACCATGACATGACTCCTCCTGCAGGGAGCCAATGGAGCAGGTCAGACCCGCTATCAGGAGCCTCTCCTGGCTACAGGAAGCTCCAGTAACCCACCACTTCCTGCCACCATCATTCCTCACTTGCAGTGGGGAGGGGGTCACTGTATAAGGAGCTGCCCCCCATCTGTCCAACCCCCCCCCCAATGAATTCCCTCTGGGCATCTATACGCCCCCTGCTGAGCCCCAGCCACTTCACTTGGATCCTCCATGCAGAGTCTTGTTCCCCCTTCACCCAGAACCCTGCAACAAGCCCCTATGCATCCAGATTCCCTCCTGCATCCAGATCACCCACTAAGCCACCCACACCAAGACTGCCCCACACAGAACCCTCTCACTCCACACCTGGATCCCCACACACTAAGCCCTGCTAGACTTAAGACTGCTGGCCTCACATGTGAAGGGCAGAGCTAGGCATGCGTGTGAAATCCTCTCTCTCTGCACTTGCTATCTTGCTGCATCTGGCATGAAGGGACAGGGGACAATCTTTAGCAGTAAATTTGTTTGATATATGCAATGCATGAGCTGAAAAAAGCATAATTTCTGAACAGGCTCTGTTTTGTGCTGAGAAAATAGTTCAGACTTACTTTATTGAACAACAACAAAGGATAGTAGTCATCCGGCCTTTGAAGAACAGGGTTTCTTTCTTTCTAAAAGGTGATACACACAAAATCAGATCTGATCTGTCTTTCTGTAAGACCTATGTCAGATAAGGATTTCATTTCCGTTTACTAAGGTTAATAAATACAAAATGGTTATTAAAAATTGAGCAACTCTGTGGCAAGCGTTGCATGAAGCAGACCTGCCTGCATAGGGTAAGATGTATGTGCTATAAGGAGAACTTACATGCAAGATAGAGATCTCAGTTTGGAGTGGGCTAAACAAATCTTGTTTTGTTGATGTTGCTTTCCTTTTTCTTCCTCTCCTGTATGTTTGCCTGGGGTTTGAGGAACACCACAAGCTGAATTCAACTCAAGTTCATCTGAATTCAGGTCCTTGCTCACAAATAAAGCCTGGTTCACTGGACATCCAAAGGAGCAGTTGTATAGAATCAATAGGGATAGTTGTCTTTAGAAACACCATGGGGCTCTATGGCCTCTTCTAGCTCTCATAGAAAGAGCTAGACATCAAGGGACAGGACTACACTAAAAATGTATACTGGTGCAGCTTCACAATGTAGCTGTGCTGCTGCTGCATGCCTGGGGAGGATGCTTTAAGCCAATGTGACAGAGAAGCTCTCCTGCCAACACAGCACTGCCTACATGCTATATGGGGGGTGGGGGTAGGATCGGGATAGCTGTGTCACTTAGGGGTGTGGATTTTTGGTACTCTGGAATGACGTAGTTATATACCTCAGGAAGAGTGTAGTGGAGGCCTTGCCAAGGACTCCTATTGACTTCAATGGGAATTTGATCAAGCACCTTGAGAAATTACTCTAAAAATCTATAGCAGTGATATAATTTTCTATTAGATTATATGGAATGGTGCAAAACTCCTATGGAAAAGTGACTCTGACCTTTAAAAGTTTTAATTTGAAAATATTACTCTATTTTAACTTGGGTCTATCAGATTATTTTACTCTAATCTAAAACTGAAAAGCTAACTGAAGATTATTGCTTCTCCATTAAGATAAATACAGTAATTTCTATATTAAGATACTGTTTATGTAACTCTAAAACCAGGGACTGTGACTCATAGTTACATGAAAGTGCTCAGTTCTGTTTATTCAATAATTTGTTTTATGCTAATATTGATTTTTAAGTGGTAGCTGATAAACATAAATAATTAAGTTAAAATAAAAAATAAGGGTTATTAAATAAAGAACATAAACTGCACTTGTAATTTCAAGTACATTGTAATTTACAATCAGTACATCCAGAAATTAGACCTATACGTATTATTAAGCTCCTTGTATCCCTGAATACAGAAGTCAAACTATGATTTTACTAACCCAGGGCTTGGGCCCAGCTTTATTTGCTTTGCAGTGTAGCTGTGGCCCCAGCTGACTCAGATTCCAGGAGTCATCAGAAAGTATCCCACAATACTAGGTACAATATCCTTAATCCTCTCTATCCCAACAATCTGTAAACTACTCTTTTGAAAACGGAAGCCTCATCTCTCCTCCCCGTCCCTGAAACAGCAGCAATTAAGGTCCCACATTCTGTTCTGAACTCCAGTCCACAAGAACACTATCAGAGTGCCTCCTGGGTTTGTAATGGAGAGAACACCAATCAAGCCTTTTGTAAAGTGAGCTGCTTCCTAGTAAGGTGCAGGGTGGGCAGTGAAGTTTTCCCACACTGCACCATGGTCCTAATGCTAGCATGGCCACAGTTGGGGAAAGGTGGCACTAGGGACTCTGGGATATGGTTACTTTCACTCAGGTCTATGCATTGCAGATACCAGGGCACTAGGTTTGAGTACAGATCAGAAAAGTCTTAATATATGGTTTAAAGACAATGAAGGTAGTCAAGCCCAGGTCAGCTGACTAGAGTCCCACTAACCCAGTGCTTATACTGCAGTGTAGACACAACCAGTCTTCAACTTGATCTTCTATCTTGTATGCAAACTACAAACTGCTAGGATTTTTGCCTCAAGTTAGTTACTCTGTATTAGTTAACACAAGGTAAAAACATATTTTTTTCTAGTTCAGATGCACCCAAGATCATGTATCTCAGCTGCCCTACATTTCCATCCCCCTTTTCAGTCATTTCACTAGTCAAAGCTGTTCTATGCTTAAAAATGAGGTCAACATAGCTATGTTGGTCTGGGGTGTTAAAAAATTCTGTCTTCAGGAATATCTATGCCAGCCTAACCCTAGCACAGGCATAGCCAGTGGTTTTTTTTTTGTTTTTTGAAAAAAATGCTCATACTCAGCCCAATCGGGCCCTGACCCCAGCCAGGGACCTAGGGCTGGGCTGCAGCAGCTGCAGCCCAATCTGTCCCCAATCCCAGCCCTGGCTGAGAACCTGGGGCTGATGGTGGTGGTGGCAGGAGCTGGGGCTGCCAGTCCCAGAAGTGGCCTTGGTCCCTGACTGGGGAACCAGGGTCGGGGTGGGGCCAGCGTGGGAGGTGTCTCTGGGCCCGGGCCTCGAGAGTTTTTTTGGAGTCAGTGATGCCCCTGGTCAACATCGACATGGAAAAAAAGGTGCCAGTACGCTGTACTGAGAGTACTGTCACAAAAAAAGCACTGGGCATAGCTATGTTGGTGGAAGAATGCTTTCATTGAAGTAGCTACCATTCTTCAGAGAGGTGACGTTCCTATAGTGATGGGGAAACCCCTTCCATCAGTGGCTGCATCTACATGATGGGGTTAAGCTGGCACAGTTACAGTGATGCAGTTATGCCAGTCCAGCATCCATAGTATGACATAACAACATACCTTTATGGTCTTGCCAAATTGCCAGAAAGTCCTTCAGTGTGAGAATGCTTCTCAGCCCCTGTACTACAGGGAAAATGTAAATAAAGCCTCAATTCAGTTCATTAAAGTGTGAGTCTACAGTGGTTAATGAAATAGTGAGAGGTAAAGTTACACCTATGAGGAGCCAAGTACCACATGAAGGCAAAATTCTGGTTATAAAAGTCCAGTTTTTAAATAAGTCTGACTTCAATGCTGATCAATAAATGGAAGTTCAGTAGCACAACTTAATTTGGAGAATGCTGAACAGAATTTGGGGTGTGTTAAACCAGCGGTTCTCAACCAGGGTTACATGTACCCTGGGGGTACACAGAGGTCTTCCAGAGGTTTCATCAACTCATTTAGCTATTTGCCTAATTTTATGACAGACTACATAAAAAGCACTAGTGAAGTCAATACAAACTAAAATTTGATACAGAAAATGACTTGTTTATACAAGTCTATGTATTGTACATGAAATATTATACAATAGTTATATTTATATTCCAATTGATTTATTTTATAATTATATGGTAAAAATGAGAAAGTAAGCTATTTGTCAGTAATAGTGTGCTCTGACACTTTTGCATCGTTATGCCTGATTCTGTAAACAAATAGTTTTTAAGTAAGGTGAAACTTGGGGGTCATCTGGAAACGTTGAGAGCCACTGTGGTAGAACACCTGACAGCTGCAATTAATCCAGCACAGGGGTCTATGACATTATTGTTTGCTTTGCTGCTTGCTTCATTTTACATTGTATTTTATAACTGCCAGCTAGCGAACTGTGCAGTCTGTAAAACATTAATCCTGGTGTCAAGTCCGTTTTGTAAACAAGGATCAATGCCTCAGTTTAAAGGGAAAGAAAAAGGTGGGGAAGGATATGATGGCTCACATTGGTAAACTGAAATATATGCTATACATTGAACTGAAAAGCTATCTTTAGCGCAAATCCGTACTGTCACTATATTTTTTCCCCCACTCTTTTGACTCTATTGGACAATTGTTTTTAGGGTATTACAGATGGACTGTATGTCTTGTTGAATTAGGTCTCTTAAATCAAGTACTCCTAAATCTTTACCTCTCAACAGACCTGGGTTTCAAGGGCTACCCCACACTGGATCCCCAAACTACTGCCCCAGTTAAAGGGCAGTTTGCTTTAGGCACCAGTTTGAGAGGGCCCCCAAACCACATGGGTTTTGTGATCTGGCACACAGGACCACAGCACAATTCAAGTTTGGCCTGTCTTCCCTGCTGTCTCTTTCTATGCACTTGAAATGGTGAGAGGAATGCTAAATTACTGAGTATACCAGACAGCAATAGAATGAAGAGTGCATGACAGAAAGGGCAACATTAAAAGAATAATTATAAACTCATACTAATAACTGGTAGGATAGCTGAGTGTTTTAGAAGTAGCTGCCTTTCTTTGATAACTAGTTATGCTAGGTCTGTAGAATCTTGTTTAGAATTTATATTGGAAATTTCTAAGTAAAATTTGTACATGACTATTTTAAACTTTGTAATAACAGTATCCAACTAAAATAAAGTAATTTACAAGTAATACAGGGACAAACATCTATTCCAAATTCATTTAGGATGACTGGTGATCTAGATGTTAATTCCACCTTTAATTATACTTTGGAAACTATTTTAAATGGGCACATAAGCCTACCTAATGAAGATGTGATACCCTTAAATCCCCAGGAACAGCTGAAGACACAAGTCCTTCAAATATTCTACTAAACTACAAGAAAATAAGATATTGCAAAAAATTAATGTCTTTATATTGCAATTGTTATAACATTAGTGTACCATGATAGCTGTGTGTTCAATTCCCAGCTTTCCCATATATTTCATGTATTACTTTGGAGAAGTCATTTAATCACTCCGTACCACAGTTCCCCAACTCTAAATGGGGATAATGATATTTCCAAACTTTAGACAGACATTGTGAGAAGAAAATAATGTATTTTAGTGAGATGTTCTGAAATCAGAATGATGGTGATGAGGACGTTATAGAAGTACCTATATTTTATGGCTGCAAGATCACTCTTGCCTTTTGGGACTCCTTTTGAAAGGCAGAAGATGACTTTTAATTGTAACATCTGTAAAAGCTATTAAATCAAACAAGACAAACAAGAGGATAGTTGCTACATTCACATAAGCACCCTCGGACCCTTTATGCCACTCTCGCAGTGTGAAAGGACTAGAAAACATGATCATGCTCCTTGCACTCTTGAATTAGCGTTGTGTGTGGAAGTGAGAAGAGGTGTGTTTCAGAGAAGGAAAGGTACTCCACCTTTCAGGGCTGTTGGATGCTCTCTTGAATACTGATGCAGCCTGTGCATAAATTAGAACTGTCCCCAGGTTTGTCCTACCAGCCCATGCTGGGGGCTGAACTGATCTCCATCAGCCTCACAATTCTGGGGTGCAGAGGTAGTATAGAGCCCCCTTTTTATGCTACAAATAGGGTTTAAAGTACAACAAACAAAATTAACTAAAGCAGAAAACTGGTCTCTTTGACCATTTTGTACTAGGTGTGAAGGAAGAGCAGTGGCAGACCTCGAGAAGCTCATCCATAGGACAGGGTATTTTAGACAATTTTTCAATATAAAATTGAAGTATGAGTAATTAGCCATGGTGCCAAAACTAACTGCCCAAAGCTGAAAATCCAAAGTGTGAAATACATGGTTTTCAACCAAACAAAACCAAATGATTCCGTTGTTTAAATGAAGCAGTACACATGGTGAAGGGGAAACCTATTCTAGTGATTGAGTATTAATAATTTAATATACTTTAAGTGATTATAGCCATTTCAACCTAAATATTTCCTACTACAGCAGAACATTATTGGATTTCTTCAAACTCTACACTTACCTTGAATTACACCAATTATTGCAGTTGGACATTATTTCAGTGTTTAACTTCACTGTTATATAAAGTGCTTTCTACTAATTAACCTACATCATTTCTTTAATAGGCCATCACTACTTTTAGCTGTATTGAATGAAAATGTTTCTCCATTAGGCTTCCTACTTCCTTAATTTTCCTTTGCCATTCTTTGCAGTACTTATAGAACATTATTCCACATCTCTTCTATACACAAAGAAATCCAGTTCTCTTAAAATCCTCTCCAGCTGTTTTAATTTTCTAAACTATTTTGGATTCCCTCTAGCTTTACTGAGTTTTCCAATACAGAACCCAGTTAGGTGCTTCAGCAATGATATTATCTATGCTGTGTTAAGAGAAGAATTACTCTTCTGGACCAAATACCTGTTTTATACATCCTAGTAAGACAGACAAATTCTGTACAGACAGCATCATGCTACTTGCTCCTGTTCATCTTATTGTTTATCATCCTTACTTCCCCATTTATTTGTTTGTATTCATCTGTTGTTTCTTGTTTTATATTTGGCTTGTAAGCACTATGTGGCAGGGATTGTCTTTTGTATGTACACCAACAATACCTAGCACAACAGGGTCTTGGTCCATGACTAGGGGACTTTAGATATTATGATAATACAAATAAGTAATAATAGTTACACCAGGCCTACTACATTCCACTCACTAACAAAATGGTTGGGCTGATGTGATCTTGCTATCAGTCTGACCTCTTTCTTGTCTCTTGAGTTCACTATGTATTTTGGATTAGCTGACTGGCTCAGATTAAAAAAAACACCTTGTATCTTTTTTGAGGTTCCAGAAAGTTAACTTTGGTCCCGATTCTTCTGAAACATGTCTCTCTTGGAGTGTGGCAAACAGCACTTCTTTCTTTAGCCGTCCTGTGCTTGCTACATTCAGCAAAACAAACAAGGAATGCTGTGGCACTTTTAAAGACTAAAATTTATTTATTGCAGAGCTTTCATGGGAGAAAAATCCCATGGGATTGTGCCCATGAAAGCTCTGCAATAAATAAATTTTAGTCTTTAAAAGTGCCACAGCATTCCTTGTTTGTTTTGCTGAAACAGACTAACATGGCTACCCCTTTGGAACTATTTCAAATAAATCTGTTAATCTTTAAAAGTGCCACAGGTTTCCTTTAGAACTGGCCATTCATTCAGCAAGGAATAACTGCAGAAATGCCGTGGCATGTGGTATGGCTCGCTTCCATTCTTTCGGAGCAAGCAGGCAACCCTGGAAATGTTCTGTCCAAGTGGGATTTTTCTCTCATGAAAGCTCTTGCGATAAATAAATGTGTTAGTCTTTAAAAGTGCCACAGAACTCCTTGTTTGTTTTGCTGAAGTAGACTGAGAGGGCTGCCCCTTTGGAAATGTTATGGAAGCTTGCCCTGATGACACTTCTAGCCTCAGTGAAGTGTTTCTCAAAGATCCTCCAAATGCGTAAGTGCATTTCTCGTTGCCAGCTTCCCCCCAGGGTACTCCTTATTTTGTTCTGCGGGAGAGAGAACCGTGGAGCCTCGTTTGTCCTGGCATCCCTAGCTTCATAATGCTCTTCAGGGCTGGTATCGCACTTACCCTCTCTAGTGTGCTGCGGCCCCAGCTCCTGTGAGCTCTGGCCCGGGGGCTCGATCCGTGCCTGATCTGCCTAGACACGAACAGCACGGAGCCGCCTCTCCAGCCGCTGGCCCCGAGAGGAGGGCGCTGGGGCGGGCGGGGGTCGGGTCCCGTGGAGCTCGTGCTGCCCTTGCAGACGGAGGGGCGGGGGCTCGACAGGCCGCACCCGAAGCGCCCCTCGGTTGGAAGCGCTCACGAGCTACCGCAGCCTGCGCACGGCGAGTCCGGCGGGGGCGGGGCCGACCCTGTGCCCGAGCCGGGCCACCCTCTCCCGCCGCGCCCCTGGCTCACCTGCCTCCTCCCCGGCCCGCCCGGGCTGGGATCTCCCGCCCCCTCCTACCTCGCGCGAGGCGGAGTCGCTCGGTGTCCGCGCGTCGCGGTGCCTGGCTGGCGCGGGCTGGGCGCGGACGGAGCCGGCTGCGGGCAGGTGAGAAGCGGCGACGGGCGGGCTGGGGCCGGCACCGGGGCGCGGAAAGGACTGTGCCTGGGGCCTGGCACCGCTGCCCGGCTGAGGGGCGCCTGCCCGGAGCTCGCGGCCGTTGGTGGCTCGCGCCGAGTCCCCCCTCCCGCAGGAGGGCACGAGCCCCTCAGAAATAGGACTCAGACGGAAGGCGCGGGTCGTTAATTACGGTACTGCTTCGGGAGAGCGCCCCCAGCAGGCCGAGCCCTGCAGTGCCCCGCCCGCGGCGCTCGACTGCGCGAGCTCCGCTCGGGCCGCGGAGGGGGGTGCAGGGGCAGCCTGGCGCTGCCCTCGCCGCATCCTGTAGGGGGAGAGGATGGCAGCTGCCAGGCCTCAACTGTGCTGGAATGGGAGCGGTTTGGGGCAGGACCGCTCTGCTCTGGGGGCTCAGCAGGACGGCGCTCTGACCCCGTAAATGAGAGAGCCAGGGCCAATTTCTGCTGCCCCGGCTGGAGCTGGAGCAGTGCTAGCGAGGGGAGCCAGTCCGTGCAAACCTCGCCATAGGGTGTGAAGTCCTCTGAGCAGGAACTCTCTCACGCGGGGTGCAGCTCACTGTTGATGCTTACAGTAGTAACGACGCACTGGGTGGGTTCAGAGGAGTTCATGTGACCGGCTCCTGGGAACAGACTTGGAGCTGTGTGCGTGCCTCTGTTGCATTTTAGCCCCTTCACACTGTGACCCTTTGGTGGAGGGCTGGGGATGTGTCAACTTGTAGCCACATTCTTCAGCAGATTCCAGGGATTCCTGAAGTGGGGGCACCTCTGACTTCTTCATCTCCCTTTTATTGTATGTCTTGACTTATTTTTGAGAAAGGGATTGTGCCTGCTTTGCTTGTATCCACTTCCATAGGAAAGTATTGGAAGACAATTTCCCCATTCATTCTTCTTTCCAGTTAACCCTGCAAATGAATGTTGTATGTGTTTGTATACGATGACAGCTTTATAGAGAGATCACTGCTGCCTTTGGTGAAGCACCAGCAGCTGATTGAAGAACAATTTGCCACAACTTTATCTCTTTTCTGTACTTCCCCTCAACATGTAATTTTCTTGCTGTGTGATCTGAATTTTTGTACAAAATAGAATGATTTTAGAAGGACCACCACTGCAAATAATGGAATAGTATTCAGAGGGAGATAGTGGAAATCCATAGTTGGAGACACTGTTTTTTGGTTTTGTTTGTTTTTTATCTGAACACCTCTAGTGTGCTCGATTTTGTCATCTACTTGGTCTTTCTTTCTCCCAAGGACTGTACAACATAAGACTTGAATTCTGCAAATGGACCTAGTGGGCCCTTAGGACTCTGTATGGTTGTAAAGGTATGTCTAGATGGATCAGTGGAAGGATTAATGTCAAAATTGTACTTGTCACATCAATTCAATCATAAGGAATAGCGGCATAATAGTTAAGATTGAATTACAGAGTTCAGTTTAACAGGAGCTTTAAACCTTTATTTTGTAAAAATCTAATTTAAATGGCTAACTCCGAAACAGAATATAAACTTTGAATATGGTCTGAATTTTTCATGGTGGTTTGAGTAAAAAAATGAATTAATAAAGAGAAAACAATAGTTTAAAAAGTACCCCTTGTAGCAATTTTTCACTGGATTGTCTTGTACAAAACCCAAAATAACTTCCCTAAAATATGGAATGAGTTGACAGCCAGATGTGTTTATTTGTTGTTTATAATTGATAGACAGGTGTATGAGGTCATTAAAAAGGTTTTGTGATAAAGTGCAAATTTGATTGTGTTAGGCAGGGTATTTACTGCTTTGGGGCATCTGTTAGAGATGGAAATGAAAGCTTTATATAATCTTGGAGTACATTATCTATAGTGTTGCAGGCCACGTGAAGGTAGAAAAGAATGCACAATCTTTCCCCTTGCGTTATTTTCATTCTTTTACAGTTTTGGGTGGATAGGGTGTCTTGCGCTGCAAACTTTATAGCCACTAAACTTATTGTTTGCTAATTTGGGCTGAAGGACAGAATTTCAGGAAATAAAGTGTACATATATATTGTCTACTTGTCGGTTATTGTTGAAAGGCATTGTGGAAAAAGTGTATTTTAAGAGTGACATAAAGCCAATCTGATTTAATACAAAGAGATACTGAGTAAGGAGCAATTTTGCACTAGCCAGTGAAATCGGCAAGGAGATGTAATAATGATTTTCATTTCTAATTATAATTTGATGTTTATGGTACTGTCTACCATGACAATAAAGCATTCTGCGGCCTTTTTTTGGGTATGTTTTCCCCCAAAGTTAGGATTAATTGTTTTTCTTGAGTTTTTCACAGATATGGTATGTTCAGTTTTGTATGGTATGTTCAGTTTCCCCCTCCCCCCCTGAATCTTGGCTTTTGGTTAAAAAAATCAGCTTTGGAAGAAAGCACTTGTAACTGTTTTTCAGTAATGAACGGTGATATGTTTTGTTCTGAGAATATCATGAAGCCTCCTATCCATGAATGTGGAAGAAACATTCGTCAAGGGTATAATTGTTGTTAAGTATGAAACATAGTGTTCAAATAGGACGTAATATTTCAGATGTTCTTGAAAAACCTGAACAAATTGAGTGTGCTGCTATGCATGCATAATAAGCAAACATATTTTGAAATGTCTCAATATTTTTTCCCATTACAGTGGCTTAGAAAGGCTTTTTGAGGAGAGTTTATCAGTCAGATTACTTTTTTACATATGTATGTGACATTTGTTTAGTCCTACACACACCGAAATGGTACAAACATGGTATCTGATAAAGTTCTTCCTGGCATAATTTTTTCGTATTTCGGAGATTCAGAGTTATTCTGCAAGAATTGCTTTCTGTTTGTTTAGTTAAAAAGTTTCTTTCTGGAGTGCATGCTCTTGGGATCCCAGGAAATATGAAATGTTACTTGAGTCTACTTCAGTGGAATGCAAATACTGTAAGACAGTAATCTAAAATAGATGTCAGTATTGTTATAAGTAATAATGGAAAGGAAGAGTAATGGCTCATTATCATTAGCACAGCCAAGAAAAATGTATTATGCTTAAACTTTTAGTGATTACCCAAAGAGGTTCCATCTCTGGATGTGCCTGGCATTTATCTGTTTACATTAGATACTCTTATTCTTCGTGACAGACTAGCTCCTTTTAATTAATACAATACATATTTTGTTAGTCTAGTAAATGGTATAATAATTTGTACTATCCAAATTAATTCTTAGCAAAGCAGGGTGTATCATATCTGTTATTTGCATCATTAGATTATCAGACTTGCACCAACATTTTTCACGACATTACAATTGGGAGTATAATGTGGGTTTCCCTTTACAATGGACCTTTACAAGAAATGGAACTGAACTTTCTAAGGTTGTGTCTACACTGCATTGTTTTAAAACCCATGACAGCAAGTTTTGGAGCCCTGGTGTATGGATATGGGCTTGTGCCTCATTGCCAAAAGCAGCAGGGTAGATGTCATTACTAAGGCTGGAACTTGACCTTTGAACTCCACCCATCACCCCAAGCTACAGAGCCCAAGTTCCAGACTGAGGCTATGTACACACGATCAGATTAAAGCACAACATGGCAATCGCTCTATAAAAAACACGTGACTGATCAAATATGTCAAGGCAAGGAACCTGCAATTTGAAATGGTATATAATAATCTGAAATCAAGGATTTTATAATTGAAACACTAGCAAAATTTGAACTGTAGTACCTTTACTATGCAGTGTTGTGACATCAGATAAGATGAATTTTTTTCATCACAGAAAGAATGAGCTCCTTTTAAAATAATAAACAAGTTGTCCTGTAGCACTTTTAAAGACAAACAACTTTATTGCATGAGCTTATGTGGGAAAAAATACCATTTCATCAGACCCTTGAAGATGGGGAAGCATCTGACGAAGTTGCATTTTCCTCCCATGAATGCTCATGCGATAAATAAATTTGTTCGTTTTTAAAAGTGCACAGGACTCCTTGTTTGTTTTACTGAATTAAACTAACACAGCTACCCCTTTGGAACTTTTAAAATAATGTTACTATTATTTGTATTATTGTAATATCTAAGAACCTTAGGTTCAAATAACATCAAACAATCTGTTCTATCAATATTCTAGACCAGGGTGGGCAACCCCCGCATGCATGCCAAATTTGGCATCCGTGCCTATCCTGAGTGGTATGTGGCACTGCTCAGACTCCTCCCGCGGGCCCTGCCTCCCTTCAGGGTCTGGGGCCACAACAGCGGCATACATGCCGTGGCTCCTGACCCCTGCTGGTCGTGCTTGGCCAGCAGACAAAAGGAGCCACGGCATGTGGGGCTCCTGGCCCCCTCTGGCCATGTCCCCCCATTGGAGAGCGCGGCCAGCAGGCAAAAGGAGTCGCAGAATGTGGGGCTCCTGGGCCCGGATGGCAAGCGTGGCCAGCGGGCAAAAGGATAGGTAGCACGTAGGGCTCCTGGAGCACGGCCAGCAGGGGACAGGGGCCCCATACCCCAGGGGCGGGGCCAGCATGGAGTAGGAGTCCCTAGCCCCACCCCCACACCTGCTGGCCCTGCCCCTGGCACCTGCTGAGCGTGCAGTGGGCGTGGCTGGCACGGGGGTCAACAAAGGTTGCCGACCCCTGTTCTAGGCTTTTTTTTCCTAAAATTAAGTTGTTGTGATTCAATGCTTTCAGTAGGAATTCCACTCCAGCTTCATATAAGACTATTAAATGAAGTGCAAAAACTATATGACATTAATGTTGAGAAGTCAAACTCTTACAGTTAGGAAATGAAAGGATCAAGTTGCAGGTTGAGTTACTTGTTCATGTTTATATAGAACTCACTGAGAGAAAGTAATTCCTCCTCATCCCATAAATGGAAGATTTTGCTCACAAATTCCAGAAACCTGTGGCTTCAAGTCAACCATTGGAAGCTTCAGCGCAAAAGAGTTTTTCAGAAAATTCTAATTAGGGTTTACAATGAAAATTGAAATGGAACTTGCTTGTTACTGTAAAATATGCAAGGGATCTGGTGGCACTTTTAAAGATTAACAAATTTATCTCATGAGCTTTCATGGGAGAAAATCCCACTTCGTCAGACTCTTGAAGATGGGGAACTTAAGCGTCTGACAAAGTGGGATTTTCTCCCACGAAAGCTCATGCGGTAAATAAATTTGTTAGTCTTTAAAAGTGCCACCCGACTCCTTGTTTGTTTTGCTGGATTAAACTAACATGGCTACCCCTTTGGAACTTGTGAAATATACAGTAAGTTTGTTATTTATAGTGTATGTTATGGATCCGTCACATAAGGATTTGGGAAACTGAAAAGGAGAGAATAAAGAACTAATCTGAAATCATATGGGAGTGTGCTTTTAGTTTTGCTAAACAAACAAGGAGTCTAGTGATACTTAAAGACAAACATTTATTGCATGAACTTTCGTGGAAGAAACTCCTACTTCGTAACATCTCTTGTGCTGTGGTTCTCTAACATTGATAAATGACTTGTTCAATACATTGTTAGGTTTGTTTTATGATTTTTAATACAGCCTGGCTTAAAATCAGCTCTGATTTTTTTTTTAATTTTGCTATGGAGTTGAAGGTTTACTATAAAGAATACTATTAAGTCCCTGTGTTCTTTTGAGCAAAGTCTTTTTTTGTCTTTTGTTTAAGAAATTAGCCTTAAGTAGAGATTGGCTTAGCTTCACTCTACGCATTGTGGTATTTTACCAGTTTGGCTTCTAAATCCATTACCATAATGATAATGACATAATAGTAATGTCTGTGTTGTGATGGCTATCTTAAAATACTAACACTTGGCACATTATAAGCCTGGATCTGAAATGTGCTGAGTGGTTCAGGGTCTAACATGGTGTATAAAAGTGAATTTTTCTACGTCAACAGCATTTGCATTATGTTGTAGATGAAGATCTTCAACAAAGCAGTGATTTTTCTTTATGAAAAACATCTTAATGAAAACGTAGCTCCTGAGCTAGCTGGATGTGTTCACAAAGATCCTATTCCCATCTCAAGTAGCCATTGTTATATTGAAGAGACATTCTCGGTCTAAAAAACGTGGAGAATTAATACAGTTTTTGTCAGTTACATCTGTTCTAAAATAATGTAGTGAAGCACAAAACCAGTATATCTTATTATTCAGTGTTAATGCTAGTAAAATTACTCAAATAATTTGTTCATTGCTATTTGAAGAACACAGTTTAATTTGTTTGCTTATTTATTACCCACTGTGTGTTAGGGACTTTCTAGACAGATGAGAAGACACAGTGCTTGCCCTTTGGAGCTCGCCACCTAAGCATCTCTTCTAGTCTTATATTTTGTGTAATTTCTGACTTTCCTACATTTGATTATGGTGATCTTTTCCTAGTTTATCTTCAGTGTCCTGTTTCTGTCTTCCTTCTGACTCCTTTGTCTCCTCCCCTCCCGCACGTTAGGTACATTCTCTATCTCCCTTATGTTTTCTCTTTTCTTCTCTCATTTCTCCCCCAAATCATATTTTTCAATCGTGCTTCTCTTTTCTAAATTATCCCATCAATCTCTCCCTTTCTTTCTTCCACCCAATCACACCCATTCAGACATAAGGCTTGGAAATTGGGTTAGACACTTACAGTCGGACGACTAAACCTACTAGCTGCAGATGGGGAAAATCATTATCCAGGGGAAACACTGAGATGGGATATTAACCATCTGCTCTCAGTTGCTGGTATTCTTGCCAGCATACAGATCATGCCCCCTAGGTGCACTCATGGAAGGGTGGAATGCAGGCTCAGCTGTCTCTGTAGTGCCATCCCTACCCCCATTCTGGACCCTGGAGGGATCTCCAGGTGCCCTCTGGAGGAAGGGATGTGCAGACCACCAGGATGAAAATTGTTCCTCCTGAGATCTGTGGAAATTAGTTATAAAACAACAGGGACAAAAAAGCATCTCAAGGCTTTAGTAACTTTTCAAAGCTGTCTCAGTCCCACCCCACTATGCCTGGAGGAAGTCTGCCTATGGGCCTCCTGCAGTGTGCTGATCAGCACATACTGATGTGTTGCCGGTGACAGAGATTCCGGTGCTGGGGTACTTGGTCTGGCCGGCAGAAGTCTGCTTTCACGTTCCTTCTGAGTACGGGGTTTGAAGGAACGGCAGATGCGGCACTTACCAGTTGTGTCCCTCTCCCAGCCACTTCAGACATCTGTCGTTTGGGTCACTGATTAGGAAGGCCTTCCTGCAGAATGCACATGGCAAGAAACCCGGCATGGTCGTGGAGCAGAACCGAGCCAGGTATCCAGAATAGGTGCTCTGAACCAAAGGTCTCAACATAGAATAACTAAACTGGAAAAGTCACTAGATTGAAGAAAATAAATGAGAACAGGTGCTTGCGAAACGCAAGGAGCAAAGCAGTTCCAAGACTGTCACTCTGGTGGAAAGAAGGAATTGAAGGAGGGTGGGGGCAGCGCCACCTATTATACCACGACATGGGCGCGGCATTCAAGGAGGCATTGGCTGCTGACCCTACAGGGGCAGACTAAGGGCAAAAGGCTTTCTGACTGACCGTGCACTGTGACACGTATACACCTACATCAGAATGGATGTGAGCAGCGCTCGAAGAAGAAGGACGCTTACAGGTAAGTAATCCTCCATTTCCAGTAACTAGAGTTCTCGTCCATGGGTGTTTCTGTGAGAGGTGATGATCTGGGCCAAGAGACTGTCTCTGTATCATTTTTCACAACTTATCTATTTTTGGCAAGTGGGTGTCTGATAAACGTAAAGTCTCTTCCTTGTTAAGAAGCATTTTAACTTCTGAAAAAAGAGCATTCTTTCCTTGTGATCTCTCCCTGCCCCACTTCCAAGTCTAGGGTAGAGCTCCAACCCAACCTGCAACATCCACACTGCTATTTTTGGTGGACTAGCTTTAGCCCAATAGCTTGAGCCTGTCTCCCAGGGTGGGAGGCTTGTTCCCGTCTGTAGTTTGTAGACATACCCCTATGAAGCTGAGCGGAAAAAGGGAGACGGTGATTCTGCTATCCCAGCTCCTGTGTCTGAATCTGTCTCCTCACTGAGCATCTCTTTTGCCTGTCTTTGCTGCTTATAGCCACACTAGAGAGAAATTAACAAGATTTCTGTCAGATTTTTCAGTAACAACAGCGAGAACTGACAGTTGTGGTTTCCTGTTTATTGCGTGTTGGTAAAGCAGTGAATAGGAACAGAGGCATTGGGATGGGCACCCTGGCTACACAATCAGGAAGACTGCACTTTTTTGATTTACTGCTGTTTTACGTTTCTTACTTCCTTAAAAGCTTAGATCCTGTAGATGATAACTTACCAAAGAATGTTTCCTACTCGCCTCAGGTGAAGGGATTTTTCAAACCTTGCTAGAGATTGTTGGGTTACAATTTTTGTTGTGGCAAGAGGAAAGTGTATCCTTGCCCATGGAATAATTATTTCAGACATGTTCATCTGAGCAGATTAACAAACTTCAGAATCTGTTTTGAACTCAGCTATATGTTAGTGAAAATATATCTAAATTGCAAAAGCTTTCACTGTGGTTGAATATTGCAATTTAATGTTTAAACTTGAGAAAGTAACAGTAGGAATGCATGTGTAGAAGATTTAGTGAAGTGGTAGTCATGGAGTCATCAGTGTTTGGGATTAGAGCACAGTGAATTTGCTCTGAACTTGTACCATCCCTGCCAACAGAGCTGGCAGACTTATTGAAAGAGTTTATCCGAGTGTAGGTCTAACACAAAAAGTTCTATTTTAATGGGAATGAAATGGATGATGAAATCCACAGCCAAACATTTAAAATACACTTTAAATACTTAGTGTAATTTTTCCACATGTGCCTCTAACTAAACCTTGGGTCCGTTATATTTGAATTACATTGTTCCATCAGTTGGTCTGCTGAGACACTATTCAATTTAGAATGTAAACCTTAATTTCAGATGTGATGTAATCATTGTGTCTTTTACATGTCCATTTCTTTTGTAACATTTCTTCTTGCTTTCATTTCAAAGACAAAAACTCAATATGGTTGGTCAGTCCAGAAAATGTCTGAGTCATTAGCACAACCACTTACTTCTGTAGGGGTTCCCATGCTCTGCCATGCAGGAATGCTAAAAGTCATTAATATTCAAATAGCTTTGTGACACTCAAAGATCTGGGCATGACAGCGGGAATCTAGGAATACTCAATTTTACATTACACCTAAACAGAGAATTAAAATCTGTAAGTATAGATACAATAAAAATAAAGTTTTGACTAGTTGGTTAAAAACCGGAATACCTATGAATCCATTATTAAAACAAAACACACACACACACTCCTCTTCCCCAAAAATAGTAATCAGCAAGAAAGAAGCAATCATTTTGGAAAGTTGAATCATCTTTTGAGCTATGCTGAGGATAAGAAGCCTTAAAAATCCTTTAAAGTAGAAATATTTATTTATACATACGTGAATACACACCCACTTGTTACCCTCATATTGATACAAATATGGGTGAACAGATTTTGCTTATTTCAAAGTAGAATGGCACCATATGCATAAGTGATAAAGTTTGAGCTCTACATGGGGGGTGGGGGCTACTTTCAGTGATGAGAATCTTCTGCTAGTTGCATCCACTTCTAGACACAATTTATACTAGCTTAAAAGTGTTTCTGCTGGTATAGTTTATACTGGTTTGGTAAGTGAAATAAGCTAGACCAGCAAAAGCACTCTTATGTCAGTATAACTAGACCTAAGAGCTTTTGCTGGTAAAGGAATGGTGGGGAGGGAAGGGGAATCATACTCCTAACTGACATTGTTATGGTGGCAAAACGTTTTAGTGCAGAACTGACTTAAGCCATTAACCAAGGTGAAAAATACCTGTGCAACTGCTGCTACTGTAATTTAAAGAAATAAAATAATGTGTACTGTTTACAATAGGCTGAATGAAAATGTTACAATTAATGCCAACTATCTATAGAATACACTTTTATTGTTTGTTATTTGCAACTGGTTTTACATCAGACCTAAACATTTGCTCTTGCTAAATATTCTTTTCTTTAAGGCATCACTCTGCTTGCTCTTTTCTTTCCTATTGTAAATCATGATGTATCTTTTCCTGCATTTTTTAAAATTGTCTACTGTGAGAGGCTGCTCCCTAGATCCGGTCTGGTATGCTGCTGTGACCCCCCCCAAACGCCACTCCTGAACCTCGATTCAACCTGCTCAGCCAGGTGACCACTCACTCCCAGTCAGCTCACACCAGCCTTCTGTGTGTAATCGGTCCCAAGCTGTGCGTGTTGCTTACCAGCCACATATGGGCGGGTCCCCCAGCCAGCACCCCAGATCCAGTTACCACCATGGAATCTTCTGTCCTACAGGGATTGGGTTCCACTCCCAATCACCATGGTCTCAAGTTTGTTATTTAACACTGAAATGGATCATGCCCAACCCCATCACTCAAACCTTTGAAAGTCCACACAGCTTTAGATAAAACAATTACTAGTTTATTGATCAGAGTATGATTTTAAGTGAGAATATAGCAAATCAATGCAGAATCATAATATAAATGAATCAGAAGTAACCACAGGGAAATAAAAGATATAAAAACACTACTAATCTAATATCTCTACCTTAACTGACCTCATCATCCAAATTTATGCTCAAAATGTCTGGTGGTTAGATGTTTCTACAGCCAGTCTCTGCCTGAGGCCAGGTAGGGCTCAGATCTTGCTTGGAGAGTGTTGCAAGATGGAGACTCTCTCTGGCCAAAAACCAGCAGCTCATCTCCAGTTCAAAGTGTCTCTCTCTGTTTCCAATCCCCCTTGACCCTCCCTTTCTGTGCTGCTGTGTGATTATCTTCACTTATACCTGAGCCAGGGAGGGCATTTGCATTCCCTTTATCATGTAATTCTCCGGTGTCTGTGCTAGAGAGGTATTCCTGAGGTCCTGTGCTAAGTAAACATGCTTCACTCCTGTAAACATACATGTTGCTGCAGGGAACATGATACCATAGTAATCATGTAGAATATGTTATGAACATTCATAAAGGAACCTTGCATGACATATTGGCATCAAACTCTACAATTACATTGCAAAAGTGAACCGAAAAATCTCATAACCTAGGGGTGCACAGATGTGCATCCCATAACATCTACATACAAAATGCTTAAAACTGGAAATTTACAGAAGTGTCTGATAAAGTGGGATTTTTCTCCCATGAAAGCTCATGTGACAAATAAATTTGTTAGTCTTTACAAGTGCCACAAGATTCCCTGGGTTTTTTTTTTTTGTTTTGCTTTACCAGCATAGTTACAGCACTGCAACTCCTGTGGGGTGCAAACAGGTGTACTCATATAGAGGTACTTATACAGTTATAGCTTATTCCTGTACAGGAAGGTGAATAAGTTATATTGGTAAAAGGTGCCTTTATAACAGTAGAACTGTATGCACGCTAGAGATTGTACCTGTATAACTATAGTGATGAAAATCATATCACTAACCAAAATAGTTATACCAATTCAAAAACTGTTAGATCTCTGTTTGATATCTGTTTCCTTGATTTCTTTCTCCCTCCAATCCAGAGAGTGCTGTTATTACTTATTATTTATAATTCCTATATTATAGCTGTAATAGTGAGGGAGAAGTAGACACAATATAGTGGAGGAGGTTACATCACTCTACACACAGAAGGAAAAGAGAAAGGGATTATAAAATGTGATGGGAGAAACAAACAACAGCACTTAAAACAAGGCAGGAAAAGATACACCATCCATGATCTACTTCAAAAAGGAAAAGGACTAGAAAGAGGTAGTTCAATATTGAATAAATTATGGAGATAACCGAGTGGAGATTGTGCTAATAACATTTGTGGATGACAACTATGCTGAGAGGACTTGCAAGTGCTTTGGAGGATATGATTACAATTCAAAAGGACCTTGATAAATTGGAGAATTTGTTTGAAATCAACAAGATGAAATGCACTAAAGACAAGTCCAAAGTACTTCACTTAGGAAAGCAAAATCAAATGTACAACTACAGAATAGGGAATAACCAGCTAGTGGCAGTACTGTTGAAAAGGATCTGGAGGGTATAGTGGAACACAAATTTAATATGAGCCAAGTAGGTGAAGCTGTTGTGATAAAAGCTAATATTCTGGAGCATATTAACAGGAGTGTTGAGTCAGGGAACTGAGAAATTCATTCCACTCTGGTTGGCACTGGTGAGGTTTCAGCAGGAGTGCTCTGTCTAGTTTTGAATGCCATATTTTCTGAAAGATGGACGGAGAATCCAGAAGAGAGCTACAAATATGTTAAAGGATTTAGAAAGCCTGAGCTATGAAGAAATTTTTTTTTAAAACTGGGTGTGTTTAGTCTTGAGAAAAGAAGGTTGAGGAGGGACCTGATAACAATCCTCAAATATGTTAAGTGTTTTTGTAACAAGGACAGTGATCTGTTGTTCTCCATGTTCTCTAAAGATAGGACAAGAAGTAATGGGCTTAACCTGTAGTGAGGAAGATGTAAGTTAGATATTAGGAAAAACTTTCCAGATACAATGATAGTTAAATTCTGAAATAGGCTACAAAGGGAGGATGTGGAATCCGCACCAGTGACTGGAGTGGGAGGCTTCTACCCTTCCTGCCATGAAACTTTGGCTAGCCGGTCTGTCTCTATATCTGTCCTAGCCAGATTGCGACTTGCAGACAGATGGCACACTGCTATGAGGGGGCTGGGCAAAGTAAGTCAAAAGGGGGCATTCTGCCTCCTTGTGACTGGGTGAAGGAGGAGGAGCCACTTGCAGCTCCTCCCTCTTGTGAAGACCACCTCCTATGCCTTCTGGGCCTGTTGTGACTTGTCACCTGAGTGTGATGATGTCATCTCATTGTCTGATGATCTATGGATTTGGGGCCTTAGCCATAGACCTATTGTGTTTAGTGCTTAATTCATCCCTGTTTGCGTGTTTAAAATTGCACGGTTGATTTAGTTGAAAGGAACTAGATGGTATGAAGCCAAGTATTTAAAGAATAGAATGATAATTAAGACAGTTTCATTGCAGAGAGGTGAGAACAACCCCCTGCTGAAGGAATGAGAGGGATATAGAAGAATAAAGAGAAGAGAAAAATCTGAAAAACAAAGGCAGTAATTTTGATCAAGATTTGATAATAGCAATGAAAAATGCATTTGATTTCTTCTGAGGTGGCACCAGTGTGGTAGGTAGTTTTGCCCTGCTTTCATGAATTAGAGTATATGAGGACACTTTCCCAGTTTTCATGAAGGCAAAGAGTGTGCTGAAGCTTTTTGTTGAGTGTCTCTCTCTTTGCCCTGATGCCTGGGGAATGTCTACAAAACCAGTAATATATATCAATATTCAAGGAAACCAGGATTTGTTATTCGTGGCTGTATAACTAATAGGTGAAAAAAATCCATAATACTGTGGAAGATAAAAGGACAACTTGCATAAGCACTGAACTGCAACGATTGCAGAGGCCCTGGTCACAACTCCATAAATATTATTTGTGCGTTTGTGTGCACAGAGAAGATTGCATTCAATTTTGAATTTAAGGAGTCAGCTTTTGTTAGTTTAGAAAGACATCAGCATATCCTCCCCAAAACTATAGCAATTATTCACTGAGTACAGAATGTATTTTCTGAGAATTTACAACTGAATCCATTAATTGATTTGTTTAATTTTTAAACGGGCCTTTAAGAAATATAGCATTTATCAGTCTTTTTTGTCCCAAATAATCTTAGTAATGGAATAAGATAGGGATAGGCTCTTCACATTTTCCATAAAATGCCTTACAAGTGTGTGCGTGTGTGTTTTTAAGGTGAATTATTGATGATTGTTGTACCTAATAGGTCCACTATTGTGACGTGAGAATGCTGTGGGAAACTGTATCAAAAGCCTTGCTAAAGTCGAGGTATATCACGTCAACGGTGTGGACTGGCTTTCTCATTACAAAAAGTGATTTTCACTACTCTCAACCTCCCCACCTTCTTGTATGTTGTTCCACACTGTTTGAATCAAAGCAACTTGTTTGATTTGCTGAAATAGTCTGATCTGATCCTGTTCACTGGATTTATTTTTCCCTCACACTCTGTAAGTTTTCCATTTTCAAGTGTCTAACGAAGTGGGCTTTCTCCCATGAAAGCTCATGCAATAAATAAATTCATTAGTCTTTTACAGTGCCACAGGACTCCTTGTTTGTTTTGCTGAACTAGACTAACACAGCTACCCCTCTGGAACTGCTCAGCATATACTGTGTTTACTGATTTTTAAAAATCTATTATGTGCCCATTGCTGTAGCATGTGAAGCCTTAGACTGTTTAGGAACAAAATTACCCATTGGGATGGATTAGTGTCTTATCTTTACAAGACTTTTGTACCTCAAGTTAATTAAGTAGCAGTTAATTCAAGGTGCAAAGTGTATTTCTAGTCTAGTATGGATACTCCCCATTTGCTTTTTCCAGGCAACAAAAATGTGTTCTCTATTCAAGGGATCAGCCAGCTATCCTGTTTTATATCAATAGCTATGTAAAGCTATTTTTTTAAAGCCTGGGCTAAACACAGTTGTACCAGTGTAACTATTTCAGTTAGAGGTGTACAATTTGTTTATTTATTTTTAATTATTTAGTTATACCAGTACTTCCCCTAGTGTGGATTCAGATATACTGGTACAAAGGTGCCTTCTAGTAAACTTATTCTTCTTCCAGTATGGGAATAAGCTATACTGGTATAAATGCATTCACAAGGGAGGTGTTGTACTGCTTTAAGTATAATCACAGTGCAATTTTTGCACGTAGACAAGGCCTTATGTTTTCTTTGAGGATTCTTGGGAAGAACTCATGATAACCTCAGAAGTGAAGGAATATTTTTTTGGCTCATCCTTTAAGGAATATAAAGAGGTTTTGTGTCCTCACAGCACTGGCAAAGCATACCTAAACATACTCAGAGGAGTCTTTTACATTTCTGTAAGAAATATTCTCAGAAAGACTTTCACAAACTTCAGATTTTGCCTCTGTGCCTCTAAAAATATGCTCAGGATATTTTATTCATCCAGTAATGATATCATTAGGCTGTATTAAGATAATTTCCTTTGGAACAGAATAAAAAGCTTCCAAGAGTCACAATCAGAGGAAAATGTAGTAAAACAAAAAAAAACCTCTTGTCAAGAAAGGGTTGGTCATATCAGATGTTTGGATACAAACCAGCTATTGTATTTGAAAGCACAGAACCTGTAAGTGTCTTGGTATTGCTCAACTGTAGTTTTTGCCATTTTTGTTGTTGCTGATTTTGTAATATCCTGCTAAAGTAAAACAGAGGCAAAAATTCCACTTAGCATAGTTGGGTACACATTTGTCTTCGATTCTTCTGTAAGTTTGGTAGAAAAATCAAAGAGGAAATTGAATGTGAACTTGAGTATATAATTGATACTGATTTAGTATTCAAAGATCAGTAGGGCTTGTCCATAGAGAAGTTGTTACTGCTGTAACTATCCAGTCCAGCTAAAGCGGTAGAACCCAAGAAGTGTGGGAACAGTGATACTGGAATAAAAGTGTTTTATGCTTTGAAGCTTATTCTTGTACCAGAAGGGAAATAAGTTATATTGATATAAGTACATTGATACTGATATAACTACTTCCACACTAGAGATTGTTCTGATATAACTATTTCAATTAAAAAACAAACAAACAACCAGCCCTCACTGACATTATTATACCAGTACAAAATCTGTGCATAGATCAGGATGAATAGAGAGATAGGCAGAAAGATCACAGATGAATAAACTGTGTTCACAATTACAGTTTTAAATACATGATGGTTTATAAATTGATAGAATTTAATTTAACTATAGATTTCCCTTTGATTAGTATTTGGTGTATTTGGAAATGTCCTTTTTTCTGCATGAAAATCATGTCTTTTACTTAATGTAAAATTAATAGCACGAGAGTAATACAACATAATTCAGCGTGTTGTAGGAAAAAGTGATGAGGTTACAATTAAAAAATAAAGCTTTAATTTCTGCAGTAAGGAAGCCCAATAGATAAGTCTCCTATATTATTCTTGGTGACAAGTCCACTGAAATTATGGCTAGTAGGCTGAATATTAGTAAGTTAAAGAAAATGGGACTGATCTTCCAGTGGTGTGAGTTAACATAGCTGCATTTGAGAAATGTTCTGTTTCGCTATCTTCAACCAAAACGACACTTTTCAGTGTTCCCCACATTCAACTGCACTTTGGTTTATTGAACTGACCCGAAACTGTTTGTTTTGAGTTCGTTCATTATTGAACTGCATTTTCCCATAGTGGTATGTTGCCTTAGGAGAGATGTAATTCAAGAGTCTGATGCTCCCAGACTCCCTGGTTGGACAATATCTCCTAGAATGCACCTAGAGTCTCGTGCCTCCCATGATAATAGCACACAGCTTGGTCAGAGGGGAAGCATTGTGATTTTGGGAGAAGTAGTCCTCCATGGAGCCTGGTCCCCAGGAGAGAATAGGATCTGAACCAACTCCCAGGTCAGTGAGCTGATGGGGAAATGTAGCTGAATTGATTTTAAACTAAATATTTTGAGTAAATTAAAAAACCAAATATTCCAATATAGGTTAAACTGACCTGAAATGAAATATTTCATTAGGATTTTTGAGGCTGAAAATCAAGAAATTTTGGCAAAACCACCATTTCTTCAATGGAAAAAAATTATACAACTGCATTTTGAAAATCTTGTATATTGGCTATTAGGGAAGGGAGTGGCAGTTTGCAGAGACACTGGCCTGGCAGGGCCAGAGTTCAGCACAGGAAACACAAAGCTGGCTCTGGAAGTCTTCTTGAAATATTATTCATTTGAATCCATGGTGTGTGACCCTCTCTGGTAATTTTGGGGGTGGGTGCTGTTTATTTTATAATTTGTATGCAGACAAAGTAGGAAGAGGCTGAAAAGTTAATTTAAGTCAAGGAGGAGAAAAATACTGGAAAGATGGAGGTTTTGTCATTTCAGCTGCCTGGTGTACAATATAATACTGAAACTTGCCAGGTTGCATTATGACTTAGCCATGTTTCAGCAACACCATAGCCCAATCCCAGACCCATAATCATCATATCCCACTCTTCTCCCTCCCTCCTGGGACTCCCAATTCAGGAGATTAAATGAAATCACCTGCCCCAGGTCAGTCCCACGTCACCCAATTCCTGAAAAGTCTAACTTCCTATCCTAAAGGCCAATGGGAATATACAACCTATCCAAAGGCATTTTCTCCTTGCTGAGCTCTTATATTGTAGACAGGACTCACTAGTAACACATCCTCCTGCATATGTTTGCAAGGACTATCTGTAAGTTTTACTGTGTTCTTCTGAGTGCAGCTTTTAGTCTTTCCGCATTTTATGTTGTCCGTTTCCTTTGCTTTGTAACAATAGCCAGGATTTATTCCTTCTCCCAGAGTAATTTCCTGTCTCTTTTTACTTAGCACCAACAATTTAACATTGACCTAATACACAGTTGGTTGTTGCATTACTTATGCCAACATATTAATTGGCTGCATGGAGAATCTGTGGCTTAGCTTTAAAGGGCTAGCTCTATTTAGTGTAAAGCTAGGGGTCAAAATTTTGTAATCCTTTTTTGGTATTTCAATGTGGGAAAACATTGCAACATAGAGCTGAGGTCTGTTTTCTCCCCTGCTTTTGTTACTGCTTAAAGCTTTACAAACTTCATTTACCGCACAGTACTTGTTCTACAATTTTTGCATACTCTCGTTAGCCCTGGTGCATGAATTAGGTGCAGTAAAAATCAAAATAATACAAGAACAAGGAGTCACTCAATTGAGCTAATGGCAGACAGACATCATTTAGTTAGCCAGTGGGATTCACAAAGATCAGTGGGATTCACAAAGGGACTTAAATACCATAGATTGGTTTAAAAATAGCCAAATACTTTTGATCTCATGCTAAAACAGGATTAGTCAAATCTTGTGCTTCAGGGCATCAGTTGCTGAATGCAAAGGTCAGGAAGGAACGGTTTACCCCAACTCAGCCTTGCACAGTTGGCTGGGTTCATTGAGGGTTATTTTCCATATTCCATTGAAGCATCAAATAGAGGCTGATCTCAGAGGTAGGATGCTAGACTTGGCGAGTCAGAATGCTAAACTGATGTATTAAATCCTGTGTTACTGTGGCAGTCCAATACTATGGGCAGTGAATTATTTTCTCTCTCTCATAAAAAAGCACAAAAATGAAGAGATGAATTGAAAATAGCTACCATACTGAATACTAGACTTTATGGCTTAGAATTGTCAGTATTCAGGTAAAGGTTTAGGGCCTCTTGGGAGCCGCCAGCCCGGGTGGCCAGTCCTGAGGAGCCACCAGGGTTCCTGGTGCCTCCTGCAACAGCAGAGCTCCCATGGCACAGCTCCGCTACTTGTCAATTTCACTGCTCAATTTCAGTGAAATTGAGAAGTATGACAGCTCTGGTGTCCCAGAGTGGCCTCGATTGGCACTCTGGGACATTTCTGGAGGCTGTCAATTGCGAAAAGAGCATACACGATGGCTCTACTGTGGAACAGCTGTTCCATGGTAAGCCTAACCACGCTCATTTATGTGGTTTACCTGTTGCGCACCAAGAGGGCTGTTGCTGCACAACAAGCAACATTGTAGTGTGTATGCTGTCAGCCGTATCGCGTTGTAAAGCTCCTTACCGCACAATAAGGCTGTAGTGTGTACAAGCCCTTAGAAAGGGTGTTTGGGGGAGGGGCCCACACAGTATGAGGGAGGCAGCAACAGTTTAATTTAGCCAGAGGTGCAGCTTTTGATGCAGGAAGATCTGGAAGAGACCAGCTGGCACAATTACTTGCCCCCTTTGATTTTCCTGAAGGTTGGAATCCTGCAGACCCTCCATAGGGACAGGCTTCTATGGGAAGGGGGCATGTTGCGTGATTATCCTTCCCTTTTCTGTGTGTTCCTGAACATGGGAATTACAGAGTTCAAAAAGTTATTTCTTGTTTACCAGCTTCTCGTAAAATCCATGTAATTTGCCTTTTTAAAAGGTATATTTTCCAGACCACATTTTAAAAAATGGAATTTTGACTTGTTAAACCTTCAATGTACCTCTGCCAGGGCTCTTTCTGAAGTGTCATATCACACCCTAGGAACACTCTGCTATGGAAGAATATGCATTATAAAGAGCAGTATTGAATTTTCAGACATTAGAACTTATCTGGATAAATTACTTTTTAGAAACAAGAAAAGGGTCTGGTTCCTATTATTGCCAATCAGCAATTTCATTTGAAATATTAAATCTTTTCTCAATAATGAAAATGTTGTGTGGAATTTTTTTTTGTAAATATTGTCCAGAACTTGTAAGAATTTAAACATGTATTGCAATTATGGAAAAGGTTAAAATATGTTTGTTTTAAATAAAAATTTTAAGTGCCAAGGTTTAGGACCACAGAAATATGTATAACTGAGTTTTAATCCTCTGAAAACAAAGGTTATAATACAAACTGACATGGAATTGAGGTTTCAGTTGAACCAAAGTAAGCAGTGGGCAAAATGACACTTTATGAACTATTTAGGTACCTGATCCTGCAGCTCTGCTTACATAAAAAGTCCCGTAATCAATGGGCTTAATGCTGCAAACAGAATCATGTGCTTTTACACTTCCTCCCATCCAAGTTTCAGAAGGACTCTAAGTGGGAAGAATGGACCATAGGTATAAGGTTCTGTTTGCAGGATCATGCCCGATGATGGCTGAATCTGTGATAAACACACTTTGAAATGCATCTCCTTTATCCTTCTGAAAATATTATTATTTGAAGTATTTTGATTAAAGAAGAATCCTCTGGCTGAAATTACAAGTAAAGGAAAATTCCAAAGGGGTAGCCGTGTTAGTCTAGGTCAGCCAAACAAATAAGGAGTCCTGTGGCACTTTTAAAGACTAACAAATTTATTTATCTCATGAGCTTTTGTGGGAGAAAATCTCACTTTGTCAGACACTTTGAAGTAAAGGAAAGTAACTGTGATGTGTGGCAAATCTTTTGACATAACCTCTATTTGCAGTGGCTTTGTTTGCTAGTATCAGTAAAGTTGAACTTGCTTCATTCTTCTCCTGGATCATTAATTTAGTGCCCTTTTAAAATTTGGACTCACCTGGGATGGGTTTGGATTAAAAAAGCTTGTTGGTGAGTAAATTCAGCTGCTTAGTCCAATACAATGTAACTGCAGAAAGCCAAGTTGTTATTACTTTCTTGGACTATTTTCAATTTTTCGAGGTGAAAGTGTTGCTCAATCAAATTTGGCATGATATGAAGCATGGGATACAATGTTTCCAGCCAGAAAACATCAACATTTTTATTGGTCTAAATTGCAGCTGAATTTTTTATCTTCAAAAAATGGTGGGGGTTGTATATCCCAGGCTGTAAATTTTCTATTTAATTACAACAAGTAGAATATTTTGAAAAGTAAACAATTTGTTAGAAGTAATTATTTCCCATAAGCAGCTGAATCAGTACACACCCTTGCGATAATTTTTACTTGACACACAAGAGAGGAATTTGTTTTTGTTAGGCAATGAAAATAATGAGGTGGAAACCAGTGTCATGAAATGCTACGTTAAAAACACTCCTCCTATCTTTATTGAAAATCATGTCTTCTATGTGTTTGAAAAGTATTTCACATATTTATGGAATAGAGAACTGGTCAGTTTTATTCCTTCGAAACTACAAGAATGTGATACTCAAACCAAAAGTAGTTATTTTGCAAGAAATCCCAGACCTTCGCTTTATGTGTCTTGATAAACTTCACTTTTTTCTTTAACAAATAACTGTTAAGAAAACAATAAACAAAATGATCCACTAAAGAAGGAAAATAACCTTTTAACCTCCTTTTATAAACCAAATAGCAAACGAAGACTGTTATGTCAAAGAGTACCTGATACACAGACTTACATCAATATAAATAATCCATGATCAGCCCTAGAAGTTTGTGACTCAATATATGAGAGTTTAACTTGTATGTAATTTTCTGGACACACTCTGAAGGGAAAACATATTTGTACCAAACAGCAATTGAAAATATCTACTGTATGAAGAATTTTTTTTGTAGCTGTCAATGTGTTGTAATTTTTGCCAGTAACAAACTTCTTGTTGCATTATTGCAGAAAAAACAGTTATGATTATCAGTTTTTGCATTCCAGAAATAACACAGGGCATACTTTAGTATATTTTCTACACCAAAGCTAATAATATTGGATGTATGTTTTGTGTGTTTCTGATAAGGAGGGATCTAATTGAATCCACATTCTTTACACAAATTTTTGTTCTGAGGACATACTAAGTACAGGATTCTAAATATTTATTGTTGCTGCCCATACAGGAAGGTATTTGACAAGAGTGCTAAATACAACCAGAAGAAGATGGATAGAGTCTCTAAATTAGAGGGGTTTGAGACTAATTCTCATGAGGGCCTGAATGCTTTAAAGGTGCATGCACATTTAATTTTAAGCACAGTTCTTTCTCTGTGACTATTTGGGTATTTGTTTTAACCATTAACTATTTCAAGGTAATGATTTATTTCAAGCAGCAATAAACACATTCATTGCTATTAGATAGCTGGTTGAAAAATAAGCGAGAGCATCTTCAGTCCATTGGTTTCCAAATGGAACAGTGTTTCACTTTTAATTTTTTCCATGGAATTTATTGTAACATTTTCCACTTTCAACAACAGTTTTTAAAATCTTTGATACAAATCCTATTATGTGACTGAAAAAAGCCCAGTCCCTCTATTTTACACAAGAGAACTATTCCATTTGAATAGATGTAGTAGTGTGTGAAAGTGGTCAAAGTGGTGGTGCTGGAGATGGATAGATAGAACTGAAAGAGCAGCAATGCAGTCTTCCCCATTTACCCTCTTGTTCCCCATACCTTGACAAGGTGTGGCTGCCTCTAGTGATTAGTCGTCATGTCCATTGAGCTATTGGTCTTTTTGCTGATTCAACCATTAGTGCCAGTGAATACCACATGTTATGTGCTATAAATCTCTTAGAAACTGAAAGATAACTACCAAATTAATCTATGAGTGACAAAGGGAGGGGGGTATAAATTGAAAACTGTTAGGAAGTTTAATTATAGTGGCTGCTGCCCTTTTCTCCAGAATGTGGCTGTTTGCAGTAGTCAGACTGCATATCATTCAGAATATGTCTTTGAAACAGAACATCTGAGAAATTGATTTCAGTGTTTGTGCAGTGTTCTGGATTGTTGGGGATCATCTGGGAATGCATTGTTCTGAGGCACTGCATATACCAGCAATGAAATCTTGGCACCAGTGGTAAAACTCCTGTTGACTTTGGGGGTCAGGGGTGTGTGTGTGTGTGTGTGTGTGTGTGTGTGTGTGTGTGTGTGTGTG
>ML685765.1:12129351-12163430 GCA_007922175.1 Pelusios castaneus | reverse complement strand
TGTGTGTGTGTGTGTGTGTGTGTGTGTGTGTGTGTGTGTGTGTGTGTAAACAAATTTTGTGGCTAGGCCTCTGGGTTCTCCGGCAGCTTCATTTAAATTGCAATGGACTTGAATGAATTAAATATAAAAATGAATAATAAATTCAATACAGTAACTCTGATGTTGTTTCATTTTTGAGGGCGCTGCTGATTTTTGTATTGATGCTGCAGAACCATATCATAAGAACTAGAAACCAGTGAGAAACTTAAAAAAAAAAATTCTTACATGAATTCTTGGACTCTGGAGCCTGGTGTTGCAGCACAAAGTAGTTTCGATTACATAAGCAGTCCCTCTATGTAACCATTTCTGTGTTAACTGTATACTTAGTGCCAGTGAATAAAACACTCTGAAGCACGTTTTGTTCTAAATGACCACTTGCTTTTCCTACTAAATGCGGGTGTTGTGAGGATTAATGTTTGCGCTGCGCTTTGAAGAAGTTAAGTATTGTATAAATCATGGATATTATTTTAAAATTATTATATTTTAAAACTCTTCTTTCTATGGGCTTTATTCTTGTATAAGAAAACTTGGGACAAGAAAATGAAGAATTCTACTAGTATAAATCCCCCAAAACATAATTAAATATTTGTTACTTAGACTTTTTCTGTGGAAAATTAAGGAAATTGAATCCTATTAGCCTTATTTACTGGTCTCAGAAACTTAATCTAAAAGCTTTCTTTTCTTCTGTGCAATTCTAAGATTCTACATTTGTATGTTGAGGTAGGTCTTTCAGCTCATTAAGCTTTGTAATTCACTTTGCAATTTAATTGTAAATTACAAAGTAAACAAATTACTATTTTTTGATAAAAAGTAATTTCACTGAAAACTACAAAACTGCTCTGAATTTCTTGTTTATATTACACTGAAAGATAATAGTCACAGCCCACTAGTAGGTGATGGGCTGAGATTTTTTTTTAACTCCTTGTTTATATTTGATTTAGATAATCATTTCCTAAAGTTTCATATCTATTCCTATTGTCTTTTCTTGTGGAGTTTTGCTCATCTTAATTTGTCAGTAGCAATGACTTTTTCTTTTTAGAGGACTACTAAAAAATCTTTGTAATGTCAGGTCACGTTTGCTAACATGCTATTGCAGTAGTTTTCAACCACTGCGTTGGGACACAGAAGTGTGTCACAAAGAGCCGGGAGATATGTTACAGAAAATTGGCAGCTCAGCTTGGAGCTCCTGCCGTCCACCACTCTCTGCTGCCTTCAGCCACTCACTCCTGCTGCACAATACAGGCAGCAGCCAGAGCCAAATGAGTAAACGAGCTGCAACCCAGAGATCCTGGGCTGGAGGGGTGAAGGGGGAGCACTACCTGCCTCACAAAAATAAACTTGACCCCATTGAGCCAGCCCACCAGGGCACCAGCCTGCGCTGGCTTGACTCTGACCTGTACCAAGTCCTGGATTGCTGCCTCCGGAGTACAGCAAGCCTCCCAAGCACTCCCAGCCCAAGTGCCACTGCCAGCGGCAGATTGTAGTGTCTCACGGAGAGAAACATCATCTGTCAGGTGTGTCACAATGGAAGAAAGGTTGAGAACCGTTGTGCTATTGAAAGCATTCAAGTATTGAGTAATTTTGTTTGCATTTGTTTTGTTTTGCCGTTGGTGTCTTTTACTGTCTAGTTAAAGTCATCAAAGGGCCTGTTTCATGCATATTAACATTTTTTCCCCTTATACAGTGTGTACATTCTGCTAATGAAATGTTAATTATGTTTCTCCTGGGTAAATGTTCACATGCAAATATGTCATGGTTTATTTTGAGAAAGCTAGTTTTGTTCCAATGTGTTGGTTTCTGCAAACTAGACTAGACCTCCTTTTTTAGAGTTAAATATTTTTTTGTTTATATTTTCTGAAAATATTAACTGAATCATTTAACATTTCTTTGCTGTCCGTGCAGCCCTTTGGGGTTTTCATTCATTTAGAGAGTATGATGTGTTCAGAAGAAGTGAGCAAAGATTAGAGTTAAAAGGACTGGCTGGAGACCCTGGACATCAGGGTTCTGTTCTTCCAGTGACTTGCTACCATTAATGCAGCTTGGGTCTTATCTGTTTATTTGCTTTTTTGTGAATTTACTGAGCTGTGTAGTGTGATCTGTTTTCTTCCAGGTTTTGTTAGCTGTCAAGTATTCGGTTTTAATGTTGCTTTTTAAGGTCCTGATCCAAAGCCCATTGAAAACAGTAGGAGGCTCTCCATTGATTTCAATGTGCTTTGGATCAGCCTCAATATGAGGAAGCAAATGTCTTTTGTTGTAGGCTTGTCATTGTATATCTATTATCATAATACATGGAAGCTGCATAGCCGGTGCAAGATATTATCATACACAATGACACAGGAAACTAAAATATTATGTGGAAATGTATGGAATTGGAGACCTGAAAAAATTAAACGTATGAAAATTTGTAATTTCCTTCAATTGTTCATCCTCTTGCATTTTTTTTCCTTTTCCCTTGGCCTTCATTGTTTCATCCTCTTTTTTGTTCAAAAACTCTTCCTATTCCAGGAAGTCTTAAAGGGAATTCAAATTCATGTTGTATATTTTATTTCCCTGTATTGAAACTAACCGAACACCTGGCAGAAGTGGTAGCTAGCTTACCAAATGTTTTTACAGTCAGGGAAAAATTTAGTCAGTGAGGGTGTCTTTGTTTGTGTAGTTTGGACCATTGGTTGACCCCCTAGCATCAGAGCTGGAAGTCAAGCTGTGTTGAGCAACACTTGCTACGTGGGACAAATTCCTAATGCCCAAAGGGTTCCTGAGTAGGAACTGCGGCTGGTTGGCTAGTTTTAGGGCAAGGTGGGATGGGTGTTGCGGAGAGCAGTGCCATTGGGAAGAAATTCAACTGGCTAGTGACTAACCCTGTTGTTAACGGCGAACTGGCCTGTCTGTTTCAATCTGAAAAAAATCAATCAAATCCTGCATATGTCTGAAATTCTCCTGTCACTCATAACATCCGAAGGGGCAAGTTCTTGCTGAGTTATAGGAGGTGAATGAAATTAAATTTTCTGCTTTTGGTGTCTTTGTTGTGTGCTCTTTCTGGGCATTTCAGTTCCTGGCGCGTCTTGTGTTGTTTCTCTTGGAAAGGCCAAGGATCCCCCATTCCATTCACTTCTTTATGTGGCTCTGGTCTCTATTTTCTGTCATTGCTATGGCATCTGTGGGAGTTGCCTGCATACTTCTTTTTAATGATGGTATGAGACTTGGTGAGCATTTTGTTACGCAGGGCTTTTGGGGGTGCTGTTCTCTGAGATCCATAAAGATTGATAGTGGCCTGAATAGGATGGTTATGTGGGCCTTCGGGCCAAGACAACCATTCTGATAGCTTATGGGATTTGAGTGCTGCCTCCTGATGAATGTCTAGTTGTTCCGCACACTCTCATTGATCAACATTTTTGAGCACTATGTGCCATTTAATCAGGCTCCATTGTGGGACACTTTGGTTCAGTATTTTTTGGCTAGTATATCTGTAAACTCTACCGCCTAGCTAGACTGAAGTGGTGTTTTCAGGAGTATTTGCTGTAGCCCAGATGGTATCTTCTCCCTTCAGAGGTGCTACTGATTTCAAACTCTGGTGCTAGAATAATTCTTTGGCAAGAGCACCACAGCCACTAGATATGGTATGAACAGCACCGTCACTGATACAAGTAGCAGCAGGAGTGGACTGAGAGAATTGTGTAATATTCAACAAATAAGTTTGGCCAGGGTTTGTATATAACTGTGGAAATCAATACTGTTACACCAGGTTTATATTTGCCACCTTTGTTTATGGATGTCTGTCTGTATCTTCTACTAATACATTTCTTCCTAAACACAGATATCTAAAAGAGGGGAAAAAATGAAGCCCCACTTCTGCAATATAAAAAATTTCAATATTTAAATCCATTATTTCCCTGAAAAAATATCATTGATAGCAGTGGAATAGTTTTACCTGTATGGCGTTGGTCTATTAAACAGTGGTAAATTTAAAATTATTTTGACATAATTTTGAAGCTGTTCCTCTTCTGCTGTTACCTTTGACTTACAGCCATAGAGTCTGTAATAGGATCTCTCCAAACTGAGGGAGATGCTGCCTCTGCCTCACTTTCCCCTGAATGTTTTCACTGGCTCCCAATACTCACAGTGTGTTCAGGCTGCTGCAGTGACTTTTGCCCCTGGGCTAAGTACAGAACTTCACCCTTTCGAGAGTTAAGCTAAAAGTTCAGCATACTTGGTTGTCTTCTGCCCCAGACTCTTCCACTGGGCACAGCCCTCCCATGGAAGATCTGCCCTCTTTCACTTTATCTTTGGTCTTTTTCCAGGACTCTGATCAGTCTCTTCTCTCCTTTGTAGTCAGAGGGGTCACTGTATTCCCACACAGAATGGTATATAGGGGAACCCATGCGCTCCCAGTACAGCCAGCCTTGGAACAACTCAACTACTAGGCTATATGCTCATAATCCAAAAGGGCCACGTCTTATCCTTCTCCAGAGTTGTTCTTATGCTTTCTCAGCTTGACCTAACTGGGTCTCCTGCTGCTAATGGAGTGGTAACTAACAGATCTGCCTTATCTTGCTCCCTGAGCCACAGGCTGCTCTTATTTCCCAACAGGCCTGGTTCAGTCACATGACCCTTGTGGGACACTTCATTGGGATACCTAGAACTGAGAGTCACCTTGTTACCCCCCTGCACTGCAAGAAAGAGAGAGAGAGACTTGCTTGTGCTTAACTGGGTGTTAGTTCTCTGACGCCACCAGTCTGTTATCACCTAAACAATCTCCTCTCTGCTATGTTAGCCCTTACTTTAACTTGCAGGTTAACCATATGTGCACCCCAGTCTTTGAGAGCCTTAGAAACCTTCCTCTGTAATGTCCAGCCCTTAAGTACTGAACATTCTCAGAAATAACCAAAGTTTGCTATCCCCAAAGGGACAGGGTACACACAAGTTGTTTAATTCAGCCTCTATATAACATCACACCACAGAGATATAGTGAAAACGATTATAAATGTATAAACAAAAAGTTGAGATTTAAGAGACAGTGAATAAAGGTAACAGTGGAAACAGAAATGGTCACACATAACATAAAAAGTATCATGCCCTTTCTAGAGTCTCAACTTACCTTTAGAAGGCTAAACCCCTGTCTAAAGTCATTACTCACCTCATAGACTCATAGACTTTAAGGTCAGAAGGGACCAGTATGATCATCTAGTCTGACCTGCCGCACAATGCAATCTCCCAGTGTCTCCAATCAGTATGGCTGTGCTCTCTCTTTCATGAATGCAAAAACCAGTCCTTTTTGCTTTCCTTGGTGAAGGACAAAAAGAGGTGTCCTTTTGCCTCCTCCTTATATCCTTAAAGTTCATTGTTTTGTCCTTGGAGTCAGGCTGATGTGCCGGTATGCTGACTCCATATTGCCTTCATATCCTCATGTTGACTTTTACCGAAACGGCTTCCATTATGTTGGTTTACAATGCCTATTTTACTTGTGAACTGAGGCAGACAGGTGAACGTACATCCTTCGTCTAGTCAAAACATGCTCACCATCCCTGGTTTGATTCAGACTTTTAAAACGTATTTTCTAGTTTATATATACAACTCTTTAAATATCATCCATACTGTTATCTCACAATGATTATGAAGATCAGTATGACATAAGCTTTTATTAAATATCTCACTTGATTTTTTTATTTATTTGGAGTTTTGGATAAATATTATCAAAGTAATGAGGGGGTGCAGTGAGTTTGTCTGGTCTGTCAGAAGTTACTGCTACCGATTAACGAGCTCTTTGCCAGTTGGCACTGAGGGCTTCCTAGAACCACCGTTTGCACATAACTACCCTTAATTTCCTACATCGGTGAGGCACACTATGCCTGGTACAGGTGTAGTTGAACCCTATTTCCCTTAAAGGGCCTGATAACTCTGAGACAGAGTCTTGCTGCTTATTTTGACTTCAGTAGTGCTGACCTACCCACAGTCCTCCTACCCACAATTCATCTTCCTCCGACAGACCTAAGCGTATGGCACTCTCGCTCTAGTTTGTAATTATTGTTCCCATCCCTCTTGTAGGTGACCTTACATCTTATAGTTGACGAGACAATATAAGTTTTAAAAAATAAAAAAACAAAAAACCAAGAAATAGCTCTTAAAGAAAACAGATTTTAATGTTGAAGGTTCAGATTTGTTCTAGTCCAATGTTTCCTTGAAACAAAAGAGCTTTGGTGCATGTAACCTGCACTTAGCTGCACTGGTACTCAAGCTGAACTATCAAATCTGGGAATATTCACCGTGTTTTTTCCATTTCTACAGCTCAGCAGAGAATCTGTTAGAAATGCCAGGTGGTAGTGGTGATTTTTTTCTGCAGAAAGCCAAAATCAAAATCCAGCAATAGCAGGATTGTTTAGTTAATTGTTTTATAACATAATTAAACAATATTTGTGGCACTATGGGTTATGCAGGTGAGATGATAGATCTAAAAGGGATATGCTTTTGGAAGCCCTAAGAAACTAACAATATGATAGACTAAAATATGATGGGGTGATAGAAAAGATTTTGCAGGGATAGCAAAGCTCTAGGAAGCGATGACACATTTCCTTTTCTCAAAACCAATGTCGAAAGCCAAACAGACAAAAGCAAAACTCGGAAGCATGAAGAAGCTATCAAAAACCCAATAAGAGCTGGTTATAAGTTACCTCTCCTGTTGCTTATTACCATTGTCTTATTACTAGGGCTGATTCTAATGACTGGCTTCTGTCTGAACATTTGTCCATTCAAAAAAGCTAGAGAAATCCTGAATAAGAGATGTGTTAAATCAAAAGATACTTAAATCCCAACAGTTTGCTCATGGTATAAAGGTTATATTTTAGAAACTTTGATTCCTGAAAAACTAGTGATTGCATCAATGTTCCGTACACCAGCATACACTTCTAACCCACATCAGCTGTCAGATGTTCATTTCAGTTTTATCACATGTAGACTCTGAACTTCGTGTATTGTGTAAGTTCATTTCACTGCTCATTGTTGCTCTCTCTCACAGAGAACAATAGGAATAAAGTACCTAAACCATTTAAGACAACACAAAATAATACTTCTCATGATATTCAGCATTTTATCTGCAGTTTTCAAGTTATGGAGTATTATAATCAATAAATGGAACTGTCAGGAAAACAGATGTAAATAAAATTAGTGATTGAAATTGCTTTTATGTAACTGTAGGATTATATAAATTTTCATAAGACAAATGTATAATGTAAACCCTTATATATTCTGCTTGCCCAGATTTCTGTGAAATTAGCATATTACCTTTTAAATAACTAGTAAAAATGAAGTTTTACTTATTGCACTCTGTTCTTCACATTTGTGCCATCTTGTAGGAGAAAGGTCTGGGGTATGTTAATAATTCTTTAAGCAGAATTAAACTTGATTAAATTTACTAAAATATTTGCCAGTCCAACTAAATCAGTTATCATATTTACATAATCAACAGTAATTTCTAATAAAAACATGTCCCCCGAGTCAACATGGTTGCACTTGGCAACATCTTAATAAAATTATATAAGATTCAACCTACCAATGAGACTTTAGTGCAAGGAATATGAAATCCCCCTCTTTTCCTCCTCACACACTGTTTTTTTCCCCCCAATATTTCCAGATTATGTTTTGGATGTCTGGAAATCTCTGGTGAGATGCTGCCATGATATGTGTGCCTGATTAAAAAGGGTGCAAAATATGTAAAAACATATCCATTTAAGGGTGTTTTTTTCAGAATTCCATGAGGTCTCTGCAGTGGGTCTTTAATCACCATAAGCTACTTGTATTTGTTGAATGAATGTCAAACTTTTAAATGTTTCTTTGAAAGTTAAAAACATTTTACTTTGGAGGTGGTTTGGTTCAGAGTAAGAAGTGGGCTAGGAGTACTGGGATTGGGTTCTAGTCATTATCTACCATTGACTTGGGCAAACTGTTTAACTTGTCATCTTGTGCAAATTACATAACTTTCTCTGCTTCATTTTTTCAATATTTAAGTTATTCCTCCCACGAGCTCTTTAAATATTGCTGCAGAGGGAAACACTATGTAAATGCTCAATGTTCTTATTTCTTATTAATAAAAATAAGTATTTTGATTCTTGGTCACCATAACAAAATGAAATCTTATCTGTGTGTCATTTTTTTCATAGCTGAAAACCTGAGTTAATCATGGAACCATATTTTGCTGACTTCAAGCATGTACAACAGGACTATGGATTTCATCTCAAGCTTGCAAATGATGAAACACACAAAGTTAGAAACACACAACACTCCAAGCCTGGATCTTATGGTGTCAGTATTAGAGTCCAAGGAATTGATGGGCATCCCTATATAGTACTAAATAATAGAGAGGGTTGTTTATCAGAAAACTCATCTTTATCAGAAAATGGGCCACAGGCTACATCTCAGACAGTTAATAGGTCAGCTCCCAACTCCAATACTGCTTTTAAATTTGGAGAGAAAAATAGTGAAGAAATCAAGTTTTCTGGAACACAATACACACAGCCCTGTATGCTTAAAAACTTAAAGCAAGCCAATATGAATGAAGGAGAGAATGGAAACTCAGATGCTAAAGATGGATCTTTAAAACCATCCAATTTGTTGAACTTTCAAAGGCATCCTGAGCTTTTACAGCCCTATGATCCTGAAAAAAATAACTTGAACTTGGATAACTACCAATCTTCTGTTTGTAATAAGTCTAAATCTCTTGCAGATGAAGGCAAATTTGAAACAAAGCCTTGGACTTCTTCATCTAAAGCAGTGACCTTACAGAAAAACCCACAGCTTGTAGAGCCAGCCAAGTCAAATATGAAAACAATTCATTTGAACAGGTCTGTAGCCGTGGAAGACCAAAATAAGCACGTGTCTGAGTGCCCCAGTGTTACTAGCAGTCCAAATGAAGTGCATGTATTGGAGTTACTTTCATCTAGTGGAGGATCCCCACATGTTAGCCCAACTGGCCATTCAGAAACCAGGAAAACTAGACCAGATGTTCTTCCTTTCCGCAGACAAGATTCAGCTGGACCAGTATTGGATGGGTCACGAAGATCATCATCTTCATCAACCACTCCAACTTCTGCAAATTCCTTGTATAAATTTTTACTTGATGACCAAGAGTATGCTATTTATGCAGACAATGTTAATCGACATGAAAACAGAAGGTATATCCCATTTTTGCCTGGAACGGGCCGTGATATTGACACTGGCTCAATTCCTGCAGTTGATCAACTAATTGAAAAGTTTGATAGGAAAATTGGTCCACAGAGAAGAGGTAGATCAGGAAAAAGGAACAGAATACACCCAGATGATCGTAAAAGATCAAGAAGTGTTGACAGTTTACTGTCTTTTGGCCTGGAGGTGAATTCAGATTATTTAGATGAGTTTAGTAAAAACTTGGGTAAATCAACTGAGCACTTACTAAGGCCATCAAAAGTTTGCCTTCAGAAACAATTCTCTCTTGAACAAAAGTTGCCTTCCACCGACACACAAGCTGCTGCTCGAACTGTCAGCAAATTGCAACCACCCGCTCAAGAAACTCAGAACAGCCATTTCAATTCATTGCCATATCATAAAGACAATAAAGTTAATGGAGAAAGTTTAATGTTTAGATCATCCACAAGCCCAGTACAGAACAAAAAAAAGGAAGTTAAAACAGTAACTTCTACTCTGTTATTGCCAAACCGAATTGCAATGCCACCTAACCCAGGAACAAAGATGATTTCAGTAAAAACATTTTCTTCTGCCCCAAATACACAGGTAACTTTCAATATACAACGTGTTGTCTCTTATGTTACTTGCACTGTGTAAATCAGGTGTCGGCAACCTTTGCCAGCCCCCATGCCGGCCTCAACCCCCAACCCAGAGTAGGTGCTGGGGGTGGGGCCCGTCCCTGTTGTCCCCGCCCCCCTGCTAGGGATTGAGGCCAGCAGGGGACGGGAGCTGTGTGCGGGCTCTTCCCTGCTGGCCCCACCCTCCCACTGGGGATTGGGGCCAGCAGGGAATGGGAGCCGCACACATGGGGTCTTCCCTGCTGGCCCCAATATCCAGCTGAGGATTGAGGCCATCAAGGGATGGGAGCCACGTGCGCGAGCTCTTGCCTGCTGGCTCCGCGCCCCAGCTGGGGATCGAAGCCAGCAGGGGACGGGAGGCTCTTGCAGCCTCAGGCCCTGCTCGGGGCCACAGAGCCAGTAGAAGGCAGGAGCCACAGTGCCACAGGGCCGGAAGCCCTGCTTGCCATTGTAAGTAGGTGCGCGTCCCACCTTTGGCATGCGTGCCATGGGTCGCCGACCCATGGTGTAAGTTAAAGCTGTCTGATATATGTTGTATAAAACATACACTTTCTATGGGCCAAATCCTGCAGTTTGCCATTAGGCCAAACTCCCATGGTGTGCAGTGGAAGGACGACAGAATAGATTCTAGTAACAATTATTCTCTGGATGGGATAGTAGAAAGCAAAGTTTAAAGAACAGAGTCAGATTCCTTTTTGTAGGAGGGAGAAGGGTGGGGAATAGGAGTGTTATTGTAAAAGAATGTGTTGATGACTAAAATGCACTCCCTGCAAAAAAATAATAATAAGAAGAAAAAGGTCCAAGTGTGCGTATTTTTTTTAAACAGGGTGCATCATCTCTCTTGCTGAATGGTAGTACACTTGCTACTTACAATGGCTCCAAAGATATACTTGGTTATTTTAGGATTATAGTAAGATCAGTGACATTTTTCTACTACTGTCAGAATAAGAACAAGTACACTGTGAATCTTTCACTTGCAAGGGGTGATCTGAAGCCCATTAAAGTCAATGGGAAAACTCCCATTGACTTCATTGAACATTGGCTCACACCGTCAATGAACTCCTTCCTTGGTAATAAAATTGCTATGTAGACTGGAATGTTTCAAAGCAGAAGCAAAGGTGGGAAGTAAATCCTTGAAAGAGTTTGTATTTTGATATCCAGCCTTGTGTTTTTAGGCAACCCCTGATCTGTTAAAGGGCCAGCAAGAGCTCAACCAGGAAACAAATGAGGAGACAGCTAAGCAGATCCTTTACAATTACCTTAAGGAAGGGTTAGTAAACATCATTAATTTTTGTAGTTGAAATTGGAGACTTTATTAGTTTGAGGATTTTTATTTAATTTTGGGGAGAGGTTATCTGCTCATCGGAAGTGTGTACCTGAAATCTTCTGGATGTTTTTTTCATATTCTTAATTTCTATAGCAGTCTGTGTATACAACATAGTGATGCTCAGGGAACAATGAAGCAACAGAGTATAGTAACTGTTGTAAAATTACAGTGGAGCTCTCACCCTTAATGTGAATATACAACATTTTTAATACAGCTTTTAAAATTGATCTAAACACAATTGTGTATACATCCACGCAGAAGTCTTTGATTTGACATGTTGTCACTGGCTAAGTAAAGCATTACCTTGTCTTGTTTGGATGGATGATGTAGTCCTTTCTTACAAGAAGTTATAAATTAAATACACTAGAGTTAAAATTAGACTGTAAAAGAAAAAAATGTAGGTTAATTTAAAAATTATAGTATTTTACTATTCTGTAGGCCAACAATGTCCTTGAAGTTTAAAAAGAATCTCAGAATTCCCTTATAATCAGAATTTATGTGCTCTATATTGTTTAGGATTAGATTAAATATACTTTTTTTAAAAATTAAAAAATAAATCTATGGGTCAGAGTTAATTTAAAGAAAAATGAGTTCATCTCCTTGGGTGTGGAAGTTCAGGAAGCATTCAAAAACACATGAATTGAGCAGCAAAGAAACTATTCCTAAGTTGGTATGTTAAAAAGTGGTCTGTACATCCGAAAGTCTAAGATACGTTCCCTTTGTCCTTTGCATCAAGTATCTTCTCTAAGTGACAGAATGTTATATTTTTATTATAAGTATATACTGAAATGAAAGCAAGCAATTAAAAAAATTGGATAGAGGGAGGTATATGCAGAGAATTTCAAACCCCCACAATATACTTAACATTTTTACATACCCCAACCACCCCTCAAGCCTCCTAGGTTACTGATTTAGCAGAGTTTCTGGTAGCTGTGGTGTCCCAGAATGAGGGTGTTAAGACAATTGTAAGCTAAATTCAGTTGTGTTAAAATTACAGACTGTTTAATAACTTACATGCAGAATATCCATCATTGCTATGTTGGCCCTCAACTCAGAATTGTAATCAAAGAGCTAAGTAGTCCTCCAGAAAATATTTGCAATTAAAATTTTTTAGTAGTAATTTATTTAAAGTCTTCATGGAATAGTAGTTTAAAATGTATTTCTAATTTGCTCTTAATTGATTTTCATGTTGTTTTATATAATTTGGATGCGTGACATTTATTTCAGCTGGAGCAAAATATTTGGTGTCTTAACTCACTGCACTCACTGCATTGTTTACTTCCTTTGTGTCCATGTTTCAGAAGCACTGATAATGATGATGCCACGAAGAGGAAAGTCAACCTTGTTTTTGAGAAGATCCAGACATTAAAGTCCAGAGCTGCTGGAAATGCACAAGTAAATAATCAAATCCTTTTTGTTCGTATGTTTCATAGCTCTAACATACAGAACTGCAAGATTATTGTCTGAAAGAGTTTATGTAGTTTGTTTAAAAAAAAAAAAAAAAAAGACTAGGGTGTGCATAGCGTGCACAGTGGATGAGTATGAGAAGGTGCACAACAGCCACAAGCTGTATTTGTATACTATGGCCCTGGTCCAGCTAGGCACTTTAATAGGGTGACAAATTTACCAGTTTTATAGGTACAGTCTTAATATTTGGGGCTTTGTCTTGTATAGGTGCCTGTTAGCCCTCGGTCACTGTCCTAATTTTTCACACTTGCTATCTGATCACCCTATATTTTAAGCATGTGAATAGCCTCATTGACTTCAGTGGGACTATTTATGCTTAAAGTTAAGCATGTGCTTAAATAATTTGCTGGACTGGGGTCTCTCTGAATGTTTACTTACATATTTAGCTGTAAATGCAGTGGAATCTGCCATGCAAGGTATCTCATAGTATGTTTTGCATTTGTGTGTCAGAGACCCAAACTAAGGAGTAACATTAGGATATCTCACTATTGTCCCAAGATTATGCTGTCAAGAATTGTAATCTAGTGTCCTTGTATTTGAATTAGTGTACTATCTCAAAATATTAAAAATGCACCATAGTAGCTCATGTAATTCTAGCTAACTATAAACAACAAATTATTACTATGTTTTCTATTAATTCTGTCTGTGGTTTTAATTTAGGTTTTAAAAGGAAATCAAAATAGTATCTTGGACTTTTGGGATTAAATCTCTCTGTTTAATTTTAGGTTTCTGATTCTTCAGCTGAAGTCAGAGCATCACTGGAACAAAAAGCAGAATTAGAGAGGAAGGTCGCAGAGCTACAGAAAAAGCTGGATTTAGAAATCAGGGTATTATATTTTGTTACTTACATTTTATAAAGAATAGAAGTAGTATTGCAAATCTGACATTCTAAACAAGTGACAAACAATCAATATGATAAAGCTAACATTTTCTTCTATGTAAGATTTATGCTAAGCTTCCCAATTAACATTCTGTCCCTAAACTAGGAACGATTGTGAGTGTTTGGTAAACTTTGTGTAAACTTGTATAATTAGAGGCTTTGAATTTTGGAACATGTATGTAAAGAGAGTATTGCTGGGGTTAAGAGCACAAAGCCTAGATGGTTTTGTGGGCTTCTCATATTTCCTACATTAAAAAAAATCACTGTTTATTGATTGGTAAATAGAACGTAAAGAATCCTAATGTTCTCATACTAGTGGGTAGAATCTGTGTAATTGCTTAATATATCAGACAACTATGATCACTTTGCATCATATGGGTTACACTTTTGCTTGTATGGAAGATTCTTCTTTTTTTAAAGAATAGTTGAACAGACTGTGATTTTTTAAATGTAATCTCTCTTCTAGCCCTTGGGATGCCATGATGGAGAATTAGACTCTTGTAATTAAGTGAAACTTTCCTAAATAGCTGCAAAAACAGAGTTTAAAAAAAAATCTTTGCAATTATGCTAAGACGTATTTGGAGTAGGAGATGTACTGTATTTATGCAACAGAGTCCTGTGGCACTTTTAAAGACTAACAGATTTATTTATCGCATGAGCTTTCGTGGGAGAAAATCCCACTTCGTCAGACGCTTTGAAAGCGTCTGAGGAATTGGGATTTTCTCCCACGAAAGCTCATGCAGTAAATAAATCTGTTAGTCTTTAAAAGTGCCACAGGACTCTGTTGTCTTTCTACAATAGACTAACACGGCTACCCCTTTGGAATTTGTATGCAGTTACTGATAAAATGGACATAGTATTCATTTTCCATCTAGAACTCAAAATGATTAAGTGCTAAAAAGCATTGAAGAGACTATAGAGGCAGGCGCTCTAGTTGTAATAGATTACAGTGTGTTTTAAGTTTGTGATAGCGATCAATGTAATGGAGGTTGACTGGCTAATATTGAGAAGTCTTTCTTTTTCACATTGCAAAGAAGAGTTCAAAAGCCAAGCTTAACTCCTCCAATACAGATCCTATTAGGAGATTTCATAATCTAAATAGCTTAATACTGTAACTGAAAAAGAATAAAGTGTGGTTGAGGCGGAAGCTTTTCTTACCTTTAAAAACCGGGCCTTTCATTTGTTGTTAGCATGTTACCTCAGCTTAATACTTTCAATTTGTATAATTTAGAATCAGCAAAATGTCAAACAAGAGAGAGACGCCACAAGAGCAACTCTGAAAGATCAACAATGGCAACTTGAGAAAAGCATAGAAGAAAAAGATGCCTTAAGCAACAAACTAGGAGAAAGTGAGAAGGAACTCAGGAAAAACCTAGAAGAGTGAGTTTCTTGTAGAAACATCTCTTTTTGGAGTTTGTTCCTCTATTAAATATTGCAAATTAAAGTTATCTATCACTTCCTTCCCCACAGTTTGATTCTTAGAAGTCACTAGTCCAATACAATAGCAAATAATGCTACTTTTATTAGTGTTTAATAAACTTGAAGTGTTTAAAGTATTGCCTCAGACTGATCATATGGGGGTATTTGAGGCAAAACTAAGGGGATTTTTTTCTTTTCTTTTAATATTTGTCATAATTCAGATTGTGGTTATACTGCATGGACATGGGTGGACATGCAGTACAGCTATGGTTTTATTAAGAACACAGACATGTATGAGCACTACAGCCAACATTGTTACCAATGAAAAACATCATCTAAAATAAAGTTCAATATTCCACCTGTGCATATTTCCACATAAGAAAGTGTCCCATTTCTACTATTAGAGTGAAGAAGAAATTGTATTTTCCTTTGTGGGGAGGGGTTCAAGATCCCCTGCATAGTTTCTACTGTTTCTGCCTCATTCGATCCCATCCCATGTTGGGAGAGGAGGAGCAGGTCCTCAGCACTTTATGGTACTAGAAAACAATGTAACACTGCTATAAAATTGAATATTTCCCCCCTTCCTCCAATAAGACTTTTTCAAATGAAGATGGAGCGGGAGCAATACCAGACTGAAATCAGGGACCTGCAAGACCAGCTTTCTGAAATGCACGATGAATTGGATAACGCAAAGCATGCTGATGATGGGGAGAAAGAGGTTCTGATGGAGGTTAGTAATAAAAGAAGCCCAAGAATAGTGTGCATAAGGATATCATGAACAGTCGTATCTATGTTCCCGTTGAATGGGAGTTGTGGAAACAAGCCAGTATCTAAAGTTAAAGATTGCCAGCTAGTAAATACTGGCTTCCCCTTTATATATAGAACTCTGGAATGAGCTATGAGTTGCTTTGGCATTTTTTATCTTTCAACTTGTGGTCGGTGCTCTCTTTGTAGTTGCTGAAAGTACACTATTGAGACACAGCAGGCTAAGAAAACATAGGAAAGTTCATGTAAAGTATTTTGTTGCAGTTTTAAAAATCCTCCAACAAATCTGCTGGAGTTCTCAATGGAAAAGACACTGATGAGCAGAGAATGGCTTGAGTAAACCTCCCAAGTGTTAAAGATAGCCTTAGTTTGACCAATTTGAAAAACACAAGTGCCAATCTATTGTGACGGATACAACAGAATAGTCTTTTTGGCCAATTATGTCATTCAGAGTGGCTTTTATTTTCTGAGGATTTCAGCGTGCGATTATAAGCTAATTTTACACTGATCGAAAAGAAAACAGAAACCTAAAATCTGTGCTGCCTTTAGGGGTGGGGCAGAGTGGGCCAGCGCCTGTTTGCTCTGCCCAGGGGGCAGGGTTGGGCTGGCTGGCCCAGCCTCTGCTTCAGCGCAGCTTTCCAGGGCCCATGGCTCTAGGAGGCTGCATCGGGGCCCACTGTGCTGCGCGCCAACTGGCCTCCCCCTGGACAGACTGGCTGGTGCGGGGCTAGGGTAGGAGTGCCCTCTGGCCTCAGGGCTTCCACCCCCCCAGCGATGGAGGGGCGGGGCCTGTTATTTCAGCCCTGCTTATAGTGAATGAGTGTGACACCTTCATTGAAGGATCTCAATGTATTTTATTAATATGAATTAAGCCCCCTATCATGCCTACAACTTAAGTAAGCCGTACCTCAAAGTTACAGAATAAAGCAATGCATACAGAATGGAACGGAGAATGGAATAAAAAGGTTGAGTGAGTGACTCATTAAACATCACAGTGAGTCTGTGGCTAAACCAGGAATAAAATCTATATCTACTAGAGCACACTGTCTTTTTCATATAAGACTATACAGAAAAACCAATCACAGCAAAGCAAATTAGAAACATATTGGTTGTCACATTCACTGCTTAAATGTACATGTAGAACAGTAAATGAAAATGTTACTTCAGAGGTGGCAGTAACAAAAATACGTAAGAACAAAAACAGTCAAGAGTACCCAGCCATCAACAAGAATCTAGGAGATTTATTGTGTTTTTGGTGAACAATAGTAAAGTTTATAAGAGAAGCAGCAAAGTCATTTGAGAAGAACAGCTAAACCCAGGAGAAAATATTTTATACCATATACTATGACTGAAATACCATAGTTATACAGAAACTGATTATGAGCTTCCCAATAGCCATTGTTTAGAACCATCTGCAAAACAGGTGTTTTAATTTGGGGGTTTTCTAAATATTTATTAGGAGTTGATGCAAATGAAGCAAGATCTGCAAGAAATATTGATGGCAAAAGAACAAGAAGAAGAAATACTGAGAAAGAGAGAGCGGGAACTGACTGCTTTAAAAGGAGCACTGAAAGAAGAAGTATCTAACCATGATCTGGAGATGGATAAACTTAAAGAACAACACGACAAAGAACTTCAGAATCTAAGAGAGGTGCTAGAAGAAGCAACAAAGGTGAGCTTAATGGAGAAAAAAAATGCATCTTTGTGAGAAAAAATTACCTGTACTCGGCTTTTTGAATAATATGCTTTCAAATTTTTTCTGTGATCTCAGCATAAAAATAGCTCAAGTTGTGAGCTTGACCCTCAGCAGGTGTATGTCAGGGTAACTTCACTAATTTCAGTGGAACTATGCTGATTTACAGTAGATCAGATTCTGGCTCCAAAGTCAAATTATTATTTACAACGTGCTTAATTTTGCTTCTCTGTAGACTTTGAAAGAAAGCATATGATAGAATGGGGGTGTAGGCCCAAGGGCATGTCAGAAACATTGAGGGCTTCCTTTAGAATGTCAAATGCATCTTGCTTGTCAATGCTAATTATAGGGTGCTCTTCTGGGTAGAGAACAGGGGCATATTTGAGAAGTGTGAATCTGGTGCTCTCCTCCAGAGGAATCCTTCTAGAACACTGGTCCCCAAAATTTTGAGTCACGCATCCTCTTTCTCCCCACTTACCTTGTCCATGTCTCCTGGGAGCCACAATCAGGGCTGGAGCCAGGTCTTGGTCCACAGCCAGGAGCAATGCAGGAGCCATGGCTGTCAGTGGCTGGTGGGGCTAAAGTGAAGATGGGGACAGAGCAGGACTGGGTGGCACATCTGCCCTGCTCCCATGAGGGCTGTCCCAGGCCCTGCTGCACCCCCTGAATGTTCCTTCATGTCCTCCTAGGTGGGATACACCCACAGTTTGGGGACATCTCTTCTAGAAGCTTCTCCGAAGAGAAAGCAACTAAGGAGTTCTTTGTATACTTTTACTAAGTGAGGAGTTCTCATAAAATTTGAATTTTGTTCCTATAGCAGGAAGCTGGTGGTGTCCCAAATATCCCCTCCTTTCATTTTTTGCCAAAGGTGTCAATTAAATTTGGGAGTTCTGAAATGAAACCTATTGCTGAACTTTCCCATAATGGTATACTTTGTTCTGTCCATAGTGTTGTGATCATAATAGACAGGAATCAGTTATGCTTAGGGAGTGGAGGGATTGCAAAACAGTTTTGAAGGCCTAACCAAAAGTGCTCCGATTAGCGCTCAGCTACACACCCAATGCACTTATCTGTTGATACTAAGTGACTTGTGGGTTTCTTGATATTGCTGCCCCAAAATATACTGAAAAATGAAAAAAATATTAGGCTTTTGAAACAAGGCTCTGTCATTATGACAAGTTAGGGGAGAAAGGACTTCTGTAGAAAATGCTCTGATAGATACTGTATATTTGTTGTGACTGATACAAGTACCATTTATTTGAATGGCTTAAAAAGTGAAATTTTTAGATGTTTACACACATCAGTTTATTTGTAATGCACAGTAACTCTTATTGAATTTGTCTGACTTTGCCCAAATTTGTCATTTTCCTTTATCTAAATATGCATGCTTATATTGAGAAATTTGCTTCACAGCGAGCTGCTTCAAGTAAATTAGTCTTTTTTTAAAAAGACAGAGAACTGGAACACTTAAAATCATTTTTTTATTATACAACAATTGTTTTGACAGCTGAACCCCAATGAACCATCTTTCAAAGGTACTCCATAGTAATTTACTGTATTTCAGTTACAGAGCTGTAATTGCAAATGACAGGAAATGAATGAGTACTCTGTTTGGTACAACAATAACGAAGTCTGGGAAACCGCTCTATAACTGGGTTGCTGTGGCTAAGAGGTAGTTATAAATAGCCATTCTTTACTTGCTTAGCGTAGACTCTAATAGTGAGTTTAATCTGATGTACAAAAGTGAAATTTAATTCATTTTCGAAGCTCTTAAGGGCGCCTCCTGCTCTGTCTTTTTCGTTCAGTGATTTTCTGTTTAAAGAAAACAGTTTATAGCAATGGTTACAACTGTTTTTATTTCTCAAATGCTAATAGTCTTAATGATTCTCAAGCAAAAACAGATACAAAGAATCTTTGACTAAAATCAGTTTTGCCATATTTGATAGATCATCTCTCAGGAAACTTTAACTTGCCCTTTTAAGGGGAGAGAGACTGCTGTAATGGGTCATTTCCATATTTAATTACTATGATCTTATATAGGACACAGAGTATTAGTCTAACGACTAAAGTGGTGTGTGGTGGATACACAAGCGTCAGTCTGAAAAGCATGGTTTATATAAGAGTTTTATTAACCTGTTTATGTTGTTTACATTATTACAGCATGGAAATATTTGCATTGTATGGCAGGATACAGAAAGCTTACATTAAAGACTGCTGAAAAGAGTCATTCTATTGTATATAATGAATCAAGCATATGTGTAAATGCCGTAGAAATATTTTACACACACATGAGGAATGAATACTGATATCTTGTGTATGGGGCTATATAGGTGTCAGCGTACATCGAGGGTTGTTTGTTTTCATGTTGCACCCATGACCTCACGTTCAGTGTATCAAACAATGTCGTTTATAATTTATACTAGCCCTAAAAGGAACTGTTTGCAGGGAAAATAGCAAGGGATCTTTGTAGCAATCCTATATCAATAGAAATGTGTCTACTCTTGCAGACGTCAAGTGGATTGACAGGTACAATGCTGAGCTCTCGCAGAACGCATGACTGACATGCCACTTAAATGTCTTTCACACCAGGTTAGAAACATAGCCAGTGGAATCTGATGGGAATACAGAGGAATACATCTGTCATATGTACAGCTCTGTGCATATGCTTACTGATATGATGGTTGGTTTTGCCCTAAATCACTGGTAAATCATTGTGTGATGATATTTAAGTACTAAATTAAAGTTTCCTTTCATGGTTTCCATATTAAGATCATCATTTTCTTTCCTGTAATGCCCTTCCTTTCTGACTTTTGTGTCCCATCATTGGTTTAGTTTTCATTTTAGTATCCCTGATTGACAGTCGCACTTGTCACAGAGAACATGGTTTCACTTGTCAGCGAAGTGCTCTCTGGACAATGAGCAGACACTGGTTTTCCATTTAATAATACTACTGCACTCCTATAGTACTTCTCCACCCAAAGGTAAATAGCCTTTTACACATACAGTAGAACCTCAGAGTTACAAAGATAACAGTCATGAACTGACTGGTCAACCACACAATTTATTTGGAACCAGAAGTACACAATCAGGCAGCAGAGAACAAAAAAAAGCAAATGCTGTACAATACTATGTTGTATGTAAACTATTAAACAAAGGCGGGGGAGAGCTTAAAAAGATTTGATGAGGTAAAGAAACTATTTCTATGCTTGTTACATTTAAATCAATATGGTTAAAAGCTGTGTTTTCTTCTGCACAGTAAAGTTTCAAAGCCGTATTAAGTCAGTTTTCATTTGTAAACTTTGGAAAGACAACCATTACGTTTTGTTCATAGTTCAAACATTTCTGAGTTACAAACAACCTCTGTTTCCAAGGTGTTCATAACTCTAAGGTTCTGCTGTACTGAATTAATGGCACCTCTCTAATTACAGTCAGGGATATAGAAGTAATGACTAAGAATCCTTTTGCCAACCACTGAAATGTAGTCATCTCTGCTGTGGAAAGCAGTGCCCAACACCAGTATGTTCAGGTTAGAGAAGAAGGTGGAGAATTTTGCCCAACTGATAATATTATCATTGGGAGATTAGGAAGTCAGAATTAATTATCTGAGTTGGAATTTGGCTAGCACAAGACAACTTTGCTACACTTGAGAAAAGTCCCGTGGAAACTTTAATGCCCACACATTGGCAGGTCAAGTCAGTTTTCTGACACATTTCCAAAGATAGTACCTCCAGTGGGTTCCCCTTCCTTTTTCTTTTTAACTGTTAAGCACAATCAGTGTGCTCAATGCAATATGAGGCATGGAAGAAGAGTCCCTGGTCCAAAGAATTAACAATCTTATACAGAGAAGATACAAAAGACAGAACAAACAAGGAGTCTGGTGGTACTTTTAAAGACTAAGAAATTAAATAAAACTCATGTGATAAATAAATTTGATAGTCTTTAAAAGTGCCACCAGACTCCTTGTTTGTTTTGCTGAACTAGACTAACACGGCTACCCCTTTGGAACAAAAGAGAGAGTCCTCCTTCAGGTCTCCTCTAACTGAATACACCATTTGGTGTGAATTTTTCTTAATGGCAAGTTCCAAAGGGGTAGCTTTGTTAGTCTTGGTCACCAAAACAAACAAGGAGTCCTGTGGCACTTTTAAAGGCTAAGCAGTTTATTTATAGCATGAGCTTTCGTGGAGAAAATCCCACTTCGTCAGATACTTTCTTCAAAGCATCTGACAAAGTGGGATTTTTTTCCCATGAAAGATCATGCGATAAATAAATTTGTTAGTCTTTAAAAGTGCCACAGGACTCCTTCTTTGTTCGTTTGTTTTTTTCATAATGGGTGAGTGATAACTATTTTGTGAAAATATGGTAGCATTTTACACTTCCTGGGGAAAAAAATAAGCTGACAAGGATCCTGTTGAGAAATCAATTGCATGTGGATTCACAAGGGTAATGTCACAATCACCACTTTCTTGAAGACTCACTGTCCAATAAGTATCTCTAGTCTAACTAAAACAAACAAGGAGTCCTGGGGCACTTTTAAAGACTAATACATTTATTTATCACATGAGCTTTCGTGGGAGAAAATCCCACTTCCTCAGACGCTTTGAATCTTTGGATCTAGTCTAAGTAGTGAGCAAGTCTGTTCCTACCTACCTTCTGAGATTACTGTCTCTATTTAAATGAATAATGTAATGCTTGGTTTATAAAGCAATTCCAGGTGTGCAATCTTCAATACCGTTTGGCTCAGGATGGAATGCATGTTATGTATGTAGCTAAAGAATGGAAAAGAAATAATACATAACTCTAGGTAATACATTTTTTATTGAACTAATACAAAATGAAAATAATGGCACTGTGCCTTGGGGTCTTTTGCTTGTTTTGTACAAAATCAGTTACAACTAATGCACCCATGTTAACTTTGCTTTTGAAGAGCTCTGTGCAAAATGTTTTTCTAGATTCTGCTGTAACTTATTTTCTGAGTCTTTAAAGCATAAAACATATGACTTTGTAATAGAATTTCATAATCTCTGAAGTGCATCAACATGAAACAAAGTTTTTTGGACATGTAGAAATCTACTTAATGATCTTGGCAAGTCATTAGACAAAGTCTACAAAGTACAGATTATAGGGTCAGTCTTCCTGTATTTTCACAGAGTGTTTATATAGAATGTAATTTTCTTTTGAGGCTCCCTTCACCTACTGTATGTGTTTAAAAATTCAACCTATCCCTACCTCACCAATCTTAACCTGTGTCCTATTATGTTCTCCACTTTTACATATATAAAAGAATGTATTCTAAATGTTTCTCATTATGGATTATAATGAGACTAATCTTTGACACTTCATCTTTATGTGGTCTGTTCTTGTATTGTATTTGCTGAAGAGTCACTGCTTCACCAGAAATTTAAGTCATTGTTCTAGCTACTTTGGCATATCTTGTATATAAAGGATTGGTATCATATATCTCAGTGTTGGTCCATTAAGTTAAAAGGTGCAGTGCCAATTTACATCCTCTGATGATCTGGCTCAGTGTGCTGTAAAAAACCAAATTTACTTCTTGTTTGACCTGCTGTTTTCAAGAAGTTTGTGTCTTTCTTTACATTTTAAAATTTTGTTTTCCAGCTTCCCTGGTTTCCATGTTAGTCTAGTTCAGCAAAACAAACAAGGAGTCCTGTGGCACTTATTTCTTTTGCTGGTTTTTACATATGAACTTAATACCTACAGCATTTGGGTAAGTCTAACTTCCCAAAGCCCGGCGAATAGCCTGAAAGTCTAGAAGTTACCTCTAGACAACACCATGCTCATTTAAACACCAGTGAATTAAGAGCTAAACAAATCGTGAAATGTTAATCTTCTTCCTCAGATAGATGCAGAATATACCTCAGAGCTGCACTCCAGTTTAAAGACTGATCCAAAAGGGATTGTGACACATCTAAACAAGATGTGAGGTGAGGAGAGAGAGAGAGAGACTGCCAGAATTCAGGAAAGCAAATGCCCTCTCAGCCCCATTACAAAGGTGCAGCATTACACTTAAGGCTAACATGGCTTTAACCATCCATGTTGCCTGTTCCCAGGAATATGGATACTGAGCAGCCAGAAGAAATCTAATTATTAAAAATAACGAGAATGCATCTTCCCCCACATACCATCCCACCTTCTTCCTGTATACATCATCAGAATATAGATGTATCCCTACAGATATTTCTTAACCTGGCAATCATTTCGTAAACTAGTTTCAGCTGTATTATAGTTAGTTTTGTTACAGGCATGTCATTTGAAAGTGAATTGAATACTTGTAACAATACCATCACTTGAGACTCTTAAATCTTTATCAGTAGGGCAGAAGCATGTGTTTACTTATTTTAAGGTGACTCTCAACATGGTTATAGCTCATCCTAAGTTTGGTAAGATGGGGAGGGGGAATTATTCAGCAAGCTACAGTGCAAGGGTAGAACATTAGTTAATATTTTACTGTATTCTTTGTGTCTACTTTTGACCTTGACAAAACTGTTGACGTAAGCCAATCTGACCATTTCATGATACAAAGCTAAGTAGATAATATGACACTGAAATAACTGCTTGTTGAGAGGTTAATCCTTTCTCTGATCTTGCTATTGTGGCCATGTTTAATGCCCAGGATTAGGTCCTGTTTACATTACAAAATAAAATTGTTTGTTTAGTGTGTCTATTTAACAAAAGTATTACAAATACAGGCACCTGATGTAGGGTTTGAATCTTTTGTTCCATTTCTTGTATCAAAATCCAAGTGCTTTTGGAAACGATATTAGTTATATAGTACAAACAGTACAATTGTTCCTGGTCAGAAAAAATATAAAACTGCCTGGCAGGTAGTTTGATTTGTAATGTAGTGAGGATTCGTGTTAGTTGTGGCACATACCATTGTAGAGTCAGTGATAAAAATAACTTTAAAATTCTTGTTAATGACACACTGAGATCCAGTAACCTCCAAAAGCACAGTAGTGTGTTAAAACAGCCAAGTTTCCTTTTGAAAAGAGGGGAGCTTAAACAAAAACAATGAGAGTCAGAAATGAAATAGATTTGTCATTTATTTAAAACTGCCTGCCAACACTACTTCTCTTGGGTTTGGTACTCTTACATTCTTATTTTGCTTTTACCTAATCTTTCTGCTCCCCTTTACAGACGTCTGGGGTTTTGTTACCCATCTAATAATATTTTGCACTTGTTAGTGCTTTTCACTCCAAGATCTACTAACAACATTTGTACAAGGTACAGTGATTTTCACAAAGCTACAAAGTGAAACGGCAATTGAGTTGTGAATAGAAATGAGGTCTCATTACTCCCAGGCATGAGCTTTGATGTCTAGATGACACAGCCTCAATAACTAATCCTACTTTCACAGGTCTTGCTTTCACTGTAAGTATGCAGTGTTATAACTCACGTGTTGCCCCTAACTTCAGTGCCATCCACACTTACACCCTTGAGGGTGGCTGTGCTTATGACTTTCACTCTCTGCTGCTAATACAGTCACTTTGTAGCTCACATGTGGCAGCTCTCCCTGAAGGTAGGCTAACTGGAGAGGTGTTAGCTTTGCAGAACAGTTTCCCAATAGAAAATTTTCCAAAAATTTGATTTTGCTGAAAATTTTCATTTATACATATGGAAAATTGCAGTGAATTTTCATTTTGTCTGTGTTCTCCCAGACTGGGATATTTTTAACCAGCCAATACCACAAAACATAATGCTGTATTTTCTCATCACATTGCCCATGCTATCGGACCTATAGTCCTGGCCTTCATTCTCTCCTACAGGCCAGATTCCTTGGAGGCCTACATCTCCTATTAGCTAATATGTTAATGAGCCTTTGACTAAGGATTGTGATGCATTACGGCCCAGCCAGGCCTATATGAGAGAATGAGAGCATCAGATCTAAAACTATAACTTCCCTAAGGTAATGTACCACATTGGGGAAGTGTCTACATGCAGAGTTGCACCAGTTTACCATTTAATTAAATAGGTGGAAAAGGCTGTGTGGACACTTTTATTTAAATTTACCCAGGCTTATTTTAGGTTAAATTAAATGAATTAGGAACACATTTTTATTAAACCAAAATAAGCCACTCGTAAACTGAAATAAGTGAGTCCACACAGCCTTATGAAACCAGTTTAAATATACTGGTGCAAATTTATGTGTACAAAAGGCCACAGTATTTTATACTATATGTGTTCAGGGTAGAGGGAGTATTTATCTGTCCTTCACTGAACATGTGCTGTGTGTCAAGAGGGGGCAGAGCAGAAACTTACCACAGTGTATGTTCCTGCCCTTTAAATAACCCTCATTATATGCAGAAGGTTAGTCTTTAATTTTATTTATTTATTTTTAAAACAGGGATTTAGCGTTGTTCATCTGGATGAACTTTGCAGGCAGGAATTTCCCCACAGACGGGGAGGACTTTTAAAGGGCAGTGCTGTTATCACGGAGTTGAGTTGAGGAGCTTAAATGTAGGCTTAGCTGTACTTGTTGTTTTTCAGTAGTAAAACTTCTTCATGCTTGTGTACATGCTATTTTCCAAGGAATTTAAGAACTGGGCTGCTTTTATTTAAGAGGTGCATACTATTTCAGTTCCATTCTAAATACAGTGGCAATGATTATCATGAACAGTAATTTGCAATAAATATTTGTTCTTTAAAGCCTCACATATAAAATTCATATTAAAAACAATTTAGTCTCACATCTACTCTTCACTTTATTTTGGAAGGGATGTTTTCAGTCTTCTTGTCTAATGTCAAACCAGCCATCTACAATTTGTAATTGTCCACAAAGCTGATTGGCTAATCCTCTAAACCATCTGTGGAAGGTTCACAGTTTGACCTGATATTTCTCCAGAATTAAAGTGCATGGGAACTTTGTAAAGATTCTAGTGGTTTTTTTTTTTTTTTGGTCTGTGCAAACAAATTATTTTCTTTGGGATGTGACCTTTTTCTCATTGTCGTGAGCTGATTTTTCAGACTTGACCTTTTTTTTTTAGAGTCTGATCACATGTTCTGTGCGTGATGACTTGAATCCACTTATCCTAAACCACTGCTTGCATTTGAAGGTCATATAAAACCATTCAGAACAACATAAATAGTGTTTCTTGTTTAAAATGAATAGGAAAATTATAAACTCATCTGAGCTTCAATATGTTAATACAATTGCCATGTTCTTTTAATAACATCATGCTTGTCAAAGATGAGATTGAGTGTACAGTGATCCTCATTAGAGTTTCTGCAGTCATCTAACTATGTGGTTTTAGTACGGTAGAGACAGAAAGCTAGATTCAGTCCTGGAGTTAGAGGCCATTTGCACCTGGACTCATATTTTGTGTGTGTGCGTGTGCATGTGCATGGCCAGACTTGTGTAATAGCATTGCTCTGTGTTTAAATGAGCTTCTAGTGTAGCTGGGGAAAGAAGCTGCTTCCTTTAATTCTCCTTCCACACAGCAGAATGATATCATCATGAAAGCAGAGGCTATTGTTTCCCCTGGTGGAATTTGAGCATCATTTTATACGGTAATATTATTCTTTGGAACTGTGTAATTATTAATGCAGGCCTGTTCTTGGAAAAATCCCTCTCTGATGCAGGAATGTAAGAGTGTCCACATGTGATATTGAGTAAGAAGGTTAGGAAGACCCAGGTTGCAATTAATACGTGGCTCTCACTTAACACAGTGATATGGTTTTTAGTCTCACTTTAAATGGGGAGGCAATTCATAACCATGATTTGTTTTATATATTTATGTGAGAAGGGTTTTTTAAAACCCCTTTGCAGATTCAACAGAACATTTGAATAATTGTGGTAAAAGTTGCAAAAGTTTGTTTTTGTCCCCTGATCAGTGAAACACTCCTGTGGTATCTCATGTTCAATCCACCTCATAGAAGAGACTAGATGAACAAGACCCCCAAACTACAACTCCCATTTTGTATGGTCAAATCTAAAATTGTATGTTTTGGGGTTAGTTTTTTTGATGAAAAGTTTAAATTTTCCATGGAAGCGGACAGTATTTGTGAAAATTTCGTTTAATTGAAAACCCAATTTTCCATGGAAAATTTTGATAGAAAATTTTCATCCAGTCCTGATACTCTGGTGTGATTTTATATTTCAAAAATAAGTTTATGCTGTGTTTAGAATCTTAGGGCAAGTGTGATACTATATAGCAGTGGTTTTCAAACTTTTTTCCTCGGGACCCAGTTGAAAAGAATCATTTATGCCCGTGATCCACCAATTATATCATAGAATCATAGAATAATAGGGATGGAAGGGACCTCATGAGGTCATCTAGTCCAACCCCCTGCTAAAAAGCAGGACCACTCCCACTAAATCACCCCAGCCAGGGTTTTGTCTAACCGGGCCTTATAAATCTCCAAAGATGGAGATTCTACCTCCTCCCTAGATAGCCCATTCCAATGCTTCACCACCCTCCTAGTGAGAAAGTTTTTCCTAATATCCAACTTAGACCTCCCCAGCTATAATTTGAAACCATTGCTCCTTGTCTGTCCTCTGTTACCATCGAGAACAGCCTAGCTCCCTCCTCTTTGGAGCACCCCTTCAAGTACTTGAAAGTTGCTATCAAATCTCCCCTCAGTCTTCTCTTCTGCAGACTAAATAAGCCTAGTTCCTTCAGTCTCTCCTCATACATCATGTGCCCCAGCCCCCTAATCATTTTTGTTGCCCTCCCCTGGACTCTTTCTAATTTGTCCACATCCTTTCTGTAGTGGGGAGCCCAAAACTGGACACAGTATTCCAGATGCGGCCTGACCAGTGTCGAATAGAGGGGAATTATCACATCCCTTTATCTGCTGGCAACACTCCTACTGATGCAGCCTAATATGCCATGGGCCTTTTTGGCAACAAGAGCACACTGTTGGCTCATATTCATCTTCCCGTCCACCATAACCCCTAAGTCCTTTTCTACAGCGCTGCTACTTAGCCGATCGGTCCCCAGCCTGTAGCAATGCATGGGATTTTTCCGTCCTAAGTGCAGGACTTTGCACTTGTCTTTGTTGAACCTCATGAGGTTTCTTTCGGCCCAGTGTTCCAATTTGTCCAAGTCTCCCTGGATCCTGTCCCTGCCCTCCAGAGTATCTACCATTCCCCCCAGCTTAGTGTCATCCGCGAACTTACTAAGCACACAGTCTATTCCATCATCAAGATCATTAATGAAGATGTTGAATAGAACCGGCCCCAGGACCGACCCCTGGGGCACTCCACTTGTTACCGGTTGCCAGCTAGATGTCGAGCCATTGATTCCTACCCGCTGAGCCCGTTGATCTAGCCAGTTTTCTATCCACCTTACGGTCCACTCGCCTAACCCATACTTCCTTAACTTGCTGATGAGAATGCTGTGGGAAACCATATCAAAAGCCTTGCTAAAGTCGAGGTATACTACGTCAATGGCATTTCCCGCATCCACAAATCCAGTCATCTCATCATAGAAGGAAATCAGGTTGGTCAGGCACGATTTGCCCTTGGTGAATCCATGTTGACTGCTCCTGATCACTCTATTTTCCTCCCAGTGTTTCAGGATGGATTCTTTGAGGACCTACTCCATGATTTTCCTAGGGATTGAGGTGAGGCTGACCGGTCTGTAGTTCCCCGGATCCTCCTTTTTCCCTTTCTTGAAAATAGGTACTATATTTGCCTTTTTCCAATCCTCTGGGACCTCCCCCGTTCGCCACGAGTTCTCAAAGATAATGGCCAGCAGCTCTGCAATCACTTCAGCCAACTCCCTCAGCACCCTTGGATGCTGTTCATCCAGTCCCATAGACTTGTGCACGTCCAATTTCATTAAGTAGTCCCTAACCTGACTTTCCATCACTGAGGGCCGCTCTTCTCTCCATTCCGCGTTACCCCGTGTAGTAGCCTGGGAGCTGGCCCTCCCTGTGAAGACTGAAGTAAAAAAAGCATTGAGTACTTCAGCCTTTTCTGCATCATCCACCACGAGGGTGCCTGCCCCATTCAGTAAGGGACCTACACCACCCCTGATCCTTATCTTTGAGCAATGCATCGCATTCTTGTGGCAGCAGCAGCAGAGGATGCTGCAACCCAGTACTGGGTCCTGACCCATAGTTTGAAAACCACTGCTTAATAGAAACGGCCCCCAAGCTTTTTACCTCACGGTCCCCTCCACTGCCTATCTAATGCTGTGGCTGGTTAGGAGCAGGGCTGTGGTTGGGGCTGATGGCTGGGAACAGCGTACAGTCAGGGCCATGGCTGGGAACAGGGTCGCAGAGGTGGTCAGCATGGGTGCAAGAGCTAGGTGACGTAGCCGCAGAGGGGGTTTGGGGCAGAGCGGGACTGGGCAGTGCTCCCTCTCGGCCCACTGTGAGGGCTGGCCCAGGCCATGCCCCCCAAATATTCCTCCAGAACGCATCCTACAGTTTGGGGACCTCTACTTTACAGTGAATTTTCAGTGGCTCAAGCTGAGAGTTCCTTTTCCATTTTGGATAACCATACTAAAAAGGGGTGAGCACTTAAATCATCTGAAATAAATTTTGAAGACTCATTAGATTTAATGGTGGCAGTCTCCACTTGCTGGTGCTATATTGTTTCTGTCTGACGAGCAAACAGAGCTGCAATGCCCTCATATGTTCCAGCAGCACATGGAGGATTCTCGCCATGTTGTCATTTTTGAATAATTCCTGTTAAAGTGCCTTGAAGAAACTGAGGAAATTGTATTTAAACGAACAACAAATATAAAAAAGAAAGTAAGTAGTGTACGAGAAGCTGTAAATAGGGAACAGTACAAGTCAGTAAAACCACTGGGGCAGCTTGAGAGAGCCATTTGATTCAGTAAAGAAAAAAATTAGTTTTGAAATACTCATTGCCTAATATTTTTAAATTAACAGGCCTCTCCAATTATTACTTTTGTTTTTGTTAATTACCTATCACTGGGAAATTTAGATAATCCCAACAGTGAAAAGGTACAAATTCTCCAATGAAAGATCATTTAAAGAAAAAAGAAAAAAAGCCTAGAGTGAAGGCAGCCTCTGATGTGACTTTTGTTAACGTCTGACTTTTGAATAGTGGCCCTGGTACTTACTAACATAATTATTAATGCCTCCAAACATTTGGTCTTCTCCCACCATCCTCTCTAGCTTTTATTTGACAATTCAATGATATTTGGTAAAAGAAAGCAAAGAAATCAGCACCACCTTAATCTAACCTTTCATTTCTCAGTATTCTTTTCTTAGGGGAAACATGCCCCTAGCTAACTACTTTGATGTAGTCAAATTCCAAAGGGGTAGCCGTGTAAGTCTATTGTAGAAACTATTGTAGAAAGACAACAGAGTCTTGTGGCACTTTTAAAGACTAACAGATTTATTAATCGCATGAGCTTTCGTGGGAGAAAATCCCACTTCGTCAGAACTCTGTTGTCTTTCTACAATAGTTTCTACTTTGATGTAGATGTAGTTAATTGGATATGGGAGGGGGTTGCATGGAGCCATGTAAATTTCCCTATTTGAGACCAGACCATTACATTCTGTTACTTCAGTCTTTTCTCAGCATCTTTTTCTTATATACAGTACGCCCACTGCCCTTCCTTCCTTTATCTATCCTCTTCTGCAGCAAGTTATGATTCTTTAACAGATACCTACAGTCTGATTCTGCTGATGGGGCCTGTTGACGCACATAAACATGAGACTTTCTAATACAGTTTTTCAGAGCAGGAAAGATGTTTAGTGAGTTGGTATTAAGGGAGAAGAAGGTACAAGTGGATACGCAACGGTAAAACGGAAGTAGATATTAAGAGGAAGCATTTAGGGACAGGATAGAAGGAAAATGCAAAGGGACATGTGGAGGGGAAACTAGGAAGGGAGAGACATAACAATGAAGAAAATTTAAAAGGGCACCATGTTAGACTCTTTAATTTAAACAAAAATCATCCCAACAGTGAAATAGCCTTTTGCCTGTGCTAAAGAGCTTGCTAACTGATTTGAAGTTGTTCTGGATTTACCGTGTTGTAACAATAGAATTTGACCCAGTAAATTGCTGCTGCCTGCGTGGGGAGATATCTGCGCAAGCTGTCCCAGACATTGATTTTTATCTCATGGTAAGATAACCCGCTTACTCTGCAGCCAGCATTAAGTCTGTTTTGTATCAGCTAGGTCAAAAAGAATGAGAGATGTAGCTGACCCTCTCCACTCTCTCTGCCCCCTTCCAACTGGATCAGTCTGTGGGGAAAAAATAATCTGTCTGCTCTGAACTGAGACATCAGCATGAAAGAACTGCCTCCAGTGTTGGTACCAGTTAAGTGAATATAGTATTAGAAGACACAGGAGTGTACCAGTAATGCACTTCACGATATGAAACTTATTTTAGAAGCAATACTATCAGAGATTGGATTTGCTGCCCTAAAAAAGAGGACAGACAGGTCTATACATCTGTGTTTATTTACACATACATATGTCTGTTAAACTACATAGTTTAGAAAAGCAAGTTTAGCACAAGAGCTAGGGAGAGGCTGACTGAAGGGTTGGGTTTTTGTCTGTTTCTTTGATAAATAATATTTATGAAGGTAGTTCAAGGTGATTGCACAGTTCTTAAAATTATTGCATATTGATAGTTGTCCAGCATTGTAGAGGTTAAGTTATTCTAATCATTTAATTTTTTAGAAATATATACCTGTTAATGCTGATGGTCCATAAATTTGACGATTTTATCTAAATTAGGAAATGGTTTGATTTGCCTATTAGAATTTTCATTAATTCTTTTTTTATGTCACTACCAATTTGCTGTTTGCCCTGAGTGGGGAGGAGACTTGAGGTATTTTCTGCCATTGTATGAGGAATCCTCTAGCTTCTCCTTGACTCGTCTTTAATAGTCAGGTGGCTCTGACATCTTCTTCCTGCTGCTTCCAGGCCCTGGCTCTACCTACCACTTACTAGTTACTGTTCCCAGGTCCCTGTGGCCAGGAAGAGATGGCTGGAGCTCTGCCAGTATTGCATTAGCCATAGCTCCAATTCTGTGGTAAATAGAAGCAGTATTGCTGACTCCAAATGCTTAAAAATTGTGAGTTAGGCCCCCTTAAAATCATGAGTTTGGCTTAAAAATCATGAGTTTTTAAATGTGCGGGTTTTATTTGCCTTCTGACTATGGAGCCCTCGAGTGCATTCAAGTCACATTTTCAAGTTTTTCTCAGTAAGCATAGTGGCTAGAAACTTTGTTTTAAATGGAGCCTGAGGGTCTCACTAACCTGCAGGAGCTGGCTCTGATGGAAAGCATTAAATCTTGCAAGATTACCAATGGAATTACTAGAGTCAGCAGTATTGCAGGTAGCTTGCGTGACCCTGTTCTTTGCTATACCCATATGAGTAGAGTCCTCCACATGGAGTGTCTGTAACCAATGAGAGATGGTAGTTCTTGGTCAGAAGACTGCAGAAAGCAGCTAAATATGGGGATCTCCCAGCCATTCTGAAAGATTTAATAGGTGTGGAAATAGATCTTTGCTTCAGTGGTATAAAATGCAATCACCAAAGCCCTACAACTTATCACCTAGCACAATGTGGGCAAACTGGTGGATTTTTGCTTTTTCCCATCACTGTGTGATGTGCCCATTTGTTTTTAAAAGACAGTGATCCAGAAAAGGGGGGCAAGGCAGAAGGGTGGCATGTATATGGCTAGATATTTAAAGAAGAAAGCCACAATCTGGGAATTAAGATATGCTAATTTACAAGACACAACAGCCATCATTTTAATGTTCCATAAAGGTCTCCTCTCATTCTTTATATACTAAAATTTGGGTGCCTGTAGTTCATTCCAGTCTTTGTCTTCAGGAATCTCACCCAACCAGCTGTATTGTTAAATGCCATGGATGTTTTTACATATATATTCACACTTTCACAGTAATTCATCAAAGGGTTAGAAGCAAGCTGGGGAGCTCAAAATGATGATAGGGTAAATAAATGATTAACCTCTTCCTAGATTCAACATACAGGTAAGATTCTGACCCTTCTGTGACCCTGCCTCTCTGGTTGGTTTTTTATACTCTTGAGTAAAATTATATGCAGAGCCTTGCTTAACATTTTGTGTTTTTCAGTGCTTTCTGGTTGGGAAATATCCTGTTCGTTAATTTAAGTATTGTTATTTAGTGCTTTTAATCCTGAAAGCCCTTAAAATGCTTCACACCGCATGTATCGCACCACTGAAATGCAGCCAGTACTCAGCACACTTCACACTTATTTGTCCTGTCTACACTGGGGAAAAAAAGATGTGTGTTTTCAGTGGAGTAACACCCCCCCCCCCCCCCCAACTACCTCTGTGGACAGCACTTAATACCTTTTAAATCATTTGAGCTGGTTATATTGTAGCCTGGGGTCAATTGAAAAAACATACCTTTTTGCCTCTGTAGACAGACCTATGGAGACCAGAATTACCTATTGTAGTTTTAAATACAATTTGTTGGGCATCCCTGAACTTTTTATATTTGCCATCCTCAGTTGTAGAATGTAAAATAGAGTAATTACCATATAACAAGCCAGTGATTTGTTAACAGACAGCATACAGGAATCACCACAGTGATTCTCAAGCCTTCCCTTGATTTTTTTATGACAAGCAGTTCGCGTGGGACTAGGGTAGACTGTTGCCTTAGTGCCCTCTCCAAAGAAGTAGCAGTGCAAGTAACATACTAGCTTTGTGTGTACTGTTGCCTTCGCTGCCCTGATACCTTTATCCTGTTTTCTTAGCCC
>ML685765.1:12102179-12118464 GCA_007922175.1 Pelusios castaneus | reverse complement strand
GTCAAAATATTGAAATCCTCCCTAAAACAGAACTATTTTTTGCAGCACTCCTAGTAATAATAGTAGTACTTCTGTTGGATTTAAAATATATTTGTGTATCTTGAAATTGTGTGTCTCAGTTTGAAGTTTGACCTTTTATGGCTAATAGAACTCAGAGTATTACAAGTGTGTTCATCTTTGGGAGCAGTGCCGTGAAATCATGCGTTGTGGGCCTACTAAGTGAATGCAGCAAGTACAGTGCGGGTTTCATTTAGAATTTGAAGATATTGAACAATTAGTTCTGACTGAAGTGGTGAATTTCTTGAATGTCTTTGTTGGTCTTTATGCATATTTGGTGTGCTGGTGCTCCTAGTGCAATATGGGCTATACAGTACAGCTCTGCATCTCATTCAAAGCCAGGTGATCCTTAATGTGTAAAAAGAGGCCTGGCTTCAACAGTAGCCTAAAATGCTTCCATGATACGGGTTTTCAACCTGGAGAGGGATATTTTTCAGAAGAGGGACCCCAGTCCATTTCTGTTTGTACAGCTATAACACAAGGATACTTATTCATGATTGGGGCTTTTGAAATATAATTTTAAAAATTAATAAGTAATGGTTCTCACGGGTTTTTTTGGAACAATACTTTGGTTTATTAAATCAATTCAGACACATTTCTTGAATGCTGAGGAAAAGTCAGAGCAAATAAATGTGAAAGAGCATATTGTTTGAGAGACTTTCAGGGAGAATAAATGAGGACAACAAAAAAAATATGAAACCTAATACTGAATTCTGTGGCAGAAGGTAAAATTTGCCAGGCACTGTGCAACTGCAGCTCACCATGATTGTTGCACATAATAAAGCCAACAATACAGACAGTCTTGGGTCCTCAGAATTCTGTGGCATTTCAGGAGCTTGTGGGCATTCAAAAGTAAATATTAAATGGCTGTATAATATTTTATTTGTTATAGACTGACTGCCAGAAAATGATTTGGCAACTTTTTTCTTCTTGATTTTGCATTAGGGTGTATTATTATAATTTTAAAATTTTTTGTTGCTCAATGGGATATGTTGGTGTATTATAGCAAATTCCTTTGACTTCTCAGAGAGTTGTCTGTCATGTTTTATAATGTACCTTTTCCTATTCGATGCAGAGAAAATTCAGTCAGATGATTCAGGAACATCAACAGTTAACCCAACAGTTAAAAGATGAAACTAACCAGAAGGAACAATTAAAGAGAGTAAAGAATGAAATGGAAAATGAGCGATGGCAGCTAGACAAGACTATTGAAAAGTTACACAAAGAGGTAAGGTTGCAATAAAAAGAGACTATAGGAGATTAAATATCTAATGGAATAATGCAAATAAGCTGCCAAATTACAAAGAAAAGAGTCTCAAAAAAAGGTATAAATGAAAGTGAAATGTAAACTTTGCTGTTAGTGTGTTTGACCTGGTGACTCTTAGTAAAAGCTTTCTGGATTAGAACAGTAGCTGGAACAGTGAAACACTCCTGTTTTGTTAAACTAAGATAGCATATTTGAGCTCTCTTCTTCTACGTACAACAGACTCAAGTCACTCCTTGCTCAACACAGCCCCCAGCTGGACTGCAGTAGCTTGCAGCTGATATCTCCAGCTTCTGATGTATTGTTTTAGTTTGCTATCTCGGTGTGAGCATACAGCTTAGTTTTGGTATGATGAAGTATTCAGTGATGGCTTTGTAGAATAGATCCTGATCTGTACAATCTTACCTATAACTGCTGCTGGAACAAATAGGATGATCTGGGGACACATTTTAGAAACACAATTTTAGAGTTGCATATTTTCAAACTGGGGCATATAAATTCAGCTGGATATATGCACCACTTTGAAAATGTTCTCTAACCAGTGAATTATGGTCCTAATGTAACAAAGGAGAGACTGGAGTTAAGAAGAAGAGTATTCTATAGTAATAATGAAGACGGAACCCTTTGTAGCATTGCTTTACTCTTGAGGAATTTTATATATATGTGTGTGTGTGTTTGTTGCCAGATGGCTGAAATTTTAGAGGTTTCCCGGATATCCACTCTGGAGCTTCAGAAGCAGCTTGATGAATACAAGGAGAAAAATCGCAGGGAACTTGCAGAAATGCAGAGACAGTTAAAGGACAAAAATCTTGAGCTAGAAAAATCGCGTCTGACAACCATGAAAATGCAAGATGAGGTACGGGCTCATAAATCCAATGACATGGTTAACCTTTGACCTAGAATCTTCATCAGACAGTTTTCAGAACAAAGGATCTTTGATATTATGCTTTGGGCACTTTTCTCAGGAAAGACTGGCCTCAACACCATGCTTTTGTGTTTGATTCGCCAGGGTGATCAGCAGTGAGGTACTTCTAAAAGGGAAATGGGGTTTACTAGATACAGTAGATAAATGGGAAGTGTGTTTTACAAATTAATGTATCCAAATTATATGATGAAGTTTACACTAAAGTTTGGTCGCTCTTTTAATGTTTGCTGAAGACAAAATTGAGAATTTTGAAATAGATTTGAATAAGAAAAAAATAGAGCCATTATTTAAAAAAAAAATACAACACAGCCTGATTTTAACTTTTTAAAAGAAATAGTCATGTATTATCTACTTCCTTTCTTCAAGCTAAGCTTTAGATTTAAGTGACAAAGCTATCTGTGAAGAATAGAATCAGCCACAGCCTTGAAATCTCTGCCTTTTTAGCAAGTAAATTCTACAATGTAATCAGTCCTAGCTCTAAAGTTTTAAATACACTTGTTCAGTATTTGGAAAAGCTTTGAGAATGAACCGTTCATGGATATCCTCAGTATGCTCTATATTTTAATAGTTTGAACTTCCAGGCCTACACTTCTGTTTTGTTTCTCTTTGACAAACTAGTGTGTAAGTTAATAGAAAAAATATAGCACTAAATGGTTAGCCTGAAGGATTGTTGCTGTATGTTCTTCTTTCTTCTTTCCTTCCATATTATTTCCAATCAGTGAAGTATGATTTATGTAATGGACTGAAGAGTCACAATATTTGGAAGATCATGAGTAGGATAGTGAGCTCATTAATATAAGTTGGAATAAACACTTCAAAGCACTCAATACCAATACTGAAAGATACTGTGTGCTTATTTGTTATTCTCATCTTGGTTATAACTCTTACTGAAGTCATCTTAAAAAGTCTATAACTGCAACATCAGCACATTCTTTTGTTAAAAAATTCCAGCCCCCCTCAAACAAAACACCCAGTCCTATATTATTCTACAAAAAGACTGTAGTAATTCTCTTTTAAACTGTAGTGCTTTAGACTTTGTAAAATGCTGCTTTATATTTCTATAAGTGAGTGTGTAAATTGTCAGGCATGAAATGTTTTATTGTATAGCTATCTACAAAAGCTATAGTATAGCCCTGAAGTCATAGGAAAAGTTCTTAGAAGAAGCCATCATATAATAGGGTGGGTGAGTGTGTGTGCGCACGTACACAAATTTCAGAACAATCAACTGTTTCCACATTCAGTTTTCTTTTGTGTTGAGTAAGAGGTACAAGTAACCCTTGATGATAATCATTTCTACTCAGTGGCCTCTGTGAAACAGGAATGTGTGCCATCCAGTTCTTTGTAGACAAGAATTTGTATAGCACTTGGCATCCTTTTAAGTGTCTCATCAGAAAGGCTGAGGATTGAATGAGGAGACTAAATTACCCTCTCACTTGTCTCAGTGATCGTCCAAATCAGTTTTGAGGCATGTTGGTAGGGCAGTCTCTGGCAGTTCTTCGTTATTGTTGCCCATGCTGTGTAGGTGGAGACACAAGATATTGAGTTCCAAGGATGTTAATCCAGCATCTTTTACAAATACTAAAATAATTTGAAATACTGTCATGTTCTGTGTGTCACTGCTGGCCCCAACCCCTTGGAAGCCTCACAACATTTTATTATTATAGCTCCCAACCAGGGCTGCTCACGAATAGTATGTTGGTCCCAACCAGGGCTGCTCACGAATAGTATGTTGGTCAGACCCTGTGTATAGTTGCAGTCCTGGTCCCTACAGCTGTTAGCAGCACATCAGCCACACTGGTTTCCACCAGCTTTGGTTATTACTTGCAGGTTGATCCCAACATACTCTCAGTCCCTAATTTTCCCAGAAACAAGTGTTCTGCAATATCCAGCCTGCTCCTAACCAGTTCAGATATTAAGATTCATTGCTTTCATATAGAGTCAATATTCAACACTTGGTTACTTTAACGGAGTTACCCAAACAGTTCAGTTTAAACACAGCACTAGTTTGGTTTAGGCTGAAATAAAACATGTTTATTAATAAAAGGAGAAAGGATTTTAAGTGAATTCAAGCCTAAGAGGTAAAGTTAGAAATGGTTACGAGCAAATAAAAGTCAAAACATGCATCTGAAAGTCCAGAACTTAAGCTAGCAAGTTTTGATTCAAGGTTTTGTTTAAGATGGGCTTTCTCACCCCCAGTCTTCCATTAAGATCATGTCTGACTCTTTCTCTCGGTCAAGATCTATCCTAGCCGCCCAAAGGTGCTGGTGACTTTGTCTTCTTAAGTGTCTTCTTTTATAGTTCCCCACATGTGTTTGTGGACATCCAAATTGTTCCGCTTCCTGCCATCTGCTCCCCCTACTGTCTTGAGGCCCCTGTGAGGTGAACACACACTTTTTGTTAGGATAGACCTGTTTAACAACTTTTGGGTAGCCAGAGCTGTATGGTTTTGAACATGTGCTTGTACCATCACACAGAAGGATTTCATAATTTTACATATAGTTGCTACATACATTTCACCCTCCAGCAAGTTATGAATTTTCAAAAGATGCATCACAAGGTGTATTTTGTAAAAAGATTATTACAACAGTTTATCAGGTGTGAACACAAGGTTGCTTAGTGTCACGCCCTGGCATATAGTAAACAACCTATTGAATGCTTCCTGTTGGTGTGTAGTTAATTATCTTAGTAGCATAGTATAATGTGTGGCATGTAATGACCCAGCCTTCCCTCATTAGGTTTTGCCAACAGGAAAATAATTCTTTAAACAGTCTATAACCTGGGTGTCTACTTCTCTGAGCTGGGTACTAATATAACTAATGTGAGAGAGAACTGAAAATGAAACCTAGAGCATGTCACACAAGCTAGTGCTATCAAAGGGAAATAACACTTAACAAACTAACAAGGTGTCTAGTGGCACTTTTAAAGACTAACAAATTTATTTATCATGATAAATTGTTAGTCTTTAAAAGGGCTGCTAGACTGCTTGTTTGTTTTGCTGAACTAGACTGACACGGCCACCCCTTTGGAACCTAACAAACTAATTAGAATCTTATCTCAGAACAAACACTAAGATCTTCATGCCATTGCTAAGGATCCCTTTTAGTGGGACTGTGGAAGCTTGCGGGAGAGAGTGTAATGAAGCACAGAAAGTGGTTATGAGAGAAAACCCTCCTCAATAGATTGACCTTCTTTTATATATGTATGGGGCTATATTTTAATATATACAGTAGCAATTATACCACAAATACAATATTGCCACCAAAGTGCCTCACTGCCAGAGCAAGGGGCATAAGTAAGCGTAATAAACTGCTGTACTAATGATACGAAAAGCAAACCATCTTGATGGAAAGAGTTATCAAAGATATATCCCTCCACAAAGCTGTAGGACAACTGGCCAACAGCGTGTGGCTAAGAAAAAAGGAATTAAATAAAAATTCCAATTTATATTATTACTGTTGTGAAACCTGTGAGCTGAAGTATATCTGCTGTCTGAGAAGACTGATCCAAGGTTATTTACTCAGTGCCATCTTGTGGATGAAATAAAAATGACTCATAAGCACATACTTCCTCTCATTCTTCTTTTTAAGAACTTGTTTTCAAAGTCAGAGCATAAGTGTAGCCATTTATTGCCATTACTGTTACAAAGAAATAGATTATCAGTTGTACCACCTGCCTTTTTGTTTCAGATGCGTCTTATGGAAGAGGATTTACGGGACCACCAGAGAGCCCAGGATGAGGCAATTACAAAAACTCAGCTGCTGGAACAGACTGTGAAAGGCCTGGAATATGAACTGGAAGCCAAAAATCACTTGAAAGGTGATCGGGCGAGACAAATGAAACTAATGGAGGTAAAAGGCACTTTTTAATGGGGGCGGGAGTTCCATTGGATGTTTGGTGCTTATGTATAATACATTTTTTGCTAGAACTGACTGAAATCACTTTTTCTTTTTTTTTTAACTGTGGTTGTCCCTTGGAAGCAACAAAATAATTTGATCTCATCCAATGGAAAAATTGGAGTTGGTGCAGTGGTGATGCAAGAATTATTTTGGCAATGGTGAATGTTTAGCAAATCTAATATGGCATATTATGTTCAGAATGGCTATTATTTTTGGAGCTTTTTCAATGCTTACCTTTCTTTTTCTTATGTGATGGATGGGAGTTCTTGACAGTTCTCTGTAGGTTTCCTTGAATTCATCAGGCAAGAAAATTAGAAAGTTTTAACTCCTAGGCCCTAAGGACCTGATCCACTCCCATTGAAATCAGTGGAAGTCTTTGCATTAACTTCAGTGGGCATTGAATTAGGTCCTCAACTTGCTTTTATAAATTGCCTCTTTTTATACCTGTGAACAAATTTAATTTTGAAAATCCTCTGCTATAACATTTCTAGAGTATTTCTAGAAATATTGTTGTTAAATTTTGTTTAAAATTATATAGCTGTAATATCTTATGCTCATAGAATTACTTCAGATGTTCCCAACCAATGAATATTTATAAGAAGTTATTGGAAACTGATGAGATTGTAAAAAGCTGGCATTTTTGCATAATTCAGTGTTTAATAGGCTTGCCAAGTTCCTTCCCAATGGAATGTCTCAAAGACACTTTTGACTGTATCGTCAATTTGTTACTGTAGTGAAAAGGGAAATCATGTTCAAAAGGGAAGCTAGTATTTGAACTGCACTGAAGAAAGTTGTGTTCTGAAGTTACACTGAAGGGTTTTTGGGTTTTTGGTTTTTTTTAACAAAGAAGTTAATACAGCAAACATAACAAAAAGGTTGTTAAACTCTTGGAGGCTTCTCTAGTACAATAAAGATGCATTTCCTGGATTATCTGCAAATTGTCCCACGCTGCATTTTTCAAATACCTGTCTGCTATGTAACATATATTTATAATCTTCAGAGAATTTGAGCCCTTGCAGTCCTAAAGAGAAATGCTCAGTAGCAGTGTAAAGAGGATGGAGGACTAATCCATTGAACTACTTTTGCTTCTTCCATTTAGGACAAGATGTCCCAGTTGGAACTGGAGCTTGATGAAGAAAGAAATAATTCAGATTTGTTGTCTGAGAGGATCAGTAGGTGCAGAGAACAGGTACTTGGCCAGTGAATAAAGTTTACTTTGCCCAGTTGTAGTATAGTCATGAGGAAAAAGAGAACATGCTGGGTCGCAAATAATGTTAATACATTAAATATCAGTCTTCAAGTTTGATGCTCATTGTATTGCATACAAGCCAGATAGTTGTCATATTCAACAGCAATAGAGCTTTCAGTCTGAGAATCTCTTACTGCCTTTTGGACATTAATGAATGTAGTTTCACGGCACCCTGGAGATAAGTAGGAGTATTTCCCATTTTACACACTGGGAAAACTAAAACTGAGAGTTTGTGAGTCCCCTAGGTCACCTACAAAGTCTGTGCCAGACCCATGGATAGGACCTTGATGGTTTACTTCTATTCATGTGTTTTAACCCCAAGATCATCTTCCCTGTCCTATAGAACCCTTCAGCACTACACATCCTTTTTTTTTCTACACCTGTCCTATGGAGCAGATAGTATATTATGTTAGACTGTCATACACAGCAAGCAGAAATTGACTTATGTCAGCAAACGCTTACATAGATTTCAAACTTTTCACAAACATCATGATTGTTCATATTTGGATTTTGTTCTCGCCATTTATAAAGACATGGATTGTATATGAAATTCTGATGTGCTTTTCAGAAAACACATATCACATATCCAGGGCCGGATTATTGCAGGGTCTTTAGGGGCTGCAGCCTTAAACTAACGGGGACCTGGCCCCCCCGCAACAATATGGCCCCACAACCTACCCTTGGCCTGCCTGCCCCACCCTGGGCTGGCTGGTCTGCTTCCCTCCCCCATGGCTGGCCGGGCCATCGGTTCTCTGCCCCCTACCCCCAGAGCCAGCCAGGCCATGGGCCCTGGGTTCACCTGAGGCACCAGCTGAGCTGCAGTCCCCCCCACCCTCAAAAAGTCCAAACCGTGCAGAGCAGCCAGATCCCCCAGGCTGGGTGCCACTGCAGTTGGGGGTGGGGGTGGGGCACAAGAGGGTCTAGCCCTGGTCCCCTCAGAGGGAGGGGGGATTTGATTTGGCCCTGCATATATCACAGACATTTGAATATGGTGTTGTGTTCATTTCATTTTTAGCTGTTAGTTTCAAAATGGTAAGTAGTTATAGTGTGATAGAGCTTTTATTTATAGTTTACAGTAAACAAATTGCCTCTCAATACTGTGCTTTGTTCTGTTGGAATTAGTTGTGAAATGAAATATGAATGACTTGCACACAGACAGATTTTTTCCAAAGGAAGCCTTTAAAATTCCACATGCAGTTTCTCTGTCTCTTTTTTTAAGATGTTTTTGTGCATGCAAGAAATCTACCTGTGTGCACAAACTGCATATAAACACAAATTAGTAGGCACACATCATGCAACTTGCACGTAAATCGGAGTTTTAGTCTTGCCAAATACTCGGTTGTAAAAAATGTAATTTTGCAAAACAGTGACTTTAAAAAGCTAGATTGAAGCCATTCTGAAAATTTCACCTAAAGTTTAGAAGTAACACTAAGGCTGCAAAATCTAAAAAGCAAAAGACATTGTCACTATTCTGTCCTTTAGATATATCATGCCAATGGCAGCATGTTTATTAAGAATAAATTGCTTTGCTTTTATTGGCTTAATGTTACCTTGACAGAGGGCTACATTTGAGTGGGGCTCAGACTGGCCTAGTGTGGAGAGCCCTTGACTGGTATTGAGATGACCTAGATCTTATTCCCAACTCTGCCACTGGCCTGCTGGGTGACCTTGGGCAAGTCACCTCATAATTCTGTGGCTCAATCTCCTGATCTGTAAAATGGGGGTGAAGATACTGACTTCAGTTGTCAAGCACTTGAAATCTACTGATGAAAATTGACTGAGTATTATTATTATTATTACTTTGAGTACCTCACTCAGTGAGTAGTTTCCTTGAAATCATGGGACTATTTCCAGTGTCAGATACTGCTCAGTACATAGAATGTTTTAACTTCTTTTAATTTCTAAAGAAAGTAGACTTGTTGAAATTGGAGTAGCTTCAATTTCAGTGGGAGGCACAGGCAATAAAATCCTGCTTTCCATGTCTCTTCAATGAAATGGTATCTCCTATTGAGATAGCTGAGGTGCCTTAAAATGAGTTAAGCCTCAGCTTGCTTTTATGCATCCTTAAACCCCACCACTTCCTGTTAGTAATTTGTTGGGCCTAAGATTTCTCAGGCTCAATTTGATTTCAACAATGTCTTTTTACCATTATTTCAGTGAGATCATACAGGGTTTGTGAGATGTTCTCATTGTCTGCAGGGATTCAGAATGTAAAGGACCCATTATAATTTGAAGTTGTATCGCTGCTTAATTAGGAAGCTTTGAGTGCTGGAGTCCATGCATGTGCTCCAAGTGCTGAAACAACCTTAGCCAAAGCTGCACTAGTGGGCACTTCCGTTATTTAATTTAGTAGGTAAATGGAAACCTAAAATACAGATGGGCAACACAAATGTCACATAACCAGCAAAAGAAGTGTTTGTATTGAGATCCAGAGTTTCTCATTTCATGCATGAGTTACAAAGGCTGTTTTGTTTTGAATTTATGCCAGAGTAGCTAAATTGTCAAATTACTGAAGAGTATTTCAGGGTCTGCTAGGCATTTCTAACAACATGAGAAGTAGTGGATTTGTTTTGTTAATAGCTGTGGTCCTGTCATTCTTTTTTTTTTTAATTATGAATGTGTTGTCTTAATTTACTGATAATGAAGACTAATACTCCAAAAAAAAACACATTACAATGCCTGGTTACCTTTTATATCAAGTTAAACATTTAAATAAACATTGCCAAGTTTGATAGATCAAAAATTTCCCATGCGATTAAAATTTATCCCCCTTTTTATTTCTATGATGTCCTGAATCTGGCACAGAGCTGCAGGAGTCGCTGGTTATTCTCTTTCTCCTTCTGCACCTCACCTCAAGATTGCAACAGAGTGAAATCTCAGGTTTTTTTAGCTGGGTCACCAGCTAAAAATAATAAATATCTAGCTGCCACTTCAGGGGAACATGTCATGCAAGCATGTCATGTTGTCCTGCTGCTCTGCTGTGTGAGCACTGAAATACACAGGAATTCTATTCTTTAGTCACAATGTACCTGCATGTACACAAGATGGGAATGTGTGTGCAAATGCATTAAGTGGGTTCTCTGCACTTCCCAGTGGGTAAATATCTCTGTCACTAAAACTTCTGCCTTGTGTGGCACTAACTTGGCACAGCTCTTGTTGGTTTCTCAATCAGCAAAGGACAGTCTTTTTCATCATTAATAATGACCTTCATTACTGTATGAAAGGGGTGGGGTTTTCTCTTCAAAATAAGACCACAGTATTGTATAGCTTCCTGGAACAAGTAGCTAATAAAAGGAACAATTTAACAATCTAGTGCATGTAGTCATATTCCCAGTGGGAATGAAACAGGATTCTTCAAAAGTCAGTTATTGTGATGTTGTACTGGTTGCTTTGGAAACAGAATTAGAGGAGTAGTTCATAAATTTCTCAACAAGTATCTGCCTGTTTCCAACCCATCCTCAATTTCTGCCTCTGCCTACAATAAATTAGCCACATGATAGGCTTATGAGGTTATGTTTCAAGAGTCAGTATTTTGTATCCTGTTGTCCCTTCCTTCACCTGCCTTTTAACTAGTTTGTATGCTCTTCCAAGTAGGGACCGCTTTTTGTATGTGTTTTTATAGTACCTGGTGCATTGAGGCCTGCCTCTTGTTGAGAGTCTTTGGCTATGTCTACACTTGCACTTTTAAGTCGACTTAGTGTGGCTACACTTAAAATTAAAGTCAACTTAAAGGGGAACTTACAAAGTCGACCTAGAGCATCCACACTGGATGCTCTAGGTCGACTTTGTGGGGCTAGGGGGACCTTGGGCAGGTCCACGGTGGTGGGGGGGAGCACCCTCTGTGTACAATGGGGCAAAGGGGGACAGGGACCCTGGCAGGGCAGAGCCCTGTGTGTGACACTGTCTGGATTTAGGGAAGCATTTATGATATTATTTTCTATGGATAACTCATAAATGCTGTAATCCATAGGAACTGTGTCATGTTTGGTATCAATAGAAAGGTAGTAATTTGCTGGGAATGATGATATAGTTTATGTCTAGGAATTCTATTTTGATTAGAAGTTAAGAATTTAATGTTATATCCATACTGTAACTTGTGTCATTCTGGAGAAATGTCTTAGACGGAGGGTGTGAACAACGATTGTCTCCTTAATGTTTAGGAATTTGCCAGGTAGAATGGTCCCAGGGAGTATCCTGATGAGCCATTGAGGACATAAAGAATACAACCATTGTATCCTTAATGGCTCATCAGTTTACTCCCTGGAACCATATCACCTGGCAAATTCCTAAACATTAAGGAGACAATGGTTGTTCACACCCTCCGTCTAAGACATTTCTTCAGAGTCGACTTAGGGCTACCCCAGGGCTACACTGACTTAATTCGACTTTAGAAAGTCAAATTAAGCCTTAGGTCGAGTAGAAAGGTGGTTTAATAAAGTCGACTTAATTTTCATTAAGTCGACTTTATTTTCCTTAAGTCGACTTAAGCAAGCTGCTTAAGTCAACTTAAGCAAAGTGTAGTGTAGACGCAGGGCACATTAAGTCGACTTAAGCCAAGCTTAAGTCGACTTAATTTACCAGTGTAGACGCAGCCTTTGGGAGCACCACAATATAACTAATGAGTGTGTGTGAAAGTGATTTCTTTAATTATCTGGATTTAATACCAGCCCTCCATAAAAGTTTGATTCTGAGTTATCTCAGATTATGGGTTGTAGCTGTTTATTTTTCCTTAACTGGCTCTCCCGTATGCTATCAGTTTCTGCTATGAGTCCTGTATATAACATTCTACCTTCAAAGATCCATTTCCTGTGCAAAAATAAATGTAGTTACCAGAAATAAATGCAAGGAATGCTTGAGCTCAAAGTACTGAATCACTGCAAAATAGAAATCTTATCTTGCGTGGTCCTGTGCGTAGACTAGAACTACTACCAGCATGAGTTTCTCAAAGATCAAAAGCTAAAATGTTTGTTCATTAATTTGAAAAGCAAATGATGGGCCCAAATCCAAACTCCCAAAGAGCTCCAGATCTTGGGGAACTCTGCATTTACCTTTGAGGCTGGGCCTAATCAAACGCTGGTATCTGAACAGCTTTTAGTATTTTGGGGAATACGGGATCAGGATACAAATACTATGGGTCTGGTCCATCTTGCATTTTGATCTGACCAAGTGCTAGCAATTATCTTAAAAGTGAAGACTTACAGAAACACAAAAGGAAGGAAGGAGCAGTCCTTCTGCCTTTTGAAATCAAAGGGGGAGGATTTTAGTGTACAGAATTTTTGTCTGCAAAGAAAAGAAATTTTTTGGGCTACTTTGTTTATACTGATATAATGGAAACATGTTTGACATGACTTCATCAACTTTGTGCACCATAAAAAATACAAAATCTATTGACATCAGAGTTGTTTCCAGTAACAGTGAGAGAGAGCCCAGTTTCCATGGCAACCCCAGAGTCAATCTGGGGGGATAAAGTTGCACTGGCTGTGTCCTTCACTTCCTTTTGATAAATAGTCCCAATGGATTGCTGTACACCTGCTCCTTAGATGGCACCAGGTGTGCAAAGCTAGTAAATGAAAATGTGGAAATGAAAGTTCCTTTTCAATGATGAAGCATCAAAACTTACATTAGCTTTCTTAGATAGCTTTTTTTTGTTGTTGTTGAGTCAGCTGCTTGGGAATTGTGCATGTATAGTAGGTTAATGTGCATTTTCCTACTTTTCCTTGCTCAAGTGTTAACAAAAAATGTAGGCTCCGTTCCAGCAGGAGATGAGAAACAGTGATGATAGCTTCTAAAACATTATTAGAAATCAAATTAGTTTTCACTAACTTCAAACTCAGCAACTGCTTCTAATCCTCAAGCTGTCACAAATTGTCGTTATATCTAATAAAGGACTGTAGAATCTGATACTATTACTTCTTACAATTCTTTGTTTTTAGCGTTTTCTAAATCGAGCTGTGGAAACAGTTGCCTTATGTTGCACAGTTAGTTTATTCTTTTAACATAATTAGAATATATTATATACATAAAAGAGTTAAAGAAACTGAGCATAAAGCACTGTGCAAATACCCACAGTGTGTTTGAACTGCTGTGAAATCTTTTAGAGCACATGTTTAGGGCATTGGTTTTTTTCCTTTGCATTTAGTTTGTGTACTTGTACAGGGAGATAACCGGGAGCTAACCTCCAAGATTTGCATCTTCTTGTTCCTTTTTTTTTTTAATGGTCATTTGTGTGTAATTCCTCCTGGGGTCTGCTCCCTGATCAAACACCATAGTCTTCTTTTCTCCCTTTCCCTTTTTTGTGACATTACTATTACTTTGAAGCACCCAGCAGCAGCAGAAATTATCTTGGCAATATAATAATCCTCCTCTAAATACTTCCCTAATTTAAGACCTTGTGATGATTGTGCAAATTTGTCTCAGCCTCTGAGCACAGTAAGAGCACAATAGTGCTTCAGTGTGTGGAGCCACATTGTGGCCCATTAAACGAGTTCTAATATCTAACAAACCCCTTTCTCCATTTAACAGTTGCATTTTTAATTAGTCACTCATTTTACTTTAGATCTTGCTTTATTTTTCCTGTGCCTATTAGCACCACTGAGGCAATTACAGCAGAATGAATAATTTCTGCATGACCCAGACAACAGGGCTTTTTCTGAGATATTAGCAAATGGATGGATTTAAAGGGTTAATGTACATGATACTTGTACACTTTGTGCATCAGAACAACCTTTAAGCAAGCTTTGCTATTCAGTTTATTTAGTCATCCTTTTGTAGGGGCATTAAAATTACATCTACTGTTAGACTAAGCATGTTTCTGAAATCCCAAATTAATCTGGATACTCTTGAAGTTGTTTTTGGTATATAATTGCCTGCTTTAAGATATCTTCATAAAAGGGCAAAGTACTAAAACAATATTTCAGTGAATCATAACCCAGCAAATGTTTGTTATTGTATTTAAAGACAGGGAAAAACCACTTCTCTGGTATTATTGCACCTCCAGGCCTATATGCAACAATTAGATCCATAAGAACTCTATTCAGCTGTTGCCAGAACGGAGCCATGTGCTAACATTTGTAGTCCAGTAACTAATAGGACCTTAGTTTTCAGGAATGTCTTCTGCTGTTGTGAAATACTACTTGGAAAAACACATGCAACTGCATGCATTACCACTGCTGTTTGTATTCACATAAAACTTATAGGAACAACTTAAATGACCTCTTTTCAACATGTGGTTAGTTAAGGATATGTTTTTAAGGTTATAATTTGGTGAAAGGGACCCAGGCTAAACTGTTTTATGTGCTCTACTTGTTTAACCTTCACATTCCCAACAGGGTTTTTTTCAATTGTATGTAAGCTTCCCTGATGGCTGCCTAATAGTTTTTGTAAGATAACTGGTATCTTGCAGATTTATTTGAAGTAAAAATTAGTTAGTTAGCATGTTTACTCAGCGTGAGTCAATACATAACTATTTCTGTGTAGAAAATACAGTGATCATTACTGAAAGCCTTACAAAAGTCTTTGCAAATACAGTAATTGGTATTACCATGGTATTCAATGTATTCCCTAGATCAGTGGTTCCCAACCTTTCCCTTCATGCGAACCACTACATTATCATCCAGAGCTTTTGCGGATCACCACATAAACAAGCTGTTTCAAACTTTTTTAACATAGCCTATGGCTGATAGGAGTCAAACTTGTATATCAAGGAGTATTTAAAATGCAGCCATTTCTAATAATCTATTATGCTCACTCACAAATATATTGCACTTGTCCCAGTACATTTACCGACAGTAATTATCTCCCCCACCCCCCTCATGGGCCACCTGCAGTATCCTCGTGGACCACCAGTTGGGAACCACTGCCCTAGATGGCATTCCTTGCATTTAGAACTATTTAGAGAATAGCATAAATACTGGCAAGATTAACTAATTGTGGGGGCATTTGTAATGATTTTGCTGGCCATCTCCGTAGGAGCAGGGGTAGGAGAGAATTTGGGCATCACTGCCTTGTTGCATTGATACGATGGTAACTCAGTAACAGCTATCATATTGGGATTTGGTTTTTTAGGGTGCAGCTGTACGGTTCCCAGAAGCTGTTATGTTTCTTTTATCTTCAGAAATGTTTTCTTCTGGCTTTTCTTTTTATAATAGATTGAACAAATGAGGAATGAACTACTTCAAGAAAGGGCTACGAGACAAGATTTGGAGTGTGACAAGATTTCATTGGAAAGACAGGTACCAATTCCAGCCATACCTCCTCAGTCTGTGAGCCCAACAGATACAACAAGCTTAGCAGGATCATGCTAGATTAGTATTTGGCTTGAAGCCTTCTAGTGGCATCTAAAAGTTGTGGGAAGTAATGCTGCTGATGCTCTAGCTCAGGGGTCCTCAAACTACGGCCCGCGGGCTGGATACGGCCCGCCAAGGACATTTACCCGGCCCCCGCCCCTGCTGCGGCCTGCCCCATGCGGCCGGGGCAGCGGGGTGGCTGCAGCCGGGGCAGGCTCCCGGTCTCCACCCGCCGGCCGCCTCAACTTCCCGCCCCGGAGCCGACCCTGCCCAGCTCTGCCGACAGCCTCGGCCTCCCGTCATGGGGCCAGGATCGGTCTCCGTTGCCGGGATCTGCTCTTCCCTGCCGGAGCCGCGTTCGGGTCCCTGCCAGTGTTCCTGCTGCGGCCGGGCTGGGGAGATTCAAATCTCCCGCCCTGAGCATGCTCAGACAGAGCGTGCTCAGGGTGGGAGCAGCCTGGCCCAGAAGAGGCTCTGCCGGCCGTCCCTGCAGCTGCAAGCCTCCGGCCAGGTAAGGGGGCTGGGAAGGGGCTGGAGGGAGGCCTGGAGAGGGGTGGGGGGCACATGGGGGCAAGGAGACTGGTGGTGGCTGGGAGGGGTGGAGGGAAC
>ML685765.1:12062091-12102169 GCA_007922175.1 Pelusios castaneus | reverse complement strand
GGAACATGGGGGCAAGGAGACTGGTGGTGGCTGGGAGGGGTGGAGGGCAGTGTTCCCTCAGCTGCGTGGGTGTGCGGCCGTGCAGTGGCCGTTGCAACCCCCATGCAGCACGGACAGACCCCGTGCAGGCCGGCAGCCCCTACCGCCCCCTCCAGACCCCCGGGGCTGCGGTTTGCCGCGGAGAACCGAGCTGGACCCGGCCTCTGGGCTGGCCCTCCCTGCCCCCAGGGCGGAGCAGGCAGGCTCAGGGCCAGGGCATGTGCGCCTGCCTGCCTGCCTGCCCCATGCGGCTGGGGCAGGCTCCCGGGCTCGCACCCGCCAGCTGCCTCGACTTCCCAGCCTGGGGTCGTCTCCGGTCTGCCGGCAGCCTTGGTCTCCCGGCACGGGGCCACGATCGGTCTCAGGTGCCGGGGTCTGCTCTGCCCTGCCGAGGCCGTGTTCGGGTCCCCGCCGCCAGCGGCCTCAGCTTCTTTCTTTTTTTTTTTTTTTTTCTTCTTTGCCTTCCTTTCTCTTCTTTGCCTTCCTTTCTCCTCCTTCCTTTCTCTCCCTTACCTTCCTTTCTCTTCTTTGCCTTCCCTTCTCTCCCTTGCCTTCCTTTCTCTTCTTTGCCTTCCTTTCTCTTCTTGCCTTCCTTTCTCCTCCTTCCTTTCTCTTCTTTGCCTTCCTTTCTCTTCTTTGCCTTCTCTTCTTTGCCTTCCTTTCTCCTCCTTCCTTTCTCTTCTTTGCCTTCCTTTCTCTTCTTTGCCCTCCTTTCTCTTCTTGCCTTCCTTTCTCCTCCTTCCTTTCTCTCCTTTGCCTTCCTTTCTCTTCTTGCCCTCCTTTCTCTTTTTTGCCCTCCTTTCTCCTCTTTGCCCTCCTTTCTCCTCCTTCCTTTCTCTTCTTTGCCCTCCTTTCTCTTCCTTGCCTTCCTTTCTCTTCTTTGCCCTCCTTTCTCTTCTTTGCCTTCCCTTCTCTCCCTTGCCTTCCTTTCTCTCCCTTGCCTTCCTTTCTCCTCCTTCCTTTCTCTCCCTTGCCTTCCTTTCTCTTCCTTGCCTTCCTTTCTCCTCCTTCCTTTCTCTTCTTTTCCTTCCTTTCCTTTTTTTCTTTTTCTCTTCCCTGTCTTCCTTCCTTCCTTCCTGCTCTTTCTTTCTTTGCTTCCTTCCTTTTTCTCTTACTTTTTTCTTTTTCTCCTCCTTCCTTCTCTTTTTTCTTTCTCTCCCTTCTTTTTTAAAAAGCTTTTTAAAAATTAATTTTAAATAAAAACCTTTCTAAAAATTAAATTTCAATTCAAAATTCATTCCAATTAATTAAACACAATTAATTATTTCTATTTACAATCACTTTATCTTCAATTAATGCCTGTGCAGTGCAGCGCAGTGTGCATAGGAATTTGTTTGTTTTTTTCAAACTATAGTACGGCCCCCCAACAGCCTGAGGGACCGTGAACTGGCCCCCTGTTTAAAAAGTTTGAGGACCCCTGCTCTAGCTTATACATCCTCAGCATAGCAAGTTTGGGGTTTCTACCATTTTTAGAAGAGACAAGATGAAAATAAGTTTCTGACCACTTGCTGTCAATAAGGATCCCAAAGCATATCTCAAGAGAGTGAAGATACCATTCCTCTTGTCCTGGATGAATTCCAACTCTCTCATTATATTTTCTATCACTCTGTAAGTTTCAGTTAAACACAGTATTTGTCATTTTATTTCCTAACCAGTGATACTGTACAGTGCTGTATAGTTTATCAGCTTCTGCTTTCATCTCAGTATTTTACAGCAATGGGGAAGGAATCCCTATATCACATACAGTCTGTGTAAATGTTTTGCAATGCAAGACATGCCAACATAATGCCATATCTGACTCACCTTGGTAATGAGTTTAAAGGAAAGAGTGCCACCTGCTGATAAACCAGCAGTTGGGTTTTCCCCATAGATCTTCCAGTTACAGCATTGATTTATAGCATATATTAAATTAAACTTATGAGATCTGAAGTGATCACAGCATGAAGTAGTGTAACTCAAAACTTATATTTCAGTATTACCTAACTCTTCCTATAAGCTGCTCACTGGTGCTTGATTTTTAACTTTCTTTTGTAATGATTGAGGGGCTTTTTAAGAGAACTCTGACATAAGTTTACTAGGTTGAAATTTTGAAAACTTTAAGCCTCTGTCTAAATGAACCCTACTTGCAGATTTTCATGCAAACAATATCCTAGAGTACTGCTTCAATCTCTTGCTGATCAGTATTTTGAAAATCAAAAGCCATACTCAGTGACATAGCTTCTAATTGTTGTACTGCAGTGTTGCTGGAGCTGTGTTGGTCTCAGATATTAGGGAGACATGATCGGTGAGGTAATATCCTTTATTGGATCAGCTTGCGTTAGTGAGAGAGAGAAGCTTTTGAAAGCTTAAAAGATATTACCTCACCTACCATTGCTCTCTGATAGCTTTTAATTGTTAGTTTATTTTGTACTGCGGGTGGTAGAGATTCTGCTTTTAAAAAGGCAGATATTTACATACGGCATCATATAGTGAATAATGGATTGTTAAAGTGAGTGAATTTAGCGATCACATGAAAACTTAGAATGCAACTTGAGTGGCTTATCTCTTGAGTGGCTTACTTATTTGAATGTGAGGCTGCTAGGAGGGAAGAGGAAACCTCATTGAAAACCTAAATGGACTTATTTTGATTAAAAAGTCTTCTGTTCTCCTTGAGGTTAGTTAATATTTATCTGAGTGAACTTATTGACTGTAAGGATTGAAGGGAATATAATGATCTGTCATATGAATATAATACAATGATTTGTCTTATAGTTTACTGTGCAGTATTTTTCATCATCTGTATTATAGTTGAAATGGAAAAACAACAACAGACTGTAAATTGTACCACAACTAAGTTAAATCACAGCATCATAGAAATGGTGGGCTGGAAGGGACCTCAAAAAGTCACCCAGTCTAGCTCCCTGTGTTGAAGTAGGGCCAAGTAAACACAGACTCTCCCAGACTGGTTTGTTCACTCTGTTACTAAAATCCTCCAAAGACGGGGATTCCACAGTCTCCCTTGGAAGCCTATTCCAGAGCTTAATGACCTTATAGTTAGAAAGTTTTTTCTGAAGTTCTAACATAAATCTCCCTTGCTGCAGATTAAGCCAATTACTTCTTGTCCTATCTTTACTGGACACAGAGAACAATTCATCACCATCCTTTTTATAACAGCTGTTAATATATCTGAGGACTGTTATCAGATCCCCCTCACTCTTCTTTTCTCAGGACTATACATGCCCAGGTTTTAACCCTTCCTCATAGATCAGGTTTTCTAAACCTTTTATTGTTTTTGTTGCTCTCCTCTGGACTCTCTCCAACTTGGCCACATCTTTGTTAAAGGTTGGCTCATAGAATTGGACACAGTACTCCAGCTGAGGGCTCGCCAGTGCTGAGTAGAGTGGGACAGTTACCTCCTGAGTCCAGGACCAGATTAAGGCAGGGGCTTTAGGGGCTGCAGCCCCAGGCCCCCACCTAAAGGGGGCCCCTGCAGTCTTCCAAAACTCCGGACTAAGGTGGTCTCAGTGGCACGCTGCTGCCACAAACCATCAGCCTGCCTGCCTAGTCCACCGGCTGGTCCAGTCTGCTCCAGATCAGCCAGCCCGATGGCCTGGGTTGAAGCACCGTGTACTGTGGCCTCTGGCCTGTGGGCATCCCCCACCCCACCACCAGTCTCCCCACAGCAGCACCAGCCTGTGGGCCCCCGAGAGCCCCTGCCTCCCCAGCACTTGTGGGGCCGGGGCCCTGCCCCCACACTGGATGCCATTGCAGGGGGGAGGTTGTGCACAAAAGTGAGCAGCCCCAGCCTCCCCCAGGCCTTGATCCAGCCATGCCCATGTCTTTCAAACCACACTCCTTTTAGTAAAATATCTGAGAGACAAGGGGGGGTGAGGTAATATCTTTTATTGGACCAACTTCTGCTGGTGAAACAGCCAAACTTTCACACTCTGGGAAAGTTTTCTGAAGGGTTGGGGGACTTCAAGCCTAGGATTCCAGTTCAGGACTATTTCAAAGTCTTAATTTTGACTAAATTCTCAAAAAAGGGAGATAGGTTTGCTAGGGTCTACAAACCTCTCAACAAAGGTTTTACTGATGGGTTGTTTTTTTTAATCACCTGACAAATGTAATATTCTTTTGTTCACTCACTGAACGTGAAAGCACCTTCACATTCAGTGTTTCTCTGCCCAGATTGTTTTGTATTAAGGCCGTGCATATGTCTGTTAAGATGCCAGTGCTGATTATGTAATCGTAATAATGTATGTTCTAATTCTAGAACAAAGATTTGAAGAGCCGAATCCTTCACCTTGAAGGTTCTTATAGGTCCAGTAAAGAAGGACTTGTTGCTCAAATGGAAGCAAGGATCACCGAGCTAGAGGGACGGCTAGAAAATGAAGAGAGGTAAAATAAGCTAAGTTCAGAGCCTGGAAGTTGTACACATGCACAGTCAGTGGCGTTGCTGGTGCTGGGCACGCAGGTCACGTACCCCAAGTCCAGCGGGGACCCAGGCCCAGCCTCTAGTGGCAGCCCAATCTGGTCCCAACCCTGGACAGGGACCCGGGGCCACCTGCTGGTGACGGCCTGATCCGGCCTCAACCGCAACCAGGGACTCACCCGCCCACGATGACCTGATCCGGCCCTGACCCTGGCCGGGGACTGGGGGCCCGCCCACCAGTGGTGGCCCGATCTGGCCCTCACTGGGAATCCATCCCTGACCTTGGCTGGGGATCCTGGACCGGGCTACAGGCCAGAGGCAGCCACCAGAGGGTTGGATCTGGCCTGGGCCCCAAACCTATTTTCAGGGCAGTGATGCCTCTGTGCATAGGCATGTGTCATCTTGCTAATTTAGTGTTCATTGGAAGCGTGTGTGGTCTCCAGATCTGTCATTGCAAAAATTTTTCACAAGCACTAAATTTTCATGGCATTTTGTTTAAAAGAAGCCCTGAATGTATTCATTTTGATTGCTACAGAAAGTTATTGGTAATTATTGTATAGCCTCTAAAACGGGACCGCCATACTAGTAGCATTAGACATATCTCTTATTTTATCAGTAGCTGCCATCAGTTATAGTCACAGAAATGCCAACTCCAGTTAAGCATTTCAGTTTTCAGATGCATTTCAAAGTTAATTTTTGGTGAGAAGTGCTTCCTACCTTCTAAACTTGCTCAGTACGGCACTGAGAAAAATAAGTACATTTTCCCTTTATGTTTCATGCTTTGAACAGATCTTCAATTTGTTGCACAAAATCAGTACATCAAAGCAGATGCGATTAGTATTTAGTTTGCACTTAGAATATCAAAAGGGCATAAACTCAGAAGGATTTGGAATGATTCAAACTGCAATTTCTATGTATCTGGATTTTTTAGGGATCGGGCTAATCTCCAGCTAAGCAATCGCAGACTTGAAAGGAAAGTGAAGGAGTTAATGTTGCAAGTAGATGATGAACACCTCTCACTGACTGACCAAAAGGACCAGGTAGAGGGAAAGATTTATATATAACAGTCTGTTATTTCTGTAAATATAAATGACAGCGTATTGTATATACAGGGATCCTCAAAGTTTAGAATACAGATAAATGCTTGATTATTAATATTTTTGTGAACGTGTTTTACAAGATTCTTTTATTCCCAGTACCAAGTAGCAATAAGTGGAGAAAATGAGACGTTTAGGCTTCTCCTGAGACTAACAATGATCTAGTTCTTATGTTTATTTTTAAAACTTCATTGAACACCAGAAAGTATCATCAATCAGATCCAAATGTATGCATTAGAAAATAGTAAATGATGTCCCTTACAAGAAAATCCTCTCTAAAGAAAAAAGGCCTTTTTAGGTTTTTTAAAGAAATGGATATTCTGCAATTTGTAGTAGCAATGTGTATTATCATTTTGATGTGACTTTTTCTGATTCCTTTACTAAAACACCATGGCCACGTCTACACTGAAAAGTTAAGTCGACTGTATAAAGTAGACTTATTAAGGTTGACTTTAAATTGACTTAAAGTGGACCTTATTAAGTCAACTTAACAGAAGTAGACTTAACTTTTCAAGTGTAGATGTGGCCTCTTTTCGACCTTATTAAGTCAACTTAATGTTTTAAGGTGACTTAAAAAGGTCCACTTAGGCACTACTATGCATCTCCACTGGCTTAAGTCAACTTAATAAAGTCGACTTAAGCACTAGTTCAAATTCAAATGAGGTGTTATTAATTTGAACTAACTTTTCCTTAATTCGATTTAAGGAGCAGCTTAAGTCGAATTAAGGAAAGCTCAGTGTAGACGTGGAGTAAATTAAGTCGACTTAAGCCTCCTTAAGTCGACTTCATTTGTAAGTGTAGACGCACCCCATTTGTTTAGTAAAATGGGTCAAATAGCCTTTATTCTAAATAAGCAGATTACACTTTCCCTAATGTTTGCTGTGGCAACAGTCATTCAATATTTACTCTTTAAGTATTTTTTATGTACCTAATTATATAAATACATCGGTTAGTGTAGCTTAAACTACATATACAGTGTAGTTGTAGCTGTGTCCACCCCAGGATATCAGAGAGACAAGGTGAGTGAGGTAGCATCTTTTACTGGACCAACTTCAAAAGCTTGCTCTCTCACCACAGATCTTGGTCGAATATCCTCATCTACCTTGTCTAGCTTAAACTATGACACTCTAGTAACTCCAGGCATAGGTTTTTGGGGGGTTGTGGGTTATGGGTGGGGGGGTTGCCTTAAGTGTGAGGGGTGGGGAGGGTTGTCAGGATCCTCTACAACCGCCACCCCCGGGGCCTCTCCAACCTCCCCCCCCCCCCCCCCCGGGCCCTTCCCTGCTCCTCTCAGCCCCCACGTTCCCTCCCCGCTGGTTCCCTGACTCCCCAACCCTCTGCTGCGCTCCTCTTGCCCCCCTGGCTCCTCCCCGCCTGCTGCCAGTTCCACCCCCCCCACCCTGGGCCCTTCCCCACCCACCCTCTGGCTCACCAACGCCCAGCCCCTTCACCCCCTTACCTGGCCAGAGCTGCAGGGGCAGCCAGAGTCGCTCTCTGGCCAGGCTGCTCCCACCCTGTGTCACGCATCTGAGCATGCTCTGGGTGGGAAATTTGAAAAAGCTGCAGCCTGGCCACTGTTCCCAGGCGTCCATGGGCCAGATTCTAGCCCCTGGCCGGCCAGATTCTGGCCCATAGCCACCGTTCCTGGCCCCTGCCAGCCCCGCTGCCCAGCTGGGGGCTGGGATCAGCAGGGGAAAGACCTTTTCTCCCGCTGACCCCGGCTGCCAGCTGGGCAGTGGGGCCAGCCAGGGAAAAATAGGTGCCGGTACACTGTACTGGGGCGTACTGGCAGAAAAAAAGCCTTGAATGTTCATAGTAGCTAGGAGGTATCTGTCTGTAGTGTTGTCTTTAGTCTGAAAACATTAATTTACCATTACTTGTCTCAAAGACTACTTGCAGACTTCAGCTTCTGTTTGGTGCAGTTCTCCAATGTCATGACATTGGCAACGCTGTGACTTCACTCCCCAATTCATAGATGCTGCGGGAATAGAATTCCTCTAATCAGCTGCTCTTTAAATATTTCAGTTGAGTTTACGATTGAAAGCAATGAAACGCCAGGTTGAAGAAGCCGAAGAAGAAATAGACAGACTGGAAAGTGCGAAAAAGAAGCTTCAGAGGGAATTAGAAGAGCAAATGGACACGAATGATCAATTGCAAGGACAACTTAATGCTATGAAAAAGGAATTAAGGTTGGATTTCTTATAAAATCCGATTCCTAGAAGACAAAAAGCCCCCCCCCCCACACACACACACTACCAAATGTTACACTTCTGTGCAATTCTCACAAAATACTTAAGAGTGCCTTATAGGAGCATTGAGAATTGGTGCAAAAATTAAAGGCTTCTCTACATTACCCTTGCAAACCATCAATTTCCTGACAATCTTGAATGCTTAATTTGGCTCCTGTATCCTATAAAATATGCTTTTCTTTGTCAAATTTCATTTTAAATTATACTGTAGGAAAGCAGACTTATTCCAGATGTTTGTTTATGCATCGGTTGCTGTAAACCAATTGTAAACAACTGGAAAATACTAATCTCTGAATGCTCCAGCCCATCAGACTCGGACTGCCCTCTGGAAGTGTAGGATGTTTGCTGCCTGAGATGCAGAGCTGGCAGCAACTCTTCTGAAATACTTTCCTCTGCAAATATCTCCTACTCTCATTTAGGTGCTGCGATTGCTCAGCCCTGTTATCAGAGTCTCTTGAGCTGGGCTGAGCAGAGCTAGTGAGGCAGGGGGCAAACTCCCACTGTCACAGATCAAAATAATGGTTTCGCTGTATTTCATTGCAGAGATAAACTTACTGATGATAACTAAGGGGACTAGTTCTTCTGTATTTGATTCTAAAAGTGTTTTTTATATCAGAGTGGTTTTCGCATGATGCCTGAGTTTTTCATGGCTGTGATATGTTAGCTGGAAGGCCCTGAACAAAACTCTGCTAAAGTTAGGTGTGAGAGAGAGGAAAATGTTCAGGAATATTGTTCACCACAGCTGCTGAGAGCTTTGGAAATGTCTGAATAAGTGCCAGCTGTGGTAGATTAGAAGACAGCTAAAGTGGTCAACAAAGCATGATCCATTGTGGAGCTAAGTGGTAAATGAATGTCACATGGGTTTCATTCCACATGTGTGTGTAAGATGTAGTTATGTAGATAAGAGTTTTGGGTATGTAGATACTTTTGAAAACCCTCCCCTTATTAATTTAAGACAAGTCCCTGTGACTGACTTAGCTTAAAGTAACACAGGCACTAATCTCCACCAGAATATAGTCAGTGCTACTATGAACTGAGCACATGTTTTAGTTACACATACATGCCTAGAGCATCGCTGTATAGACATGTATATATTTTTGTTTTAGCAGACGGAAGAAGTCACCAAGTAAAGTGTTGACTGACCTTGATGATGATGACGACGATGACGATGATTTCAGTACAGATGGAGAGAGCCTCTATGAAGCACCTTCTTGATATAAATCCTCAAAAGACAATGATAGAAAAAGCTAAAACTGAACCGAACCTGTGATTCTGTTAAATTAATTTAGGCTGATCTTCTATTATCAAGGGCTTGCAGATTCCAAGAGCCAAATGATTTTGGCTTTGGATTTGGATTTGAGAGCTGATGATCTTTATTGTGCTATTTTCATATTTAGATCTTCTTTGGGTAATACAGAAAACAAGATTGCATTATAAAACATCTAGAAATATAGTTTGTACCTGTTACCTTTGAGAAAACATATGTTATAACTGGGATGATGTTTCACATTAGAGAGGTGATTTTGCTAAAATTCTGTTTAAGTAAATCTAAATGAGAGCCATCTTGAAAATGATTGCAAACTAGTTTATTTGAGGTAACTGCTAAATAATTTTTTCCTAGAATTTAGGAAACCAGAATGCAGAGGATTATTTAATAACTGTAAGTAGAGGAAATTGATGTAAAGAAATGTAAATATTTTTACCTAAACCTTTTATTTACTACTTTAGTGCCATTTTGTAAAGCTTCAAAAATTTTATAGATCAGTTTCATATGAAAAGTACTTAAATCTATTTTGAGCATTATACCTTTTTAACTAAAAAAAAAACAGGAAAAAAACTAATGCATTTTATGTTTTAGGGAGCAGATTCATGGTTTTCAAGGCAAGAAACAAAGTTAAATTTTAAATTCAGTATAAATTTTATTATAGGTAGTCTACAGATTAGAGGTCAGAGTCTGACTTGCATGATTGGACCTGAAGATCCAAATCCTGTTCATTAACTTCAAACAGACCATCACTTGTGTATGGTAAGCATTTTGTCTACAAAGCCATCTTCCATTAGAAGGGAACAGTGAAAACAAAATTAGTTATTACTTGCAACGTTTTGTTCTAAAGAGGCTCTTTGTGCTGGGTGCAGATCACTCTGGGCCTGATCAGCAAAACACTTTGCAAAGGCTTAACTTGAAGCCCTTGCGTACTCCTGTTGATTTCAGTAGGCTTACTCAAGGGCTTCAAGTTAAGCACAGTCTTAAGTGCTTTGATTAACTAATCCCACAGTGCTCTGTACTTGGTAGGATGGATCCCACACTGCAGGAAAAGTTAACACCCAGCAATCTAATTTTATATTTCTATTATGTTCTTTAGTGCCTGTTCATAATATTTTGCAATCTACAGTAACATAGGCAGTGTTTCGGTTTATGACAGTTTGGAAATTATCTTGATCAATCCTGTAATGAAACTTCAAAAAATGCACAATGCAAATGTGTGGGTTTTATTTTAGATATTTTACTAACTATATTATCACCTGTATAATTTGCATCATGCCTCCTTGCTGTGCTCTTTTGCAAATTTAGCATCTTTGGAAATCTGTTGCCAAATAATTTTGATAATAAGCCATAGTTAAGTCATATCTGATTAGTGACTTCTTTTAAATAATATTTAAGTAAGCACTTCTCTGTTGCATGGACCAAGTAACCATTTCTTGTGATGTAGTTCTAAAATTATTAGAACCTTAGAGGTGTTATAATCTTCCAGTTAAGGCCCAAGTCCTGCCTTGAGGATGCAGCAATCTGTCCACTTGTAAATTGTGGGATCAGAGCCCATATCTTCTTTTTTATACATAATTATAATTGCACCTGACATTTATCAAAAATAAATTACTACTTTCATCCAGATTATATTATCTCTGAAAATTATATATGCTTTCCAATTAATTATTTTCCTGGCTCCTATAAAGTAATCCCTTTTAAATAATCTTCTTTGCACTACTTTAGTAATGTTAAAAAAACTGGAAAAGCTGCGCTGTGTTGTATTGACAATCATCTGATAATAATCTGTTGTGACTTTTTATGTTTTATTTTACACCTGGATTTGACTGTAAACAGTTGATAATTTTCAGTTTGGTTTCAACACTAATCTTAATGTCATCAATTACTGTTCTTTCAAGCCATTGGGAAAGAATCAGTATTGCAGCTACCTCCAGGTACACTAAACTGTAACAGAAAAATCATTTAAAATAAACTGTATCAGCCATGCTCCTTTACTGCTACTTTTTATGTTGAATTTGGGTTGATTTCATGTTTGACTGGCGTACTACAGAATGTGCGTATTTAAAATATATTAAAATAAATTGTTCTGGAAACATGTTATAAGAAAACTTCTGTATTCCCTTCTACCTGGGAAGGTAGTTTTCATCCAGAACATCTCTCTTTTTCAAGAACACGGAAACTCTAAAAGGTTTTTTTCACTTGTTTAAATTTAGGGGAAAAAATGAAAGAAAGAGCCATATTTGTTGTAAACTCTAATAAAGACATGAATAAATTAATACTGCCTCTTGTCCATACATTTAGGTCTTCTTGTAATAATTGAGCCAACAAATTTGCCCTAATTATAATCTGAATTGTCAGATGTGGGTGAAAGTTCATTAACTGTCACAATAACCTCTGGCAGTAAATATTGCTAGGAAAAGATGCAAAAGGGAGGTGGGGTGAAATACTCCAAAGGGGAGACCTATCAATATAATTCAAGGACTATGTCAATGAAATGTGAGATCAGAAATCAATGGACCAAAACTGGTGTGTCAGAAATTCAGCCTAATTAGTCTACAAAATAGTGAGAGGAGGGGATGGGCAATTCCAACCATCAACCCTTTTGGGATCCTAAAAACAAAACAAAAAGATTAAAAGCAGCAGAAGAGACTGATTGCCAACAACTGCTGCAGCAAGCTTTATCACCATGCCTGCCACCCCCACCATCTCCTGGGACACAGAGATCCACTGTAACATCATTGGACTGTCATCATCCTAATTCCAAATAGATGTCCTGAGAAGACCGAGCCAAAGAGGGGGACCCAGATGATACTGCTGCCTTCACCAGCTCTGGCTAAATCTTGAATGCCATCTGGAATGTGGAATTTTGTTGGCCCTTTCCTTCCCTGCACATCTCTTTTTCCTTCCCCACCTCTTCTCCTCTTCTTCTGTTTAATAGGAGCCTGACATAACTGACCAAGTTTGTATATTTTGCAACACTGCTGTAAGCCTGGGACCAGAAAAAAAAACAGATAAAACAATGCCCTGACCAGCCCGATGCTTGTATAAGTTTGCCAGGTCTTGGAGTGGCTGATCAGACCACGTGCTGTCCCTGCATTTTTTCCAGCAGTGAGGTTGCAAGTGAAAGTCAATGCAAGAGATAGCAGCTGTATTTTCTGTCTTTGCTGTTGTTTTCTTTCCCCTTCTGCGTGCATTTCCCTTGTCTTCTAGGAAACGGGATCAGACTTTGACAGCAGCTTAAGCCCATTTCAATTAACGTTTCCCCACCCCCCCTTTTGATTCTTCAGGCCCACATATTCCATCTAAATTTAATACAACAGTCAGCTCATCTGAGAATGGTGGTTTTTCTTTAGATTTCTTTTTTAAGATAATAGAAATCCTGATGCTATGTCATACACTCCCCTGCATTTAATTTCCTCCCACTCTGTAACTTTCCTATCTTCAAAGCGTCTGACGAAGTGGGATTTTCTCCCACGAAAGCTCATGCGATAAATAAACCTGTTAGTCTTTAAAAGTGCCACAGGACTCTGTTGTCTTTCTACAATAGACTAACACGGCTACCCCTTTGGAATTTGACTTAAATGTTTATGTTGAAGCAAGAGAAAAGGGCACTTGTCCTCATCACTTACAGAGCAGTTTGAATTACAGTTCTGATTCAGTAGTATCATCCCTTGAGAGGTGTGTGACACTTGTCTTTGCACCAGACAGATAATTATTGGAATTTCGTTTGCAAATTAAACCTTTGTAATATGACCAAACAACCCTTCTGTATTTATCTTGGAAATTACACCATTGATATTAGCTGAATATCTATTTAAACTGCGTGTTTTGCACGTCACAAATCCTTGGCTAGCAAAATGCCAAATACTAGAATCTATTTGCAGTTTTCCAGAGTCAGAAGGTCAGCTCTTCAGTGACTAAATTATTTAAGTATAGCACAGAAAAAATCTTTAGCTCCTGTTAAGAGCTTCCCATATTTTAAGTTTGAGAACCTCTGATATTCCAACCAAAGCAGCTTTCATCATAAAAAGATTGATCAGGATGTCCAAATTGATTACTATAGCAGTTCTTTCTCCATCCGTCTCAGGTAAGCATTGTTCAAAACTCAAATGAAATCCTTTCTCAGATTATGAAAGTTTCCTAGCTGTTTTTCACATTGTTTACTATTTCTATGTCCCTCTGCTTTTCTGAATTTCAAGAGAAACTAGTCTCCTGATACTGCTGGCCTAACAAAAAGTGAGTAGTAATGAAAAGCTAAGAAGACCTGTCCTTCTGAGACATAAGGTACCTCTACACTTCAGTGTAGATGTGTAACTTCCAGCTCGAGGAGACACACCTGTACTAGCTCTGATTGAATTTGCATGTAAAAATAGAAGTGTAGCTGCAGCAACGCAAGCAGTAGGAGGGGCTAGCTGCCTGCATAGGTCGTGGATTGGATCATCCTTGGGGTGGCTAACTCTTCATACCTGGGTGATGACATTGCTATTTTCAGTGCACTAGCTCAATCCAAGCTAGAGCTGGTATGTCTACCTGAGCTGAAGATTACACCTACCAGCTCAAAGTGTAGGCATTCATACAGACCCAAGGGCTATGTCTACACTTGCTAAAATTAGTTCGAATTAGTTAGTTTGAACTAGCATGGCCACACTGGAATGTTAGTTCGAACTAAGCAAGCACTTGTTTAGTTCGAATTAGCGATCCCCATTCATTTCAATGGCCGGTTAATTCGAACTAAGAAATTAGTTCAAATTAAGATGGCCACATTGGTTAATTCGAACTAGTTAGTTCAAATTAACCCCTTGGTTCGAATATCCTATTTGAATTTATTAGTTCAGATTAAGGAAGCCCTTAATTAGAACTAATTAAAGCCTAGTGTAGCCATAGTTAGTTCAAACTAAGGAGGCTTAATTCGAACTAACTTGCTAGTGTAGACATAGCCAAGAGGTTCACACCACCATAAGAGGTTTAGGTGTATTACATGTGCTCAATCTGAATTCTGAATTTTTTAAGCTTTTTCCATCATCTGTTAGACCACCTCCTTTCAACCTGGCATATCTCACAGGATAAACAGGGCCAGGCCAGATTAGTTCCAAAATGAGTCCAAGCTTTGATGATCTAGTGGGTGCTGCACTTTCTGTCTAAAGTACCAATATTAAACGTTATGCCTCTGCGTGGGATTAGAGGACACTGAGGCGGTGTCTTTTAGGTGGGCTATCCCACTGAGCTTCTGGAAGCTTGTACTCATTTAGAGATGACGTGATCTGTCATAAGAATGAAACTGCTAACAAGCCATGGCCACTTAATTATGCCACTTACTTTCTCTGTGCCTCAGTTTCCTTATGTGTAAACAGAGATTAGTAAAACTTGGATATCACGAAAGGGTTGTGATGCTTTAATTCATTGGTAGTTATGAAGTACGTTAAGATTATTGAATGAAAAGTTCCTATGTGAGTGCAAAGTGTCTACATAATATGATTCTGGAACTGTCACACTGTGTGTCACTCTGAAGCCTAGAATGCCTGAGTCAGTGTGACACAATGGAAACAGCTACCAGCATGGTTGATGATTGGGAGATTATTTTTTGTTTGTTAGAATATCAGCAAGTTCAGTCATCACAGGGCTTTGCATTTAAGTTCTCAGCTCTTTTGACTTTACACCTCTGCATGTACAGCAACAGTAAGAGTCCTAGAGCACTGGGATAGTAGTGGTAATTGAAGCAGTCACCAACTTTATTCCACAGCTAATTTGCATGCAATAAACTTCATTGGGTATATGAGGAAGACTGCCCAGAAAATAGATGACTTGACCCAACTGCCACATCTGTGCAATGGCACCTGTTTCAGCTGCTAGTGTTGTTACAAAAGGTAAACAAACAAACAAAAAGTGAAAAACATAACCGCCATATTTTTCAATGCTCTCTTTACCAGACTATAATGCCTATACACAAAGGCCCTGATTTAAGAAGGGATCCCTACACAGGAAAACACATTTAAAAAGTCATTTTTCTTCTACTGCAGAGGTAGAGAAGGAGGAAGCTATAGCTACAGACAGGCCTATACCCAGTTCCCCATTTCCAATATTTGAGAAACTTCGGGTCCAGATGTGAACTTGGTAGTTGAGGCTCAGCTCCAAAAAAATCTGGCTCGTGTGGGATATGAGGGGACAAATTCACAGGTGCTGCAGAAGGAATTCTCACAGAGCAGCCACATAAACTAGAGATAGGTGAATGATGTGAAAGGTTAGAGAAGTGAACTAATATGAAGATAAAGATGAAAATACGTTAAAAGAGCGGGTGTGTGATTTACATAAAAGATTTTTCCTTAATTTTGTTGATGCATAAGATAAGGACTAGGCTTTATTTCCTAGTAGCTGTGATTATTCTATTAATTAAAATACACCTTTGAGAATTACTGGGTGAAATCCTGGGCCCTAGAAGTCAGTGGGAAAAGTCAGGATTTCACCCACACACATATATACACATACACACACACACACACACACACACATAGTTCAAAACAAACGAGTTCAGTGGCACTTTTATAGACTAGATACATATAGAATGATAGGAAATAATAATGTTAATGATGTAGAAAGCTGGGACATGGATGTAAGGATTGACTGACATTGGTTTTTTTAAAGAAATGGGGTCTCAAATGTGGGTGATCTATTGAAAATTATGAACCATTTCCCTGCACTTCGGCAAATTGATTTCCTTTGCCCTCGGTCTACACATCTGTGATGCACCAAGTTCTAAAGACCAATACAAATTGTTGAGAATCAGTAGGCTCAGTTTAAGAGAACAGCCATACCAGGCATATATTTTCTTAGTTTAGCACAGGGGTCAGCAACCCCCAGCATCCGTGCCAAACTTGGCACGCGAGCTGATCCTGAGCGGCACATGGCGCTGCTCAGGCTCCCCCTACTGGCCCTGCCCTACAGCGCAGCCTGGGGGACTAGGCCACAAGAGTCGTGTGCTGTGGCTCCAGGCGCCTGCTGGCCGCACTTCCCCGCTGGGGAGCATGGCCAGCTGGGGAGCACGTTCCCCACCACCACCACTGGGCTGGGCCATCCCTTGGGGGGAGCAGGGCCCAGGGCCAATCAGCTTGGGGGGGATGGCCCCCACACTGGAGGGGAGTAGGACGGATCGGCCCACTTCGCCCTGAGGGACCCCAGCCACCTCACCCCGGAACCCGGAGCTGCCGCCAGGGGTAGTGGGAGCCGGCCGTGGCCAGAAACCCAACACCGCCTGTTGGCAGGACTCAGACCTGGCCCCAGCTCCGGTCCCGGCTGGGAACCTGAGGCCACCCGCCAGTGGAAGTGGGAGTCGGCCTTGGCTGTGGCTGGGAACCTGAGGCTACCTGCCCCCAGGGACCCCAGCCATGACCCCGAACCTGGCCTCACTCCCTTTTGGCCCCACCCCCGTCACCTGCTAAGGGGGCGGTGGGCAGGGCTGGTATGGGGGCCAGCGAAGGTTGCCATCCCCTGCTCTAGGGGATCCATCTACCAGAGAAAATAAAAAATTGCCAAATAATTTTTAATTAAAAGTTTATAGGAAAATGTTTATTATTCTTAAAATAAACCCCCATGAGAGAGGAAAAGAAAGAGAGAACAAGTGTTAGGTTTGTAGTGGTCAGCAGAACACTTGCTTGCTATTTATATATCTAGATACACACGTTACTTTTTCCTCTTTTAATCTTTGCACCTGTATTTTAAGAATAATATTACTGGGATAAAATATTCTACAGCATCCATAGCTACTTTATCTCCTGTCCAACCCCTGCACCATACTCTTTCACCTGGCAAGTTTACCAGGTTTTCATTATATGAACAGAGTGGTCTAACTGATTCCATTGTGCAATAGAAAAGGCCTCCTCTCATGATGTTTAGATGCTGCTTCTAAAGACTGTCTATGTCAGACATGCAGAGTTTTATACTACAAGAAGTTCAACTTGCTCGGAAGAGCGGAATTTGGGTTGGTTTGTGATGGATCTTAGTTTCTGTGGGAGTTTGTTCCACAGACTGAGACCAGCCTCTGGAAACTTCTAGCTCTAGGCCAGAGGAGCTTTGCCCTTGGTGTGAATAGTTCCCTTATGCACATGGAGTTATCTACAGGCCTTTCAGATATTCTTACTGGGCCCTAGCCACTCTTCACTTTGAAGTTAAGGAGTGGCTGAGGCCTTGAACATGACTTGTTGGGGCTGGTTGCCTGCTGGCATCTTTTGGTCATATACATTTGTAATGCTGATGAACTTGGGATTAGCATGTTTTTAATTTTGTTTTCCCTCACAGTTCTATGCAAGAATCAGGGAAAAGATTGTTTAAGAAAAGAAAATATGCACTTGGGTATCCAACTCCCTGATTTAAGTGTGCAGCTGTAGATGCTCACAAAAATGGTGTCAGCTCAAATATTTGCCTGTGCACTGTTGCTGGTGCAATATCTGATCTTATTTGGAAGCTAGAAGAAAATATAATCATGTATATGATATAGCTAAACTCATCAGCTACCCTAGTGTTAAGTGTACCAGAAATATCTAGCAGAAAACAGATACATTGATCTGAATCATGACAGGTCCATGAATATTTCAGTCACAAAGAAGCTATCACCATAGCATTCTCTTAATTCTTTTCTTAAACACATCTCTTAAAAACAAAACAAAGAAAGATGAACCAGAAAAGGAAGGCAGGGTAGCCTAGAAGTTTAGGGCAAAGCATTGGGAACAAAGAGGATACTGATTTCTAATCCCAGCTGAGCCATGGACTCACTGTCTGCAGTGTCTGACCTCCTTCTGCCTTTGTTAACTTGATTAGAAATGGAACATAAAACCAGACTTCCCTGAAAACCAGATATTGTATCTGGTCTGAGGTTTCCTGAGTAAACAACTTCATAAAAAAAAAGTAAAGGAAATGTAAAGAGTCTGATTTTCTGCCTATCAGCCCACTCAGTTTATGCTACAACTCAGTCCCTCTCTGTGCAGTATCTCTGTGGTATCTTCTAGAAGACTCCAAATGGTGGCTGATCTAAAACACCATCCCTATGAGAGACCAAATCATTGTTGTGCAGCACATGCAATGTTCAGTGGAGAGTGGTTTAAAGCTGCAGACTTAAGTCTAGATTTCCCAAGTTTAGTGGGAATTTGACACTTTTGTTTTTCTGGAGTAAGAAGAAAATGGTTTATTGTGTTATAGACATAACTACTATAAAAGAGAAAATGGGAGAATAAAAAAAAAAGACAAAATAATGCAAAAGTTGTAACATTAACCAACCAAAGCAAGGGAACGTTCTGGTGAGGCCGTGGTGTGTAGACTTTAAACTGAACTCATTGTGCCTTATTTTAGAAAATATTGCATGTAGTATCCAGCTATTCTTAAGATAAAATTAGACTCAGAATCCAGGTGAAAATTTCTGTCTATGTCTATGAGTTCATTCAATGTTCTGGGGGCAAGGGGATCACAACAGAAGGGCTGAGGTCTGCAGGCTGATAAATGCTTTTCAGATTTAGCAGAGCCTCCCCTTTTCAAGGGCAGTTACAGCTTCCTCAGTGACAGATTTATTCTCTCCAGACTGCACTTCCACAGTCTGAGGTGATTCTGTGGCCTTGAACCTTGGCTTCAGATGAGTTGAGCTTGGTGATATTTGAGCACCAAACTCTTAGGACTGTCTAGTTCCTGGTACAACTTAAAACAGCTTCAAGGTTCTTCTAAGTTATGACAACCAGACAGTACCAGCCCACAAAGGACCATTATGCCTCCTGGGGATTAGTCAGAGCACAGCAGTTCTCCAACATAGACCTTCCTCAACAACCACACCCATATCATTAGGGGCTTCAAGAGACAGTAGAACTGAGCCAATCTATCCCACCTAGGATTTCCTCCAAGGTGGGAAAATAATCAGCAGGTTAGTTTTCTGGAGCTAGGGTTACCCTGTCATGAGGTTTTCCAGGACATTGTCTCTTTTTTGATCTTCTGCCTTCTTTCTGTCTGGCCAGTAAGAGGCAACGTCTGAGTCTTTTGCAGAGAAGACGTTGCAGCTCAGAAAAGTCCCAATTAGTCCACTTCCTGCTTGGTCCCCCTCCTGCTTCCACAGCTGTAGAAATGTGTCCACTGACTAACGCTCTACACAACACACCTTTCAAGATCGCTGGGTTCTACGCATGATGAACCTCATCCACTGCACTAACTGTTCCAATAACAACTAAGTGGGTGAAATGGGACAATCACTACACTCTCCAATGAATTCACAAAGAATAATGATAAAGGAAGACCTCCATATCACCCCATCGGAGAACACTTGTCATAAAGAAATCACTCTATATCTGACCTCTCACTCCTCATCCTCAAAGGAAACCTGCATAACACCTTTCAAAGATAAGCCTGGAAGATTAAACTGATATTTCTGATAGACACTAAAAATCATGGATTGACTAGGGAGCCTGGATTTATGTATGGATTATTACAACAGCCTATAATCCACTAACCATCCCTGCCCTCTCACTGCTTTTTTCTCCTCCCTTCCTTTCCACCCTAAGAACAAAGATGTATTAATGGGCCACACTTAGCCTAAACAGTCTGTTCCATCTTGTATTTAGCTGTGATGTTCTAAGTATATTTCCCAGATATGAAGAAGAGCTCTGTGTAAAGTTGCAGGGTGTTAGTTGATTAACAGATACTACCTCATTTATCTTGTGTTCCAAATATCCTGGAACCAACAAGGCTACAACTACACTGTGCTGCATATCGAATGTCAAAGGAAGTTCTGAACTAGAAACCAATGCAGAGTAGCCACAGAAAGTCAATTTGTTCTCTGGCTATAGCTTGCTTTATCCTATGCTGACATGGGTTTTGTCCCTCCCTCCAGTAAGCAGTATGTTTGTTTTGCATTCTGCCATTGCTAGGTCACTGTTTCCTCCACACAAAGTCAGTTTTCCAATTTGATACCGTGGATACTTGCTTAGAAGTACCAGCCAGGGCCAGATTATTGCAGGGGCTTTAGGGGCTTAAACCCCAGGCCCTGTCCTGGCCAAAAAAGGAGCCCACCCCTGGCCAGTTGGCCCACCCCCAGGGATGGAGTTGGGTGGGCCAGGCCAGCCCCTGTATGCTCCATCCAGGGGGCAGGGCCAGCTGGCTCACAGCAAGGCCACCCGCGTTCACTCCAGCATGACCTTCTAAGGCCCAGGACCCTGGGGGCTGCATTGGAGTTCCCCGTGCCACACGCCAGCCGGCCTCCCCACCTTCCAGGCAAACTGGCCAGAGCAGGGCGAGGCAGGAGACTTCTCTGGCTGTAGGGCCCCGCCCAGCGATTGAGGCAGTGGGGGGGCAGGCAGGAGGGGATCTCTGCGGTGAGGGTGCCCAGGCAGGGGGGCCCCATGGTGGAGGGCAGTCCAGGGCCCCCAGACTGGGTAATCCAGCCCTGCTACTACCAGCATTTGAGGGGCACCTAACCTATGGCAGATTACTGCATGGGGTCCAGGATCCTTGGCCAATTTGAGGACTTTGCATAAGCACTGAAACTTTGGACCCTGCTACTCCTCCTCTTTCCTGGGGCCCTGCCACCTGTTCCCAAGTTGTCCTCCCCGCTGAGATCTCTCCTCTTGGCCAGGCTGGAAGTCAGAGCACAGGGGTGAGTATATTCCCCCATCTAAAGCTGGCCAAGCCAGTTGCCATGGCCCCTCTTCCCTCTAATCCCCATGTGACGCTGGCCCGGACAGCCCCTGTCTCCCCCAACCACATGGAAAACATGATAGTCAGCTGTAGGCAGGGGGCACTGAAGATGCTGTGCCTAGAGGTACATAGGGTGTAAATCCAGTTCTGCCTCCACCCTTAACTGGCCCAGACAGAATTTCTTGTACTGCTGGGTATAGTGATTCCTTTCAGTCACCTATCTGGCCCATGACCATGACTATGAATGGACGATTGGAGAGTCAAGAAGCAATGGCCGAACACAAAGCAATATTAGCCTGTATCAACCAAGAATCTGAGGGGGAGAGAAAATGAGCTCATCTCTAGTTCTGAGAAGGATCTTTGAAGGGGGATTGGCCTCCTTCCCTCCCCCACTACAGCCTCACTAGTGGCCAAGCTGATTTTATGTATAGGAAATGTGGTCTCTTTCTATAGCTGGGCTATGAAAGCCAGTATGAGATGGCCAGGAAAGGTGCCCTTCCTGTTCCTAACTTCACAGTCCCAATCAGGTATTTATACAACCTACCTTTGTAGTTTGCCAAAAAGCCTTGGAGCTGATCGGTCACTGCTCTGATCCAGGGTTGGGCTTTCAAGGCACCAGCGGAGGAGGATATGAAGTGCTCCTTTATAGTAGTTCTGTTTGATTGTTCTTCGGGACACCTGAGTGCTATCCTGGAGACCATCCAACAAACCTGACCCTTTTGTCTGACAGCCAGAGTGCTACTAGCTTTCTTAACTGTGACAGGCTCTTTTGTCAAGTGAGTAAAAGACAGCCTGCCTCTCTTGTTCTTCAGGCATGGGGTAATCCATCCCAGGGATTCCATCACTAAAATCTAGGCTCTTAAGTTGACTTAACTTTTCTAGTGTAGGCATAGCCCCTTTTCGACCTTATTAAGTCAACTTAACACTTTAAATTGACTTCATAAGGTCGATTTAGGTGCTAATCCCGATCCACAGTGGCTTCAGTTGACCTAATAAGGTCGCCTTAAGCGTTAAATCGACCTAAAATGAGGTCTTATTAAGTTGACTTAACTTTTCCTTAAGTCGACTTACGGAAATCCCAGTGTGGACATGGAGTAGTTTAGGTCAGTTTAAGCCTCCTTTAGTCGATCTAACTTGTAAGTGTAGACACACCCTTACTGCGTGGTTAAAGACTAATCAACACCTCTGCTTTACCATTCAGAGAACAGACTACAGAGCGAGTCAGAATCCTTACCTGGGACCCAGGGAAGCTAGCTCTGGTAAAGCCAGACCTCCAACTCTTTCCTTAAGAGGGGAGAATGCTCATTAGAAGTTTGAAAACAAATGGCTTATGAGTGGGTTGCTGACACGTACATAAGGTTAATTAGGTTTAATTTAAATCTATGCATATTGGAGTGATCATGTGTTTGAACTATGCACTGAAAATACTGCCTCCTAGGGAAATCTAGCCTGCTTGGCAGGGCTACAAACTGTGACAACGGGAATGATGGAATATTCACCGATGTCCATAAATACTTACCTACCTTTATAAAAGTTAATCTAGGGGCTTTGGTAGCAGAGGGCCTGAGCAATTAACAAGCTCACAAACAGGAAGGGCCGGAGTTTCAGATAGCGGAACCCTTAGTAAAGCATATGCAGTTGTGTACTGTAGATGATTTCTAGATGCAGTCACAAAGACAGGTCCCCTTCACGGAGATGTGGAGTTCCACAGCCAGGGCTTTTTACTGTCTGAGGGTGCTTTGTGAAGCCTTATCCTGCCAACTCCCAGCTTCTTTGGGCCTGCTCCTGGGGCGCAAAGCGGAAGGAGAAGTGATCCTTCCCAGTACACTCTACTCTTGCTGGCTTTGTGGATGAGGCCTAGATGTTTGAACTGGACACATTTCTGAATGGGAGCCAGTGCTGTGTACAGATCACCAGCATGAGGTGTTCATCATTACCAGTTCCACTCAGAGAACAGGCAGGTGCTGCAGCCTAGGTTGAGAGCAAAGAACCCCCATCTTAGGTGGTTGATATTAATGAAATCAATGGAACTAGACTATGGTGGTTAGTCTCAATGGATCCAGTAAGCAATAATGACAGGCAAGGAAGGGATTTCCTAGATGTTAATGATGGGCTGTGAGAGTACAGTGCCTAAGGCAAAGCCAGCTACTAGCTGGCAAGAAATGCACAAGCCAAAGTTTTGCTGTAATAAAAGGCTGATTCCACATAAGCTTAAGCAGTGCTTAAGAAGCTGTGTGAGGAACTTTGTTCCAAAGCAAATGCCTAAGCTGGCTCACCAGGCAGAATGGAAATTCCATGTCATGTACAGACTTGCTGCTGCCCAAAGCTTCGGTCTTGCTACCCTTGAACTTGCATTGATTCCAATAAGTGCACTCTCCATAGGTGCTGCCATGACATAAGTGGTGTTTGGGATGCTGCTTTCCAGCAGGAGTAAGGAGCTTTGTGATTCATGAGCCTAGAGGTAAAGAAAGGAAGGATACACACAGAGCCAAAGCTCTGATTTCTTAATCCTCCAAACATGCTGCAAAGCCCGGCTTTTCCCTCAGCCTTTCGAAGTGAGAGTAGAAAGGTTTCACTCACCGTTCAGGGCAAGTGCACTTGTATTCCCTCTCGGGCACCATTCTGGGTTTCTGGCTCCTCAGTCATCACCTCTTTTGGACAAAGACCTGCATATCTCTCTTTCCTTAGTGCCAGCCAATTAAATATAGAGAAATAAACTAATAGTCAGGCCTGGATCTGTGACTGGTATGTTGCCAACTTTGCCCCCATATCTACACAAAAGACACCATCACAGGACCTAATCAAGCCAGCTACTCCATCAAGGGCTCATTCACCTGCTCGTCCACCAATGTGATCTATGCCATCATGTGTCGGAAATGCCCCTCTGCCTTACATATTGGGCAAGCAGGACAGTCTCTGCGCAAAAGAATAAATGGACACAAGTCTGACATCAGAAATCACAACATTCAAAAACCAATAAGGGAACACTTCAGTTTCCCTGCTCACTCCTTTGATGACTTATTTATAGCTGTGCTCTAACAAATGAATAACAAATCGAAGCTTCAAAGAGAAACTGCAGAACTGGAATTTATATGTAAATTGGACTCCGTTGCCTCAGGGTTAAACAGGGACTACGGATTTTTTTTTTCCTCATTACAACAGATAACTTGACCTCACCTTCCTGTATGTGCTGTTCCCCGGTGTTTGAATCTTAACATCTACTTTGATTTGCTGTTACAGCTTGACCTGATCCTATGTTATACACTTCCCTGCATTTAATTGCCTCCCATTCTGTAAGTTCCCCATCTTCAAAGTGTGTAACAAAGTGGGATTTTCTCCCATGAAAGGTCATGTGATAAATAAATGTGTTCGTCTTTAAAAGTGCCACAGGACTCCTTGGCTATGTCTACACTGGCAAGTTAGTTCGAATTAAGGAGGCTTAATTCGAACTAACTAAAGCCATGGCTACACTAGGCTTTAGTTAGTTCAAATTAAGGGCTTCCTTAATTTGAACTAATAAGTTTGAATAGGGCTTCAGAAGTAAGGCTTTAATTCGAACTAACTAGTTTGAATTAGCCAATGTGGCCATGTTAATTCGACCTCATTTCTTAGTTCGAACTAACCAGCCATTGAAATCAATGGGGATCGCTAATTCGAACTAAGCAAGTGCCATGAATGGCACTTGCTTAGTTCGAACTAACTTTTTCTAGTTCGAATTAAGCTAATTCGAACTAACTAAAATTAGTTTGAATTAGTTAGTTCGAACTAACTAATTCGAACTAATTTTAGCAAGTGTAGACATAGCACTTGTTTGTTTTGCTGAACTAGACTAACACGGCTACCCTTTTGAAACTATGTAAGTATTAATGTGAGATTTCAAATCAAAGAAATTGTACTTATCACTATCAGTGAATGAACAAAGTCATAAAATAAAAGTCCCAGAAACATCAAAGGAAAGAAGTTAGTTTGAGAGAAAGATGGATATTTTAAGCTAATTGATTCCTCCATTAATGCCCTGTGTTTTCTTCCTTTTTGTGTTAGTTATATTTCATTAGATTTTAATTCTAAATCTTAAGGTTTAATCTGAAATCAATTTCCAAAGGGGTACCCGTGTTAGTCTAGGTCAGCAAAACAAACAAAGAATCCTGTGGCACTTTTAAAGACTAACAGATTTATTTATTGCATGAGCTTTCGTGGGAGAAAAAAGCAGCTGATGAAGTGGGATTCTTTTCCCACGAAAGCTAATGAGATAAATAAATTGGTTAGTCTTTAAAAGTGCCACCTCCTAGTTAGTTTTGCCGAAATCAATGTCATTCTTGCAATTTAACCAGTGGGTGGTAGCAGAGAGCACGGCTATATAATTATTTGGCCTACAGACTGCTGTAATTTATGCCAGGTTGCAGAGGCCATAGGCAGCCAAAACTCCAGCTGGGGATCAGTATAAGGGTGTCTTGGCCACTATCTCTTTTCTGTGCTACATCAACTTCATGTTACCTTTACACAGAAGCATTTGTAAGTTGGCTGGTTAAATCAGACCAGATCACACTGGCACACAGGAGCTGCAGCCCAGTGGAGGATCCAACCCATCATGTACCCCAAAAGGGAGGAAAGTTTTTAAAATGTGAATGAGAGAGACATTTTTGAAGCCTCCTAATTTAAAATCTCCTTTCCTGAGTGTTACCAAACTTCCTCAGGATGGGAGGTGGAACCAGAAATTTTGGGAGATCAGTTTATTTTGGGGGGAGGTTATAAAAAAGAAAAGTCACCGTTGATTGGGAAGGCAGCTTCAGTCTTACCTATGGATCACCTATAAGCTTCTCATACCATTCTCTGTCTAGAATTCTATAATAGGGATATAATCTACAATTAAATTCATCAGTGTTCCAAAGTTTTTCATTTTCTGTTAGTTTCTACAGGAATATTCCATGCGGATTTCTGTCTATTTTTTAAATTCACCTGAATTCTGAAACAATGCAGCAGCAGCATATGAATACCAAAACACTAAAAAGCAGTGCTATGTTCCTCCACTAATATGAAGACAGGAAGAGGGAGAACTCATAATAACTATGAGAAATGTGCCCTATCTTCTTTACAAGAACTCTCTGCTAAATTTGCAGTCAACATTTTCTGTTGAACAAATGATTTAACAGAAGCAAGTACTATATCACAGAACAGTTAACTGAAAGTTTTTTGAAGTGCTCATATTCTCCAAATATTCACTCAAATAATAAGCTAGCAATGAAACAAATACCAGGTGTTTCCTATCTCTTCAGTTCAGATTTTATCTCAAAACACCTACCACCATATGCTCAATTCAGCTCCCATGAAGTCAATAGGAATTTTGCTGTTGACATCAAAGAGCACAGAATAGGTCCAGTGTTACTGTATTAGTATTTTTCTAAAAAACAGAACATGGATGTTTCCAGGATAGGACAGAGTGATGGTTCACTGATCAAGATCCTATTTGCCACAGTGGCCAACTAGCAACGATTCATAGGAAAACAAACCCTCTCCATCCACCATATAATGTCTCATGGCAATTGGGTAATAATTATTAGAGTCCTGTATGCCATAGGACTCTGTTTCTCTGCAATAGACTAATACAGCTACCCCTTTGGAACTTGACTATACTATTAGAAACTCTCTCTGACACTTGCTATCAGGTTATGGCCAGATTGATAGCCCTGCCCTGGTTGTTTTCATATGCTTACATATGCTTCTTGAAGTTCTTTGCCTCATTAATAACATGCAGTAGAGGTACCTCAGATTAATTATATATTGTGTTCAAATAGTTCCTTCTAAATCTAGTGAGCCAGTTTCTGATCACAGCTACGCTGACATAAATCCAGACTAACTCCTTTGACTTCTTGACAGTTTACTTCAATGAAAATGTGACTCGAAGCTGACTATTGCCTTTTAATGTTATCTGATAGCCCCTTAGTCTTATAAGAATGAGCTCCAGACAGGTCTTTTTGTAAGCCATTCATTATTTTAAACACCTCTCTCATCTGTTTTTATTGCTTTCTCTTATAACAATGTGGTTGTAAAATAAATATACATCTCAATTCAGACTGACTGAAACACAGTACTGTACTAGGTTTTGGGTCTGGTTTCTTGTCCATAAAACTGCCATTAACATGAATTGTGAGTTACCCAGACACATGAGTCTTAGACAAAGCTACTGGGGGGAAATATTTATGTATTTATTTATGTATTGCATCACCTGTGGCTTGGGATAAATAAAGCAGTCCCAGGTCTCTAACTCTTCTTTGCTGCAATGTTTGCATCAAAGTATGCATTTTTATCAAATGCATGCATAAAAACCAATTATACCATAAAATTCTTTCTGTTGGGGGAACCCTCTGGAAAATGGATACCTCATCAAGCAAAACTCCTGCAATAGATAGCAGGGGAAGAGCCTACAAGGAGGTCCCTGCCCAAACAATCCACAGATGATCTGCCCTCCTAGTACTTCACCTTAATTAGGTCCAGCAAGATCCCATGTTAAACATGGTCCAACTGCTCTCTTAGGCTATGTACACACGATCAGATTAAAGCGCAACAAGGCAATCGCGCTATAAAACTCACGTGACCTTTATTGCGGGACAACGCGTACACACGTTGCTCCCTGCAACGCAACAAAATTACATGCATTATCACAGTTGAGCGCAATGACTTCTGGGCACCTATCCCATCGTTCCATTTTCCCCTAAATCGGCGCTATGAATCATGGGATGAAGGAAAGGAACGCAAAGCGCCATGGGTAAAGTGTCAGTTTCCCATGGTGCTTTGTGTTCCTCTAGCGTCTCCATCGTTTCCAATAGCAACTCGCGCCTATTTTCAACATTGCAGTCACGCACCGCACCACTTGCAATCAATCACAACAGCGACAGCATGGATCCTGCTCTGATCTCCACTGTCGCCTTCAGCATTCTGAATACATCTCGGCTTGTTGCTCAGTACGCAATGAGCTCCGAGTCAGAGGAGGACACCGAGGAGCAGGGGCTGATCGATGCCATGCAGAGCAACAGCACCGCGTTGCTCAGCTCCTTCACCGATCACCTGCACATGGTGCAACGCCGTTTCTGGTCGAGAGAGACGAGCACCGAGTGGTGGGATCGCATTGTTATGCAGCTGTGGGATGACGAGCAGTGGGTACAGAACTTTCGAATGCGGAAATCAACCTTTTTGGAACTGTGCTCAGAGTTGGCCCCTGCCCTGCGATGTAAAGACACCAACATGAGGTCAGCCCTAACCGTGGAGAAGCGTGTTGCGATTGCTGTATGGAAGATGGCGACTCCCGACTGCTATCGGTCCGTTGCAAACCAGTTTGGAGTTGGGAGGACCACCGTCGGATTAGCCCTCTCACAAGTGTGCTGAGCCATCAATCGCATCCTGCTACGGAGGACGGTGACATTGGGCAATGTTCGAGAGATTGTGGACGGCTTTGCTGCCATGGGATTCCCTAACTGTGGGGGAGCAATAGACGGCACACACATCCCTATTTTGGCTCCAGACCATCTCACGACGGAGTACATAAACAGGAAGGGCTACTTCTCCATGGTGCTGCAAGCACTCATGGATCACAAGGGTCGTTTCACGGACATCAATGCTGGGTGGTCGGGAAAGGTGCATGATTCCTGCATTTTCAGGAACACTGGTCTGTACCGGAAGCTGCAAGGGGGCACCTTTTTCCCTGATCAAAAAATAATAGTGGGGGAGGTGGAGATGCCCATAGTCATCCTCGGAGACCCAGCATACCCACTGATGCCATGGCTCATGAAACCCTACACCGGGAACCTCGATCGCAGCAAGGAGCGGTTCAATTACCGATTGAGCCGCTGCAGAATGACTGTGGAGTGTGCCTTCGGCCGTTTAAAAGGGCGCTGGCGCTGTTTATATGGGAGGCTGGACTTGGCGGAGGACCAGATCCCTGCCGTGATTGCGTCGTGTTGTGTCCTCCATAACATTTGTGAAAGTAGGGGAGAAAAGTTTTCCCCTACGTGGGCTACGGAGGCACAGCGCCTCGAGGAAGCATACGAGCAGCCAGCCACTAGGAGTATTAGGGTGGCACAAGGAGAGGCTGCCCGCATAAGGGAGGCACTCAGGGAGCATTTTAATTATGCCCTCCCCTAGTTAAGTTCCATGACGCATCAGGTGCACCTTAGGATCATTTCAATAATGTGTATAAATAAATGCATTCTTCAAAGTATTTGTTACTGTTTTTATTAAAACCTAAAAGGTGGGGGTGGGGTTACAGGTTGGTGTAGCTCCGGGTCTCATAAAAGTAGCTGGGGGGGGGGGGGACTGGATGTTGTCCTGTACCGGGGGGAAGGGTGGCCTTCAAAGAAATGCTTTGAGGGACTGCGGAGAGTGGGAGGCAGACACGGCTGAACTGTCTGGAGTGGAGCCCGGACATTTATCGCCTGGGATTGCAAAGCAATCATGCTCTTGAGCAGTTCTGTTTGCTCCTTCATGACGCTTATCAGTTCGTCCCTGTGTTTCTGCCTCCTCTGCTGGGATTCCTCTCTCCAGGCTCTATTCTCCCTTGAGGATTCCTGTGTTGCTTTCAGCAGCTCATGAAACATATCCTCCCTGTTTCTTCGAGCACGCCGCCGAATGTTTCTCATTCGGTCAGCTGGGGTAGACACCGGCCTTGTGAAGCTCAATTCTAATACAAAAATAACAATAAAGACATTGTTAACACATAGCATAGATAACCAATGTAACCTTCCAGTAGCACATTCCACTGGAAGGTACAGGGCGGTCAACACACTACGCTTCGCTGAAGCAGACAAGGTACGTTCTAATAGTCGGCTTACCGGGGGCTAAGAATCTGCAGAGGGCACACAGATGGAACCCGATATCTCTCTCCTCAGAGTGCCCCTGCCATCTCGAATACATCTCCTACATGCCGCCGGTTGCAAGCCAGGACCATATGCTGCTGCACTGTGTGCTGCCATGGTTCCCAGGGCTGTGCTTTGCAGCTGGAGAGGCAGAGTATCCGTCTTTGGGAGTGTAGACACAAACGCTCTCCCATCTAACCTGAGTATTAGGCTCTGGAGGTACATCGAGGAAACCTTTACTGACCTAAATGCAGATGATTATTTTACAATCACTGCTTGTATTGATGCCCTTCTAATGAATGCAGAGTAAATAGCGTGCACAGCGGGGACCCGCAAGCACCCCCACCCCAGACAATGATATTTTAGCAGGAGCAGAGCTGAACGAAGGAGAAACTTACCTGAACCCCCCTCTGCCGCCTCAGAGAACACGATGCAGTTCAAGCCTTGGGTGGATGTCTCAGCGGGGCTGCTGAAGAGCTCCTGGCTACACGCGGTTGTGCTTTCCTCCGTGTCATCCTCCATCTCCTCCTCCTCAACAACGTCCTCATCCTGCTCGGCTCTGGCAATCACCGGATGAGGGGGGGGCTGAAGTGTCCATGGGACTCTTGGCAGTGGTTGTTGGGCTCCCACTGAGGATGGCTTCTATTTCCTTGTAGTACCTGCATGTAGCAGGCGCTGATCCGGAACGGCGGTTTCCCTCCTTCGCTCGGTGATAGCTTATTCTTAGCTCCTTCACCTTTGATCTGCACTGCACTGTGTCTCTATCATGCCCTCTCTCTGACATGGCCTGAGAAATTATGCCAAATGTATCATAATTTCTCCTGCTGCCACGTAGCTGCGCCTGCACAGCGGACTCTCCCCAGATGCTGATCAGGTCCAGCACCTCTGCCGTGCTCCAAAGGGGTGCGCGTCTTCCACGGCGGGCCGCCATTGCTAATGATGATCGGAGCCCAAACACACTCCACGAGGAAGAGAGCAGGAAGTGAAACAGACTAGAAATTTGAAAATCCCGGGAATAAGTTCGGGGCGGGGGGGGACAGTTTCGTCACGGCCACAGAGCGGGTGGGGGGAAGACCAGAGAGGACGACTTTGGAATGCTGGGACACTTCCAGAGGCCAGTCAATGCGCGGTAAGCGTACACACGAGTGCAAAAGCACAACAGCTGTTCCGCGTTAGCTGTTACCACCCTCGTCGAGGTGGTTTTTGTATTGCGCTACAACAAGGCAGTTAACGCGCAACAGCCCTGTTGCACGTGTGTACGCCGTTGTTGCTATCGCGCGGTAATGAGTTTTAATGCGCGATAAAATGCTTGTGTGTACAAGGCCTTAGTTTCTCTCTTAGTTGACTGTAGCTAGGAAAGCACAAGAGCACCCTACCTCTTGGTGTTCTTGCTCCATGGATCTTAAAATCTGAACAGGAACACAACCGAATACCCAAATGGGGTGGAATGTTGGGAGGAGAAAGGTCTAGAAGAGAAATTACAACAGTAAAATGGAAGAAAGGATTTAGTGCTCCTCCTTTCTTTTGTGGTAGCTTGATTTCCCAGTTACTGCCATAGAGGATGTTAATTTTAGCTCTTTCTTGTTAATGGAGTGTAAATTTCTGTATTTTTTTTTAATTTCAGGGATTATTGTTAAGGCTTCATCAGCAACGTGGGGGTTTAGGATAAGGCTGGACAATAAGAGTGTCCCACTGCCTAGTGGGAATGCTTATTATGAGAGAACTGCTTCGCTATAAGGAGCAGATGGCTCTAATCAAAAGAGGCCCCATGGATATGCACTAATATGAGGGTGGGATAGTCATATACCAGGAGCTGTTAGGTCAAGGACCTCAATGGAGTGAGGGAGTAAAGAGTAGATCTTTCTAGATTCTATTGAAGAAAAGAGTAGGAAGCCTGAATTTTAGGACGTGTCCTTGGAGCCTGTTAGCTTTTAGATGCCCTGCTATGTATTTGATATTGATTTGAATGTTTATTGTGGTTCCATGTTACACTTGGATCCAGCACACTTACTCATGGGCACTCACTTAACTTGGGGCTCAATTATAAGAGTATTTTGGACTGTAGGGTGGTGGAAGAAGCCTGGTGGGGGTAGGGCTCAATCCTGCAAGTTACTTGATGTTTCTGCAAAATGGAACAACTTGAGGGACATGATCTAAAGCCCACTGAAGTAAATAGCAGTCTTTCCACTTATTTTCATGGGCTTTAGATCAGGCCTTCATTGTTTGTTACTGTGGCATTGTCTACATGTGGAAATTGACCAGAATAATTACTCTGTTTTATTAAGTACTCCAGAATAAAATAGTTATGGGGAATAGCTCATTATGCAACAGCTGTTTCGGTCAATTTCCCCATATAGACAAATCCTGAGTCATTTTCAAGAAAGTAATGTTTTACCTACACAAGCCTCAGGCTTATCTGGATCTCGCTGTGGCATTTCCAGGTGTGTATTTGTTAGAAAATCCTATCCTACTGGTTTGATGGCTACTGGTGGCTTGATCTTTAGCAATGGGTTGAAGGTGAATGACTGGGTCTGGGCTCAGAAGCAGGGTGGTGCTGCCCTGAGTTGAGTTCCTGATAAGTGGGTAAGGTGCTGTAATACTGACAGAGGTATGCAAGAGAGAAATAAACATAATCCATGTGTTGAGTAGACAGAGATGCAAGGATGATGCACTGGAAATCCTGGGTGTGGCTGATCAGATTTACAGGTAGGATGTGTGGCAAACTTTCAAAGTATTTGGGTGGGTTAGGGTTCCATTTCTTGGATCTCTCATTAAAGGTCAATTTCCCCATGTAGCCTATGTATTTACTCTCATTGTGCTTCTGGTAAATTATTTGTCGATTATTTTGGTCTCTCTTCTGACCAAGATTATATGTGGTCAAAAACACACCTTGAAAATACTTTTAAGGGAGACCAAACCCCACTTTCACTTTGTAGAAATCCAGCTATGAATTGGGGGCTGAGCCTCATCTTTGCCATGGGATGAGTTGAAACTCCAGATGCAAATCCAAACTTCTCCAAAGCTTCAGAGGATTTGTAACTGTTCTGTGAAGGTCCCTGTATCTCTGCTAAGTAAAACTTTGAAACTGTTACAGTGTATGGGGGAAATAAATGCCTTGTTACACAAAACCCTTGTAATGAAAAGTACTTCTAGGTAATGCCTATCCAGACAAAGCTACTCCTAACTGTTTCTCTGGAAAATCTCAAAATAAGGTAGAACCCAAACAATCCATTGGTGACCAGCCCTCCTATTACTGCAGCCCAGTTAGGTCTAATAAGAGATTTTCTTCTGTGGTAGTCATAGTTTAATTTTAACCATGATCCTTTTTTAATTATTGCAACTTATTCAGTGGGAAAGCCAGGGAAAATTCGGTCTTGGAGCCTGTTTAGTGGGGGCTTTTTTTTGTTGAGTCTTTGATAAAGATGGGAGTTTCTTTTAGAATCACTTGGCCAAATTCATCCTGATGTAACTGTTGTGATGTAAGGGGATTTACACCAAGGTGCATGTGGCTCAGACTGTGACTTTCCTTTTGCAGGACTGCTTAGTTCTTTTTGGTGTATAAAAAGAGGATAAAGACAAGGGATCAGGTACTTTGACCGGCTACAACCCATTTGTTTACAGAGCACAAGTGCCAGCCGTATCCATCCTTAGTGTAAGGGGGAATAGAGGATATATTGGGAGCATGTTAAGAACAGGTGAAGTCCACTGTATTTGACCGTCAGCTGATATATGCTTTGTTACAGCAGTCAGAGTATGTGGCTCCCTGCTACTTTAAGTACAGAGGTGGACTCATGCTGGTTATAAGAGCCAATGAGTCAGATCCTCAGTTGCTGTAATTGTTGTATCTTTATTGCCAGCACTTGAGCAAACCTCTAGTGAGATTCTAGCCCAATATCACAAAACAAATGGGAAGGGAATTAAGGAATGTCATTTGGTCTCCTGTGTCTGCTTTCCTGCGGAAAAGTAGAAGGAAGACGTTTCTTCCTTGTTCCTTAAAACTATTTCATAGTGTATTTGAGCACATTAGCTTTCCTCCCTCCCTCATGCTCTCACTTTTTAATCTATCTACACTTGTGCATGATGTACATTCCATGCCTGTTTCTGCCTTCACAATGTCCCAGTCTAACTATTCAAGAAAAACATTAGCCATATAGCCTTTCAGAAGTGGCCTAGACTATGGTATTGCATCTAGGGCGTATACCATAATGTAACCGTGGTAATAGTGTTGGGTGTGCCTATTGTTTTCTGCTCCTTTACCTCTCTTAATTAGCTCAGTTGCACAGCAGTCATGAGTCCTGCCCTTTAATGAACGATGTTGCTAGTCATGTGATTAATTTTTTAAATGACATGCATTCTAAACTATTCTTCCACCTGTTTTGTGTGGGAGTAAATCTAGTACGGAAGTATAAACAGTGGTACAAAATAAATGAGTAGCTTCTATGACTGCATTGTACTCTTTGGCCTTATCCCCATTGGCTGTAACCTTTTCACTTTTTATAGTTAAGCTATGTCAGATGTGGCCAGTCAGTAACTCAGAGGAGAGATCTACGTGGATAACCTAAATGCTATAGAAAGAGGAAGTGCAGATGATGAGTTGGCAGGTGTTACTCTTCCTATTCAGTCAACACTGGAACAATGCCTCAATGTGGGGGAATGTGGCCCTGCACCACTGAAGAATTCATCCTCTGGATACAACATAAAACCTGAAGCTTTAAAGAACGTGTGGTCAAGACCATAATGCTACATTGCACCTACTGATGGATGAAACTGCACATGTATGTCTCTAAATTTCTATAGCTATAAATTACATTTATTATTTACTTTATTAAAATCTACCTAACTCGGGCCCTATCTGCATGTACAGTTGAAAAACAAAAAGTGTTAATGTCCAATAGCAAATTCTTTTCAAATATTAATTTTTAATGAATTAATAACTTTAAAGCACAGCTTGAGTTGTCTGAGGATGTGCGGTAAACACTTCTGATATTGGGTCCCTGGAAGGTATCACAAGTCGGGCAACACTAGTCATGCGTTAAAACCTCGCCTGTTGTTCTTCTTAGATTGTGTTGCTCAAGAATGATCATTAAGGCCCTGATCCTGAAAACATCTACCTCATGCACTGTTCACTGCTCTGAATAGTCCCATAAACACACACTGTGAAAGTACACAAACACATGTACACATGGGTACAAATGCATGCAGTTAAAGCTGACGTTATCGGTTTGGCTAGGGGAGTTGCAAGTGCTCAGACCCACTTCAGATGAGGCTTTAAGTGACTAACCTTCTACGTGACGTTCTCTTGTGCTTCCTATCTCTTCCGCATGAAATCACTCAGTCCAATATCGTATCTTCACCTAACAGGAATGGTTTTAGTCTTTATTAAAGCACTCTGAGAACCTCAGAGAAGGTGAAAACCTCAGAGAAAACCTTCACCAGAGAAGGTGAAAACCTCAGAGACAACCTCAGCAGAAGGTGCTGTGTAGGTTTAATATAGTGTAATTAAAAGTACAGTAGATAATGGGAAATCATACTGCAAACATATTACACAAGTCCGTCTTATTAACTTCTTAATAATAGCAATTAGCACTAAATTTCTTTTTTAGATTGAACCCTATAGTAGTTGAAAATAATTTCAAGGTGGTAGAGAATGGGGTAGTGAGAACTGAGAATGAAATACATATATGGAAATGCTTTCCACTATTACACTTGAAGTGAGTGGGGCTAATCACATGCTTAACTACCTTATTCAATCAGGGCCTTAAATACTTTACATGATTCTGTCCATTGAATAGTCTTCACTGTAAATGGGCTTCAGGGCTAAGAGACAAAGATGGCTGCATATCATTTAATCCTTCTGACAAATGAAGGCTCTTCAGCAGTTTACATGTAACACTTTCAGTCTTTCTGTAGCAATAAAAATGGGATTGTGTTTGGCTTTATAACCCACAGCTGAGTCCATGCCTTGTTTTGGAAATTTATAATTATTCCTGAATCCTACAGGATTATAATTCAACAATCACTCCTTCTCCCACCTTACTTCACACCTTTGCCAGTAATCCACCTTTCTTTCTTGAAGTATGGGTGGAGTTTCTTTGCTAAAGAAGAACCCCATTTTTTAAAATGTCCACACATACATGTACACTTCACAGTCTCCTAAACTCTGCCTTTGTTAATTCAGGGCTGGATTGCCCTCTCCTCCAGAAATGGTCATGGGAGGGGGGCTGGATGGATTTCCTTGCAATTGTCTCCTCATTAGTCAGCATGGGAACTCTTACTTACTTTTCCATGACAACAGAGTCTTGTGGCACTTTTAAAGACTAACAGATTTATTTAAAAGTGCCACAAGACTCTGTTGTCTTTCTACAATAGACTAACACGGCTACCCCTTTGGAATTTTACTTTTCCATGTCAGCATGTGTAGCATGATCAACTGGTCTGGTTTTCAAATCTGCCTATTTGTAAAAGTTCAAGGCCATTTGAATGTAGGCCTTGTGTTTGTCAGGACACTTCCCTGGTAGCACAGTTTCCCCTATCACCTTGAAGAGAGATTTTCCCAGTCTGCAGAAAACTGTCTTTTGTTATATTAGGTTTTTCAGAGACATTGTGTGAGGATGAGGAGATGGGTCCTCTGTTGCCTATTCATACCAGCCTGAAACCTCCAGTGCTCCTGATCAAAAGCCTGTACCAGTCCTCCTGTTAACTCACATGGATGCCAGCTGTGTAAATGGCTCTCTGTATCATGCAATTGTGTGAAGAGTGAAACCTTGATAGCTCACTTCAAAGTTTTTCTTTTTCCATTTCAGAATAGTCCTATCTCTTTAGCAGTTCTGAAATCAGGAGAGAGACAGCTAAAGGATGACAGCATAGAACCTTAACGCTGCCCCCTTAGGTGAATTATCTTTGTAATATGAGTTGTATGTAATATTTTTTCCCTGCAACTTTTTCTCCTAAGCTGTAACACATCTTATTACTATGCGTTACACTGTACACAGCAGACATATAGAGCCTAAGACAGTAACTCTGTGGACGTGTGTATAAACATGTACAAACCTGCGTGGTAATTAACGAGATGGAGCTTTTGCTGTTCCTTTATCTGATGTGCTCTGCACCATACTATTGCCAGTTAATAGGGCTGTGTTTGTACAGTGTATATATAATTACTTCAATTCCATTCCATTCACACAAACAGACAGGAAGACAAAGGACAAGGGGGGGGGGAAGTATCAAAATAAGACTTTATCTTTAGTAAGCTTACAAAACAAAACAAACCCAAAACTTGTGATTATAACAACCCACTGAGCTATAAAAAGCTTATTATTGTCTCATTCTTTCCCCTCCCTCCTTTGTTAGAATCTAAACTTTTTGGGGAATGGACCATAGCTTATTTGTCTGTAAAATGCCATGTTTTATGGGACTGGATAAATAATTCATGAGACAAGCTGGCTGAGGTAGTATCTCTTATTGGGCCAACATCTGTCAGTGAAAGAGCCAACAGAAGAGCTCTGTGGAGGTCCAAAGCATGTCTTTTTCACCAAAAAAAAAAAAAAGTTAAAAATTACTTCACCCACCTTGTCTCCTTCAGATCTGGGGACCAGTGCACCCACAACTCAATAATTCATGCCATTTAGACTGTATACTAAGTGCACAAGGTGGAATGCACAAGGCTACCTGTCATATGTAAATTTGTACAAAGGTAGAAGTGGGATTTTCTCCCAAGAAGGCTCATGTGATAACAGTCTGTTAGTCTTTATAAGTGCCACAGGGCTCTGTTTGTTCCCCTCTTTAAACACTCCCACCCTCCCTCAATTGTTGTTCATGGGCCGCATCTACATTCTTTGAAGGGACTTTTTCCTTCACCGCCTGCCCCTACATGTACCCAGCATAGTGCAGTGTTCATTTCAGACAGCTGAAGAAGAGGGATGGAACCCACGAAAGCTTATGTCTTTGTAAGTGCCACAAGGCTTCTTTGTTTTGCTTCACCAGACTAACACCGCTACCCTTCTGGAAGTTGATACTACGTACACCTGCGGTGCACACGGATGTTGGCACAAATACCTTGTGCACACTTCCTCGGTCGGTCCACCCCAAGTACCCTGTGTGCGCCCCGGCTAGTCACCCCCGAGCTCTGGAGCAGACACGCCAATGCCCGCTGCGCGCAGCTGGCGGCACACCCCCGCTCCGCGCACACGTGGCCGGAGAGCCCGGGGCGCGGCAGCTCAGGCTAGTTCCGCAGCCGGCCCCGCCCGCCCCGCTAGCCGCGGCCGCCTTGGCCCTGTGGTCGAAGGCGGGGCCGGACCGGCCAGAGTCGGGCCAGAGCGGGGCCGGCGGCGAGATGCTGCGCTACAGCTCCGCGCTCACTGTCACCACCACCGTGCCCAGGCCGGCCGCGGGCGACAGCGGCCCCGACAAGAAGCGGGTGAGTCGGCGGCGGGTGCGGGGCGGAAGCCGGCTCAGGTCGCCCTCGTCCTGCGGGGTCCGCGCGGGGCCTCCCCTTCAACTCTGCCTGCGGGGACCGCACGGCTGCTCCTCTCCGCCGCAGAGCCCGGCTAGTTCCCTCGGTGGGCTGTGCGAGGCGCGACTTGGTTTCCTGAGCACCCCCTACAGGCGAAGGGACCCGGCAGCCACACCTGTGACACTTCCCTTTTCCCTAGAGGAGGAAGGGGCCGGCGCATGGATCATTGCGATGCGTGGCAAAGGCCAGGGCAGCAAACAGAAACTCCCGCTGGCCCCCAGAGCATCAAAGGTGCTTAGGAGTCTCGCTCCCCTTCCAGAGGCTGGGCCTGTGCTTTTCTAGTTTGGGTCATGGTTTGCAAAACTCGCCTTTCTGCTCTAGGCAAGGAGGCATCTGAGGGCAAGATCCAGGCTGACTCGCACAATTTTCAAGGACAGTTCAAAGGAAATACTGCAAAATAATGTTTGATCATTTATAAAAATCCCATTAGTTTAGAGCAGTGGTTCTCAACCACTGTCTCAGGACACTTTAGTGTGTCACCACACAGTGGTAAGTGTGTCATGAAGAGCCTGGGGGCTGGCTGGATTTGGTCTAGAGTGGGTGCACATTTGTACACTAATTAAAAATTCAGTTAAGAAATGTAATATTTGGCAGCAGTGTTGGAATAATGTGGAAGATGTCAGTTTGGCTAAACATTTTGAAAAGATGGACATCCTCCTCTAGCAATACTTCATAAAGCGTGATAGTGTGTCTTGAAGGGTTGTGATATGCTGCCAAGTGTGTCATGACCTGCAAAAGGTTGGAACCACTGGTTTAGAGCACAAACTATTTTCCCCCTGTGTATTTTGCAGACTCTTTTTTTTTCTTGTATGCTCACTTTGAAACTGAAGTTAGTCCCCTTTAATGAGGCAACTAAGGTGCTTTGACATGCTATTTTAGTCTAGTTATAGATTGATAACAGGGCCAACATTTGTGGGCTCTATAATGAGGTTTTCTTTTCCTAGTCATAATATTTGGGCTCCAGTTTTTTTTGAGGAGAGGGGTGTATGATTGTGTGTGATTGTTTGTTTGTAAACATCCAGCTGGATTGGAAAAATCAAGGACTTTCCCATTCAAGTGGTAACAGATTTATTAATGCCTTAGGTACTGTAGCTAGTGGGTGTTAGTTTAAACCCAGGAGCCCTTTAAATAGAACAATATTTAAATATATTTTGAGTCATTCATAATCAAGATAAGATCAGTAATGATGATGTATTCATCTGCTTGGCAACTTTTCTAAATATTGTTAAAACTCTGGCAGATAAAGATTGGGTGTGGGAACATTCTTGCCACTATTTTAAATAGCTTTTTCAGTAGTATAACAACGTATGTTATCATGAGAGGACACACATTCTTTATGTTCAGAAGTGGCAATAAATCAACAAGGATCAGGTGATAAGCTTACCTTTACAAAGCAGCATTACTCTGTGACTAATGATTTTAGTGTGACAAAGTGGGTGAGCTTTCGAGCTTCACAGAACTCTTCTTCAGGAAGGTCTGTGATGTTTTTGGAATACTTAATATTTATCACTGTTCTTCTAACAGCAAAATCCACCTGTTCATCAGTGAAAATAAAACCAGGGAGGAATGTTATGACACCTGTTGCATACAGTAATCAGTGAGGCAGGTGAAGTTATTGTAGTGAAGTCATCTGCCTTCTTGTGCTAGGAATTGGTTAACTCTCTGAATATATTCTTCTTCATGAGTATATAAAGCACATAAATTTAGACTAGTGGTGGGCAAGAAGCAAAGTTGTTAAAACAGAAAATAAGAAAGCTCTGGAAACTGTGTTTACTGTAATAGTAAGGAATACAGCATAAAGATCCCTAATTCTTTAGAATAAAGTGATTAGTTCTCACTATTCCCAATAATTCCAAAGGGGTAGCCGTGTTAGTCTATTGTAGAAAGACAACAGAGTCCTGTGGCACTTTTAAAGACTAACAGATTTATTAATCGCATGAGCTTTCGTGGGAGAAAATCCCACTTCGTCAGACGCTTTGAAGATGGGAAAGTTACAGAA